>QRAM01000331.1:0-31640 GCA_013436055.1 Halocynthia roretzi
ACGTGGAAAAAAGCAACAAGTAAATACACATGTGACATATGCGAAGTTTGCAATAAAACTTCCGGTTCGTAAGTTGGCAAGGCATAAACGAATTGTTCATGATGGTGAAAGAGTGTTAGCAGTGCAAAATGCGCAGGAAATTATTTTCTCAGAACATGCACTTAAAAATCCACACGAAAGAAAAATAAAATTCTTGTGATGCATGGGTGATCATATAGATCATCTTTCGGTAGTTGGGAATTTTTTAGTAGTTCCCTTAGTCAAGTCCGTCATTTTTTGCAAGGGATGTGCTCTGAGATAACTCTGCATAGTGTAAATATTTATTTCATACTTTGAAAGGACATGAACAGAAAAATTCTGACTAATTCTTTATTTTACTCTGTAAACCAGAGGTCTTCAAACTATGGCATGCTGGAACCTAAAATACAGTCAGTGATGTCGTTTTGCTTCACCCAGATGTACCTCTATATGAGGTTCAGCGTCGTTTGAAAATATTATAATGGTACACAAAAAAAAATACTTATTTTAATCTGCTCTATGACGTACCTCTAGTGTTTATAGAAAAATGAATTCCAAGATAGGGAAATAAAATAAAACCGATAAAAGTGATTTTTAATGAAATTGGGGTCTGAGACGGGCGGTATTCGCCATTTATCATGACATTCTAGTTCGTTTGATATAAATGATATTTTCTGCTGCTTTTCACTTGCAGTCGATGAGTTTGGCAAGCATTCGTTGGAGGAAATCTAATTTAATTTTTTCAAATGTCCTTAATTAACCGTCTTATCTATCCATATATCGTTTGAAAATTGGGTAAATAAAATGGCCTAATTAATTTAAAGAAAGCTTACGGTTTCAAAGTTTTAACGTAGTGATTTTTCTATATTTTAAGATTTTGGTAGTTCAAGCTGATCCTGGCAGAGATCCTTTCGTATCAGGTTTTTAAACGTCATTACGATTAGTGATTGCCGAAAGATATATTTTCTACGGCTATGGGAGAATGATCTTGATTATCAACATATTATAAAAATAATTCAAAAATGGCTAAATATTCAAATTTAGCCCCCGCTGGCAAATACGGGAATGTATACAGTGCGTGAATTCGTCACCCAATTTTCTAGCACTCAATTTTTAGCTGCTATGCCAATTATGCCAGACACAGTAAATTTTGTATTCCTCGGGCTTTATTGAGAACACAAGACTGAGATTTCAAATTAGAAATTTATATTGCAGGATGTTCCTAAACATTCAATTAAAATCATTCCAGTTTTGTATTATCGATAAAGTCCGAGTAATACACTATTTACTATATCGGGCATAATTGGCATAGCCGCTAAAAAATTGGGTGATGAGTTCCCCGCAGTAATTTATTTGCCTTTGCGTAGTCCATATGCACGCAAAAGAAAATGTTTGAAAATACATAATATTTACTGAATTATGTTGTCTACAGCAGTAGAANAACGAATAAATTAATGCTCTTTGCTTGTAAATTTAACTAAAGTTTGAAGGTTACTCGAAACCATATTCAAGGTTCATGTATAAACTATATTATGAAATGTTAATGGATATCTTTCATACTTGTGTCCTAATCCCCAATCAGTCCCATTTCTTCGATGCAAATATTAAAATATCCCGAAATTCAAACAACTTTCAGACACAGGAATTTCGGATGAAAGATTTTCATCCTGTAAAGGATTTTTTCGTTTGTCTTTCTGTCTTGTCCGTTTGTCTATGTGGATGTGAGGGACGGCTTCACGCTGAGCATCCTCATCGCATTCGGCAATTTCCATTACATATAGTTTTTGTGTTCAATAAAAGCCAACAGAAAATTTTTGTATCTTTTGAAAAATACATATTCATTTTATTACAGACAGTTCAATCTAGATTCTAGATATCAATAAAAGTGAATGTATTTTTATGTGTTCACCAATTTCACGCTATACCAAACCAAATGGTTGGGCAAATTTGGTGGTCGTGGCGGTGTTATTTTTTTAAAAAAGATGGCTCAGGACTGCTTCCTAGCGAACGGTTCTGGTAGATTACCTTGCGCTCGAGGGATATAAATATAATCCCAAAACCAAAACATTTTCATATTTCAATAAAGAATTTTCAACGTGAAATAATTTTCCACCTGTCTGATAGTTATTTTTCAATCGGTTAGCGATTTTAGCCTTTGGGAAGGTTCAATATGGAATCGATTTCAGGGTATGGGTTGTGACCTGTGATAGGTTTGATGTCTGAACATCGGCTGATATGGGATATTTACCTGCAATATACAAGTACCATAATTTATGAGATTAAGAAAAATATGTCTCATGATCGAGAACCCAAATTCGCTTCAGTCGATGCATCAAAGGTTCGCTAGCCATGGCAGTTGTCTATCGGGCGATATCGGAAGAATTCGGATATCAGGGGAATTACCTTGTAACCAGGATGACCGTTGCTAAAATAATCGAATGGTTTAAGACGATTGCCATCGAGTCCGGTTTTCAGTAAAAATAACGGAAAAGTAGTTGAAAATACATTCAGAATTTTCGCTCACTTAGTAAACGCTCTACAGGGATATCACTAAAATTAATGAATGCCTGTAACTAGCTAAGATGCGAGAATTACGTTACATGTATATTATTCTCTTTCTCGCCTGTGGACCAGTCTAGCCAACCGAAGAAAATTGATCACTTTCGGTTACTCACTTCCTAGAATTATAGTGTGAAATAAATTAGACGTTACGTCACCAAATCCCTAGTTTCGCAATCGTCGTATATAAATTTTGTTTTAATTTCATGATCTCTCCAGCAAGCAGCAGTTTATTTATTCACCTAAAATGAAATAAACGTACTTCTAGTTCTGGAGTTATTGCGACATATCAAGCGAGATGAATTCACGCGTTCCTGTCGCAAAAGGCGGAATGTTTGGAGCGGCCGATCGTCCCTCGTACAGTAGAGGAACTCGAGATCTTCTCAAAGTGATGATGGAGGAGTCGAAACTGACGAATTTTCAAAGACGAACCTTGAGAGACTCTTTGAAGGGAGGTCAAAGTTTACCAGTAAAGGTCGCTCCGACATCGAGCGACAGGAAAGCAAAGGTAATGAAAATAATATATGGTGGAAGCAATGCTACAATTATTCATGAAGCTCAGCTTTTTAAGTTGGAAGCATTCCGCTGATGTGTTGTCATGTATCCTTGATAATACTGAGCGTAGAGTTAGGCGTAACTGTATATATTATTTCTAGTTCTGCATAATCTCTGTTAAATGATCAATATTCAATTACTGAGTACAACTACATCGCTTAACACTTCCCATAAAGTATAATCCATTTTCAAAATGTGGATGTCCTATGTTGCGTTAGCGCTTATATTATTTGTGTCACTGCATATGCTCTCCTTTAGATGATGAGTGGTTATTAATATTCCTTGCCTCTTTATACGCCTGTGCAGTCTGACTCCACATCTGTATAACTGATTAGACTTCATCTTGAATTTGATAGTTTATTTTAATTTATTGTCAAAACTGAACAACAGGTGAATATTTTCTACTACTCCATAGTTAGTGTGAGGATGGGTCTGAACAGTGTCACCTCATCAAATTTGGTCCAACTATTTGGTTTTCTATACCGAACAAATACGCAAACTTCATCTATATATATTGCTTATCTCTCAGGAAGTTATTCAAGCGAAATTGCCAAAACAAAGGTTGCACGGTTCGGTCAGAACAAAAGACATGATTGAACAGACAGGAGCTTACGAACGTGACAGATACGTTCCGAAACCTGTGCGTTCTCTTGAGAAAGAGAAGCAGCGACTCTCCAATATGATGGCATACGGAGAGGACATCGATCGCACCGCGAAAGAAAACATTAAAAAACGAAAAGCGGAGCCCGAAGCCCCTCGAAAAGATCGTTTCGACGAAATCGAGGAGGAAATTCGGGAACGGAAAGAATTTTTGGAATCGATGGAAAAACTCGGACAAGGAAAACCACACAGAGTTGTGATAAACACTCAGATATCACAGCTGATAAGAGAAATGGAAATCATTGATAAACAAAGGACTGCTGTGCTTGAACAAGCTCTCGAAAACGAAGAATTCTGATAAAATAAACAATTATCATCCATATGACTGCGTCTGAATTCATAAATGCATATATGTCCGTGGTCACATAAAAATATATGATAGAACTATAATGATAGTTATGCTTGACCGATGTTTTCTTGCCCGTTAATTTTACTAGCCGGCTCTGTTTTATAAGATTTAAATGATCTCTGAAATTAAAGCTATTATTCAACCGGATGTGATATTAACGGTCAAATTGGAAAGTAACGGAATGCCTCCCTGTGTTTATTCCCTTTTTCATGCTTTCCATATATCCTGTTCTATAAGACTCCCAGAGATATCAAACTATATTTTTTTAATTGTTATTGTATATGTTCATGTTCTTACATCGTTTTTTGTTTGTTTAGATTCAAATTTATCTAGACTATCATAACTAATATAGATCAAGATGGAATCCATTATTGAAAATCACCTTTTGCAAGCTGCGAAGACAGTTGAAGATCAACTTGACAGCGAAATCAATCGTCTCGATGAAATGGATGACGATGAAATAGAAAGACTGAGAGAGAAAAGAATTCAAGCGATGAAAAAAGCGCAAACTCAAAAACAGGTCAATATTTGAAAAACTATCTGGTTTTGTTCAATTTCTTCTGTGTTTATTGATCCATAGACATTTATCGAGCCTTCTGATAGCGTCCCGATTTTCTCAATAATTGTTTTCTTACTAGGAATGGTTGATACAAGGACACGGTGTTCTCGGCGAAATCCCTTCCGAGAAGGATTTCTTCGAAGAATGTAAAAGCAACAAACTTGTAGTTTGTCATTTCTACAGGGGTACAACATTCAGGTAATGTTTTAAATGTTCCATTTACGCAATACATTCACAGTAATACCTCGCATTACATCAATAATTGTCTAGAATTGAACGCTACACCACTATTCATTCGGTTTTGCTCTTAGATGTGACATCCTCAATAAACATCTTGAAATTTTGGCAAGAAAACACCTTGAAACAAAATTTTTCAAGCTCAACGCAGATAAGGCTCCGTTCCTGACCCAGAGATTGAGAATCAAAGTCATCCCGACTCTTGCTCTTATTATAGATGGAAAAACTAAGGTATTTGAAGGAGGTGGTGGTGGTTTCCAATTATACCTATATAGCATTCTTGGAAAGACAAACGATGAGTTCTAATAATTGATAGTTGGGCAAGGCAAGACCATATGACAGCAAGGGTACGGTCAAATGGATACGGTTAGTCTCGCCACTGAATATATGTATAACAGGGGTAAATAATGTCCAATACCCAGGGCCAACGAAGTGGTAACACTGGTACACAAGTACTCTGCATGAAGATTGATTATGTAAAGGAGTCAGGAACTAGAGGAAGTGGTCTATGAGGAATACAACAAGACATAACAGATAGCATGAAGAATATAACACTGGTCCAATGGTTCATTTTTCAGGATTACATCGTTGGTTTCACTGATCTTGGAAACTGCGACGACTTCTCCACAGAAATGCTGGAATGGAGACTAGGTTGCGGACAGGCGATCAATTATGCTGGCGACCTCGTGTCCCCACCCGACCAGAAGAAAACAACCAGGGTCTCGTCGTTGCTGGGAAAACCTAAAAAAATTATCCGTGGAGGAAGTAACGATGACGATAGTGACTCGGACATTGAATAGCAAACCGGAAATGAAATCTAATAATGTTGACCCTTGTAAAAATTTCTTTTGTATTCGTAAAAACCATGGGGCTTGAAAAGTGACTGTTTCACAGTCTGTACAATGAAGAACCGGTTCAATAGATTGGACATTTAAAATTTAGATATTATTGTGAATGCAAAAAAGAAACGAATCCCAGAATAAATTTGGTCACTGTAATTATACACTATTTACAGCTACATGGTTGTGTGAAAAAGGGGAACTAAAATATGGAAGCAAGTCTCGAGATATTGATTATCAAAGATATTAAGTATTATAAAAGAACATTGAGTGTTTGCATGTTGAATTTATTCGGATATGAAATAATATGGCATGATTTCTTTCGCTGCATGTTGTGAGGTGACCCGTATATTTTATTATCAACTGCATAATCTTCGTTATGTGATACCTTATTATAGTTCCTTGTCTCTTTATGCGCCCACACATTGTTTCCACATCCATATAAGGCTTTGGTAGTTAATCAGGGAAGGCCCAACTGCAGTTTATCATTGTCTTTTTCTAAGATAACCTGTGCTCATTGCTACATCGTCAGTGTGAGAAGGTGTTTAAACATAATGACGGAGTAAGATAGTATGTATCCGCGAGCTGGCGCCGAAGAGTTAATACTAAGGATTACCAAAAACAATATAAACTGGGATAAACTTCCGACAAATATTACATCCGCCAGGTTTGTTAGCACATACTCTGTCCATTTACCGACTCAGTATTGCAAGACAACGGATTGAAAATCTTCGAAACTTTCCTACTTTAGATGTTATACTATAGTATTTATACTCCAACGTGCGCTACATCTGTTCGAGTTATTTTTTCCAATGAATTAAGATTGACTAGACTACAAGATGTTCAGGAAGTAAGTAGATCTCCTCTCAGTTTCCTTCACTATACTAAAAACGCAGGAACATTTTTGGAATCGCAAAAATACCAGATTTTGAATAGATTGATATATATTTTCTAGATTTGAAGAAAAAGAAAATGTTTCTTCCGTCAGTCAACTCAAGAGCTCGGTCCAACGACAGATTCGAGCAGACATTATCAAACAGATGCCGTTAATAGAGAATTATTTAATAGTAAGTAAAATAAAATTCCAAACGATTCCCATGATGCAAACTGACATATAGGTAGTAGAATGTTTGTTAGGTAACTTCCGTGTACACGTTACTGAGGCGACTCCCACACTCAGAATGGTATCTCTATGTGATGACGTCGCAGGAAGGCAGAAAAATAATTACTTGGCAAAGTCGAAAGAATAAAGTTTGGGGTTTAGGGGATAGTTATAGAATAATCACCGATATGATGATAGTGATGTCATAACATAAATCGATGCTTGGAGGGTAAAACACGTATTTCTAGCTTCTTGTGGGTTGTCACCAGAGTTTTACTGGTTGATGTATTTCAGGACATTTGGCCAAAGAAGGAAAATGCGAAAATGATGAAATGTCATGACCACATCGAGATCTTGTTGATATCTGGCATTTGTTATTTCTTCAAACAGAGAGATGGACCTTGGTTCCCGGTTTTACGACTATTACATCAATGTAAGAGTTTTGAGGGTTGATTCTGGTATTAAAAATTTCTCAAAGCAGAGTCAAAGCAGCTCAGTCCCGTGATTACATTGCGCGAGGGTGGTGTACTAAGTGAAACTTGCTTTAAATACTTTAATTCTTCTTTGTCAAACAGTGACAATGGGAAGTGAAATCATTAAAATATTTACAAAGTATCAACTTCTCCCAGCTGACATTTAATGAAAAGATAGGTCTTGCAACCCCACCATTCTATTTTTCACGATTACTGTATATACAGATATGAATAGTTCCGTTGAAGCTCATACCAACCATACAGTTGATTTACTGTTATTAAATTATGTTTTTCTTTCTTAACCAGTTCCATTCCTGTTACCAAAACAACAAGTGGATCGTGGTGCTATTAAATTTGTTCTCAGTGGTGCAAATATCATGTGTCCAGGGTTAACATCACCAGGAGCAAAACTGACACCAAATATTGCTGCTGAGACTGTTGTTGTATCCTTGATTTGACCAGAGAAAGGGTTAAAAATTAGATTTTAATCCTACGATGAGAAATAGTGAAATCTCTGCACTGTGTGCAGTAGTTAATCTCTCAACATATTCAATTCGTTCCTGTAGGCAGGATCTGAATTACCTACTTGTTGGTTCCAGGCCAAACCCCTCAGACAGCCCCAAATTTATAGAAATGTTTGCAAGTTTCAATAATCAATATATATATATTACTGTAATTATTTTGCAATGGCGAAATGTCATCAAATATTACATAATATTATAATGTAAGAAATAAGAATTTCATCACAATGAGACATTATGTCGGAACGCATCTCTCACATATAACAAGGGACTACTGCACACACGGCTATATGAACCAAGTAACTCTGGTTGAAATAGAATCTGAAAAAATCTTGGATTTGACTTAACATTTTGTTACAAGGCTGTTATAGCAGAAGGTAAAGAACATGCACTTGCTGTTGGTATTATGAAGATGTCAACGGAAGATATGTAAGTATCTATTCATAAGTCAATTCAAATCACTGCATTGACAATTATAGTATACCTTCGTTGATCCGAACTGCTATCTGAATCATCTGTTATCACTAAACAGTTATTAAAACATCTTTTAACACCTTAATTCAAACATTTTAATGAAAAAAAATCCCCAAAATATTTACTATTTGGTCCCTCACAAAAATGTTTGCCAACCCCTGGGATAGAGGCCCATAATTTCCCCTGTCCCCCTAAAAAAGAGACCTTTGACCTCATAACAAACGCCTGGAACCAATTTTTAGAATCAAAATTAACAAGAACATCGGGATTGAGAACGCTCATTTCCTCAATGATGGACTCTGGCATTTGAAGATTGACACATGACCACACTATCAGCATCTTTGCAGTCTTCCTTGGCAGAAGAAGCCATGGTATTGGTACCGTGACATCGGCCTTAAGAGTCGATCCATTCATGCATGAGTGATTAATTTTATCTTGACTATATTTATTTCCTCAAGCTATTAAAGGTTTTCTGATTGTTGTAAGTCTGTATTTTTTGTGGAATGGAAGTTAAGGAATAGTTACATCATTTTTTGTTCAACAGGGTGGATCAGGACTAGTCTGATTTGATTCGACCCAACTCATTTTTTCAATGGTTAAATGTCATCAAATATTAGATAATATTATAATGTAGGAAAAAATAATTTCAACACAATGCAACACATTACTTATAAATAAAATGGGGTAAACTAAACACGTTCATATTGAATAAAAAACAAACGCACTGTGCCTCTCCACAAGGTTACAAATTAGTTTCAGTAGGCCAATGGCCTATTGGTAAATTTTGCCAGAAGTTTGTGTGTACGTCCGACTTTACATAGCACATGGTATGAAAGATTTGTACAGTACAGCTATACCCCAATAATACAGTCAGTGTTGGAAATTGTTTTTTAGTAACTATTGTAACCTGAAGCTTGTGAAATTGATACATACTGATATATTAAATCATAACACGGGAGGGAAACTGCTTCGGGTGGCAATTACATCATGAAAACTTTTATTAAAACAAATTTCAGAGTGGAAAATTGTTTTGTGTGCTAGAATGGCTCAAACAAAATCTTTTTTGAGAATGAATGCTTCGCAATTCTAGTTATTACGAGCTACAGCAAATGGCGGCATCCACCACACTGCCGTAATTCACCTGAAAATATAAGATCCGCTGCAGGACGCAATGATTTATTCTTTCGATATAAAAATGTTTGAATAACACATGGATAGTATAGGTATTTAATTTTTTAATGTTTAATTATTTTGATTAACATATATGTATGTTAATTATTTGTTCAATAATAAAAAGGCGTGATACATTTTTAATTTAACTCATATTTTCCAACGCTAAGATGGCTGTCGCAAACAAATGTGGAGATGGCGGATGTGAAAAAAACGGTATACACGAAGAATGGCGAATGTTGTTAGTCGAGCACGAAAGTAGAAATTTAAAAATATTAAAAAAATGATAAATTTCTTTGCTTTAGCAAAAATATATCAGGTTAAATGTCGGCTAATAGACTAGTGTTCAAATTTGTACCGAAAGAAATCTGTGAAAAATGGGAAAAAAACGGAAAAACGCAAATGTAAGTTACCTATATTCGTTTTACTGCAATATTTCATCTTATTGGTTCGAATTAACCAGAAGTGTAGCCGACTCCTCCACTGTTATATGTTGAATATTGCTCTATTGAACTATCTCCTATTCTTGATAGTTTGAAATTTGACTTTTTTTTGCAGAATTTCAAAATGCGAAGAGTTTTTGAAGAGCCAAAAGAATTCAACAGAATTGATGGAAGGAAAAGGTATCTTTGAAACATGAATTTCAAATATAGGAACTTAAATTTTTTCTTATTGAAAATCTCTTTCTAACAGATGTTCGGAGAATCCTTTATGAGATTGTTCGACAAATCTTGTTGAAAACTCTCAAAAGTGAACACTTGGTGTCAGTAATTTCAACCTTGAAGGAGAAATATCCAGAGATTTGTTCGATGATCGTCGACGTGTTCTCGTTGATCGACATCGAAGTAACGACTGGAGAGAAAAATATCCGGGAAAAATTTATAATCACCATTGCTACATGCAAGGTAAAAGCATATTTACTGCATGGCGTTCTTGAGAGACTTTGCAGACCAGTATTTGCTGTCTGCTATGTCTCGTGGCCATTCTACTAGAGTCGAGTAACTCACGTTTTGCGGTATCTACAATTTTCTGAACACTGGGTGACATTAAAACAATTTTTAATGAAATTTCTTCATCCAGGAGGTTATTGGTGCAACACTACTGAAAGAACGTCTTGATGTTGAGACACTTGAAGCTCTGAATCTTGTTTCGAATACAAAAATGTTCCAGCAAAAATATATCAAGACGAAAACAAGACTTTTGTAAGTTAATTTCCATTCATTCTATTGTAACCTCACAATCGAGAGGTTGCAGGTTCAAACCTTGCCATAGCCCTCTCTGTGTCTTTGAGCGAGACACACTCACTAGCTCATCGTTGACCCAGCTGTATAAATAGGGTACCGGCAACGTGGGGTCACTGGTCAGCGTTGATGGTGACCTCTTGGGGAGGTCATAGTAACCTCTTAGGTTCGTCATATTAACATCTGAAGAGATGAAAAAAAATTACCGAATTTGGACCTAACTGAGTGTGTCTCAATTAATTTTATTTATTTTTCATAACAGCTACAAGCAACAGAAGTTTAATCTGCTTCGTGAGGAGATGGAAGGTTATTCCAAACTTGCAATTGAACTTGGACAACTTGAGAACAGAGACAAAGGAGCTGAAAACTTTCTGGAAAACATAAAATCCTTGATAGGTTAGTTGTTCCTTCTTGACTGGATCTTGGCTAATACGCTGAGCCTTGAAAAAATAAGGCTGTGTCATTACCAGCATGCCTACATCCATACAGCAATGTACTAATTCTATCATGTTAGTCTTAAACGACAACTTGCATGAACGATCATAGTTTTTTATACTACTCGCAGGCTAAGCTGCTGGTTAACACATACAAAGATGACTTGAACCCATTTTTTCCTCCAGGTTGCTTCAACATCGATCCAAATCGTGTTCTTGACATCATCCTTGAATCATTCGAATGTCATCCAAAGTTTGCTTCCAGCATATTTGTTCCGCTTCTTCAGAACTACCTCGTCCTGTGCGAAAAATCGACTCTCTGTCAGTTACTTGGATTCAAATTTGCTCATTATCAGGTTGATAAATGTTATCATGTTTTATGAAGAGTAATAGGTATAAGAATATGTTGGTTTAGCTCTGGGTTTATATGCTGTACTGTGAATACTGCTATTTACTTACTCAATTTCATAACACTTTGGATTATTGATACACTTTATACACACAATATAAACTCTATATATACACCACTTATTGCACTGCAAACAAGTGTATTAGGTTATTATGCTACGTTTCCAAACAGCAGCATCAAACAATGAATTTTTCCATTGACCCCTAATAAGTGAGGGTTCAGGTCAATCCTGAAAGTTTACTTTATCTTCCTAATGTCTATTTTTTCATTTGAACAGACAGTTGGAGTTAAAACTCCCAAATCTCTCTACACCGTCGCAGCTCTCCTGATGCAGAGAGACTTGGTTGATCTTGAAGATATACTTGTTCACGTAAGTATTCTTTGTAATGGACAATTTCTTTCCCATTGAGCTTGTCATTCTATTATAGAATTCTATAAATCTTAGAATTCGGGCACTATTCTAAGATGTTTTCACCTGTTTCTTACGCCTGTTTTGTGTCACAGCTTTTGCCTGAGGATGAAGTTCTGAAATCAGAATGGACAAAAATTGTTGAAGATGCCATCGAGACCGTGAGAAAAGCAAACATCGTCACTTTATCAAACTCCGATAAAAAGGAAGAGAAAGAGGAGAAACCTATTCCTCCAGTAAGTTGCAGTTGAATTTATATTACGAGATCAATCCGATCTTACCTGGGTAAGCTTTTAATTCATGTACGAATCAGTCTAGTGAAGTGGTTCTCAAACTGGGGTCCGCGAAGCCATTCTAGAGGGAACAAGAAGGAAATGCTCAATCGATGCTATAACATGTCTAAGTTACCTTCCTAGTTTACTATAATAATATAATGATAAAAATGAGTTCACACGTATTCGAACTGGAGCAATCTCGGACCACCATAACATTAAAGTATCTTGACTGGCAGTCCAGCATCACAATAATAATTCCTCACCCTGACAGACAAAAAATAATAATTCAGTGAGAGATAAGGCACGTACCTTCATTTTACCTTGCTTCCTCAGAAAATGGAAAACCAGAAGTTTGGTCTCTGCGAAGGCTTGCTCCGCGTCGGTGACTGGCAACATGCGAAAGAAATCATGGACAAATATGACAGCAATCACATGATGTCAGGCGATTCCTTCGTGGAAGCCATATGCGAGTTGTTAGCGGCAACCATTGATCCCTTTTACAGAAGGTAAGACGTTGTTACTATAAATGCCTCTCCGGGGTGAACGCTTCAAATTCAAATTTTTTTTATCAGAAATTTAGTGATGGTAATGAATTTTTACTTTTTCAGAGTGGCTTCAGTGAAAGGTTCATTACCGCTCCCACATACAGTCCTTGAACATGGGGAACTAGCGCCACCTCGTGTCAAAGAGTACGAAGATTTGACAGAGCATGTGTTCGATATGCTCGATCGAATTGGTCCGAAAATATCGCACGATCCTCTTGCCATGGCAAAAATTGTCAGGATCGGCAGAATGTTTTTCTATGAGGTGAAAACTAAAGTTATAAACATAATTTTAAATTTTAATTTTTTGCGATTTCGAATTCTCTTCAGATAATTTAACTTACCGTAATTTTCCAAGTTTAATATGCATTTGATTGACTTCAAATTTATCCAGAAGTCAGGGTGCTTATTATGCATGAAAATAAGATAATTCAGATATTGGGGGTTGGATGGTTGGGTGACTTTGTGGATCCCGACGCAGGTAGCATGTCAGGTAAAGGCTTATCTAGGCAAGGCTATCTATAGGAATAATTTTTAATGTGTGTTTAGGTATTCGCTGATTTAACGCTATATAAAACCAAACGGTTGGACCAATTTGACCCAAATTTGGGGTGTTTACTGAGGGGATCCTGGTGCAGATCGAGGTGGCATTATTATTTTTTTAATTGACAGGGCATGGGATTTGCTCTAATTTTTTATCAATTCTATTTCCGCCAGCTTTCTCTGCTAGTTTATAAATATACTTAATGTGTTATTTCTTCAGTACTATGAAGCGGAAGAGATGAAGAGAACTAAATGGGTAAGAAATTCATTCAATTCGTCACTCTTGCCTGTGTTCCTCACCCAGTATCGGTTGGGATATTGACCTTCCGTATGAACTCTTGGTCACATGAACCGGCAACGCTTCGTATGACAATCTTTTCTACTTTTGTCAGAGTAAAGTATTCGGAGGATTCCTTGGAGCAGCTTCGAATTGTTTTCTTCCTGCTTTATCTCTGCTGAAATGCAATGCGAATATGTCTCAGGAAGTTTGGGTCATGCTGAGGATGTTGCCGTATCAAATAAGGTGAAAAATAGCAGATTGAGAAACCCAAAACCCACATCTGTATAACTGATTAGACTTGATCTTGAATTTGGTAGTTTATTATGGAAAGCCAACCTGTTTCTGAAACTCAGTTGCAGTTAAACATTTTCTACTACTAAAATAACCGATCTTAACAGTGCTACGTGACATATTATATATTCGTTGTTACATGTGTATAGGAAATGACATGATATGTATTTTGATTCATTCACGCGATATAGAACTGAACGCTACAATGGTGACGTTACTTTTTCAAGATCCTATTAAGATACACTTTTACCCTGTTTAACGCTCTTGAAGCGAGGCAATAGAGCGCTAAGTTAACCAACAATAAACGGAATCATTCTTGAAAGTTTCTCTCTGTATTCAAAACTGTATAGTCATATTTCCATTTCTGTTAGTCATATGACATCATTTGATTGACAGGTACCGTCTTTATGGGGAATGGAAGAACGATGCTTACGACAGACATCCCGAAATGATGCTGGTACGAGCGAAAACCATTGATCAAACAAAATACATTATGAGGTAAGAATACTTCTTTTTTCCGACTCCACTCCAACTCTGACTTCAAACCTTGGGTGTCATTTTTGCCTTAGGGAAGATTTAATCATGCTTTTGTATTTAGACGTTTGACAAAAGAGAATGTAAAGCAATCTGGCCGCCAGATGGGGAAGTTGAGCCACGGAAATCCAATGGTTTTATTTGAAAGCGTAAGATTTAAAAATTTCCGATATTTCTTCGTCTCTGCGAACATTGAAATCTTTCGACTCAAATCTGGCAGTGTAATAAGTATAAAAAACAAGGTGTACACCACCAGTGGCAGCTCGCCCATAAGTGCTGCATAGCTGCACTCCCCTTATACACTAGAGTGAAGTATTTACAAAGTAACAACTCAAATATTAAATATGAAATAAAAAGATAGGCCCAATTCTATTTTCTGCTAGCCATCACTGAAGCACCGAAGCCTTGCTAGTTTATCTGTTTTTCTTAAAGTAGCTGAGGTGACAGTTATGAACCAGTAGTATCATCTCTCCTTTGCCTTTTAAGCAACCCAGAATTTCATTAAGTTCATTTTACTTTTATTTTTTAGATCTTGTCTCAGATTCAACGTTATGACAACATGATCAATCCAGTGGTGGATGCTTTCAAATACCTTGCCGATTTATCATACGATGCATTGTCATGTATCCTTGATCATATTACTGATATTTTTCCTGGCCGAAAGCTACTACTTAACTGAAAGAGAGAAAGATTGATTAAAGTTTTTCAAAATCCTTATTTAGATCCGGATCATTGGGGCAAATTATTCAAAATATATTTGATCCTTAACATTTAAACTTTGAACCTAGTCTCCATTATAGAAGCGCTGGCAAATCCTCTCAAAGAAAGAATGAAATATGATGACACAAATATATCTGATTGGTTGCAAAGTAAGTAAAAAAGTAATTAGTTGCATACAGGGGTTAGGGCAACTCTCAGCTAAATTATGTTGAACCTATGTGTACATACTGGCAAGCATGAGTACCGTGGTTATCTGTGGTTATATTATGCATTTGTGATTTTATTTGAGAAATTTTTACGAGTCGCTGTGATACAATTATTAATATAGAAATATCGGTATTATTTTCGTACACAATTAATATTGCTCTGGCATTTCTAGAAGTTTTTATTTTATTTATTTCAGGTCTTGCCTCGTTCAGCGGTGCTGTGTTCAAAAAATATTCAATAGAATTATCAGGCTTGCTGCAGTATGTTGCGAACCAACTAAAAGCTGGTAAAAGGTAAAAAATTGTTCCACATAGAATCTCACTTTTCGAGAATTTACTTGAACCATACCGTACTTGTATATCTTACTGTTATGTTTTGTCACGACAGTCTCGACCTTCTGATTCTCAAAGAAGTTGTTCAGCGAATGTCGGGAGTTGAAATATCAGAAGAAGTGACTAGAGATCAACTGGAAGCTTTATCGGGAGGAGAATTACTGAAAGCAGAGGTTCGTGATCACTGTTCATCATTCTCAATCTAGTCTTAGAAACACAGGATAAGAATTAACTACTTGTTGGCTCATCAATGGGCCCCAAATTTATGAAAAAAGTTTGCATGTTTCGATATATGTATCATAAATAAAGGAGAAACTGTATGTGTGTGTATGTTCATTTGCCCATAACTCCCAAGGGTTCTTTACCAGCCGTTCTGAAAACTTGCACGGGGATCGGCACAAATGTGCTATAGGCTATTTATTTCAAATTGGGGCCTCAGCTTTCATTTTTGAATAATTCCATGTATATATGAATAGGAAGTATGTATACTTTTCCACCATGAAAAATTTTTGAGCTCTTAATGTTATGGGTGTTCAAACTACCAGGAACCACTGTACATACTATAATTGTGAATGTATCTGTTTTATTTGACTTGGAGCTATGAAATTTTCTATTCTTTCATACAGGGAGGATATTTCGGTCAAATTCGAAACACAAAAAAGTCCTCAAATCGTCTGAAAGATTCTTTGCTCGGTCAAAAACTCGAACTTCCTATGTGCATCTTGATCGCACAGCATCGTTACGCGATCGTATTCAAGGAGGGAGAAGAGAAACATTTGAAACTCGTTGGAAAACTTACAGATCAGGTTAGACTCAATTTGAAAATATCAGTTTCAATATTTGACAAACAGAATAAGTCTCCCCTATCAAAAATCTGTAATCTACTCTGCGGCTGTGTTAGCAGATTTATTCTCGAATCATTTCTCGACCAAGTATAGAGATTGATCAGCCAACAGCAGTAATTTTATATTTTGCCAAAGATGAGGACATTTATGTAAAAACCAACACCAAGAACCCCCATATCGCCCCTTCAAGAGTTCATAGTGCCATAATACATGTCATAATACTAGCATTCTAAATGTATAGCCAGTATATCTATTTTCTTCCAGTGTCACGACACATTGGTTCAGTTTGGAAATTTTCTTGCGATTCATTTGAGCATGGATGAATATGTGAAGAGGTTTCCACCTATCGATGTTCTCATTAGTGATTACCACACACCACCGGATGTCGCTTTCTTTCTGTCGAGACCGATGTACACCCATCAGATCAGTGTAAGTCTTGTTACAAACTAGAATAAGGATATTGCAAAATAAACTATCTTCAACCTTTATTTTCAGTCAAAGTACGATGAGATTCGGAGATCAGAAAAGTCAAAGCAGAAATCGTCTTCGCAGGAGAAAAATCAGAGATATTTGACATCGTGTACAACACTCATGACTCCAATAATTGAGCTTGTTAAGACAACTCAAACTGAAAAGGTAATTTTAAATCAAGGTGGTGGAATTGGAGTAGAGGAGTCAGCTACTTCTGGCTGGGGAATCATTTCGAACCTTAAAATTTGCGGAAGTCGGAGTCGAAATTTTTAAAATTTGACTCCACAACGCTGGTCATTAAATACCGCATTCTTATTTTGACCGCTAGATGCTGTTAGAACGGAGTTTGATTTGATCTCCTCATTCATACAGACCCTGAATTTCTTTGTGCAGTATTTGTGTATTTCTAGATTTGGCAAGACATTTCTCCGCAGTTTTACACAACGTTTTGGTCTCTCTCCCTTTATGACATTATAGTACCAACAGAAGCTTACGAGAGGGAAATAACTAAACTCAAACAACAGATTGAAACCATTCAGCAAGAAGGAGTAAGTTTTATTTATGAATTTTCTATTTAGGATTCTATTCGAGCATGAAGATTGCCAACCTTTTGCATTTAATATGTCAGCATAATATTGTACACATGTGTAAAACGCTTTGTTTTTGCTCACTCAAGTCCCACGACACTCGGAAGAGAAGAGAAAGGGAGCGTTGCGACTCTCTCATTGCGAAATTGAAAGAAGAACAGCGGAAACAAGAAGACCACAAAGCCCGGATCCGTGCCAGGATAAAATTTGAGAGAGAAGGATGGTTCCTATCAAGTAACATATTTATTTTTATCTTAATTCAGTAAAATTCTTCAGATTCGTCATTTTTTGTCCTGTTTAGCCTCGAAATTGACATTACTGTATTGAGACACCACACTAAGTGAAAGCTCGGTCAATAGTCAGTCGCTCAGTTTAATAAAACTTGTTCTTTACTTAAATCATACTTTTATTTCTTCCTATTCCTCTCATTTCTACTATATTCAGAATACTAATGATAATACTGATGTATATATAGTGTTTTAATGAGTTTTGTAATTGGTGCTTTGGTAATTTAAAGACTGATGATCAGAAGTCTGGGAAATTCAGTTATCCAGCAACCCTTCGGTCCCATTGTGTCGGATAGGAGGAAGTTGACTGTACAAATATCTATAATTATTCTAACCTTTATTCATTTGTATTAAGAGTCTTCCAAAAACGACGCGATCACAAAATTCCTTCAGCTTTGTGTCTTCCCAAGAAGTGTATTCTCGCCCCTCGATGCAGTGTATTGCGCAAAATTCATCCAGATAATGCATCTGCTCAAGACACCGAACTTTTCAACGCTTCTCTGCTTTGACAGGGTATAGTAGTTCACTATTTTGGGTGAAGTGAAGTATTTTTATTGGGTTTTTGTCTCGAACTTGACTTCATATAATACTCGAGATCGACTTGTACTTACATTTTATTTTCGTATTCAAGGTTTTCTCTGATATCTCTTACACAATTTCTTGCCTGACCGAGAACGAAGCGTCAAGATACGGCAGGTTCCTGTGTTCAATGCTTGAGATTGTCATGAAATGGCACAAAGAGAAAGAAGTTTATGATAAGGTGAGTAAGCATGTTGTGTGACATTCATTACTTTTGCTACTACAGTTGAAATGAGAATAATAGGAAGAAATAAAAGTGTAATTCAAAGAAAGAAAAATTTTTGAGTAGAATAGTAGTTTAAAAATATCAATCAATCAAAAATATCAAAAATCAATTCTTGCTTTGCCAGGAATGTCGCAATTATCCCGGATTTGTGACGGTGTTGAGAACAAATGCGACCGATGGTGCGAGCAAAGCAAACCACCTGGATTATGAGAATTTCCGACACGTTTGCCACAAGTGGCAGTTCAAACTGACGAAAGCAATTGTGGTGAGTAATTTAGATTCTGTAAAACCAGCAAAGCAGTTAGGTGTTGAAGAAATGAAATTGATGGACAGGCACCTGTTCTTTCTGACATTCAATATTTGGAATATAAAGCTAGCAACGCAGTTAGCTGCTGACGAAAAGCTAGTGGTGCTGGTGGTAGTGATCGTGTATATTTTATTGTTAATTGCATCTTACATTTCTATAGTTTAGAAATGATCAGGTACAAATGAAGATCTTTTTATTTGTATTGCAGGTCTGCCTCGACTCCAAGGAATATTGTTCTATAAGAAATGCGCTGATAATTCTCACAAAGGTTTGCTTTCCTAATCAAATACCTTTGATCAGTGGTTCCCAACCTTTTTCTTATCGCGTACCACTTGGAGATATAGTATATAATAATTATATCTTTTATTATCGAACTATATAACTTTTGGAAAAAGGTTACAAGAAAATCACAACATGTAGTCGAAGTTTAAACTTCAACCACTAAATTAATGCTCTTTGCTTTTAAATTTAACTAAAGTCAGACGGTACGTAGTACTGCCACTACCACGGCAAAGTCTCTGAAGTCATTCACTGTTTTTCGTGATGCTGTTGAAGTTCATTGAGCTACTTTTGTAATTTAGATTAGTCTAATTCTCTTGAATGAAATTTATGTTGTCATGTCCAGATCCTCCTGTATTTTCCGATGGTGACATCTCTAGCGACGGCTCTTGAGAAGAGAGTCGATAAAATCAAAGAAGAGAAAGAGAAGAGGCCGGATCTCTATGCTCTTGCAATGGGGTATGCGGTGATTTTTGATTTGAGAAAAAAAAATGGCAATGGCCCATATCAACTGCTGCATGATTGAATTTTACTTGTTTTTGCAGTTGCTCTGGTCAACTTCGAGCTCGAAGACCTTTCATGGTTCCTGAACATGAATTTCATCAGAAGGATCAGAACACCAAACAACAAAATCGAACACAGACAGGTAAATTAAATTCTGTTATACCTCATATACAGTGGTGACTCGTACTTAATCTGTTCCACACGAGACCGTTCAAATTGAGAATTGTTCAAAGTCAGAATCAATTTTCCTTATTTGAAATAATGGAAAGTGAATTAATCCGTTCCCAGACCCTAATCCGAACCCATTTCAATCAAAGGAACAGCAAATACACATCTTTCAAGGTGAAAATAACACAATTTAGTGCGCTAGACACAGTTAAAGTTTAGTACCTCGACTTCCCTTGAACTGATTTAAAGGTCCTTGCAAAATTCCCGCCGGGTGTGACCGGAACTTGAATAATCCTAGTTATATTTTTGAACCTTTCAGAGAAAAAGCTTTCAAAGGATTCAACGAAAGCTCCTGATTCTGTTCTTGCTACAAAACCGACTACAACCAAGATCGAATTCAAAGAAGTAGAATCAAAGTGAGTAGCGCATATTCGGTGTGGCCACTTAGGTATCCTAGTGCAGGCCGTGGCAGCATTATTTTAAAAAAAACCTGGAGCCCTGAGTTCTCTCATATATATCACTGCAGGAGAGAAAAATCTATCAGCAAAGAAAAGAAAGAAGTCACGATAAGCGAGAGATCAAAGTCCAAAGATCGAGCCAAAAGCAAGGATAAATCATTAACAGGTATTAATGGAGAATTTTTTTCTTCCTGTATCTCGCTAGACTGAATAGCTAGTAATGGGCTCAGATGAGAAATACAGTAATAAGTCAATCTTCTAAATATCCAAATCTTCCGTTATCGATAAACCTTTATCAGAAGATCTTAATTTAACAAGATTACAATTACAATATCAAAAATTGTGAAAAGCTCGTTTGATAAACAACTGTTTCATCTTAACATTCTCCTGATCGCGGAGGACAGTGTTACTTTTTATGCAATAAAAAATTCGGCACCTGATTGATCATGATAAAAGTAAGCGCAATAAATATCACTGCAATATTAATATTCTACATCAAATGGTCCTCTACCCTCTCCCAGAGAAAGGGGGCCCCCTTCTGATCAGGATTACTCTTTCATTGTCGAGATTTTCATTTATTTCTTTCATACAGAGGGAAAGTCTCATCGTGCGAGCAGCACCGGGAAACAGAACGAAAGAGAACACAAGAGATCGTCGCTCGGAAACTCATCAGTAATAAAATCACCGGTCAAAGTCAGATCAGAAAGTGCATCACGCTCGGTGGATAATGACGACAGAGGTCAGTATACGCCGTATAAAAAGATCTATACTATTTACACGAGTGGTTCCCTAACGTGAGAAGTACCGCCACCTTGTTCTAACCGTGAACATTTCTATAAATATGGCATTCTCTAAACCAGTCATATTCGTGAGATGCATCTAGTACAAGGGTGGCGTATTAAATGATTAGCAGTGGCACATTTCACGCAAATGAAATTAAAGAAAAAGTATTCATCAAAAACAGATTTGCAGAAAATTTGCAAATTTTTCGAAAAAAATTTGAATTCAGTAATTTAAATCTCGTTTGATATATATTTTGCTAGTGATTTTTCATCTTGGTAATTTTCATCTCCTCTTCCAGAACGCAAACGTAGGAAGGTGGATCAAACAAACTCCGCAAATCATGTGAAGGTCAGTAATATTCTCCCGGAGATCAAGTCCTAGATCTACCAAAATTTATTTATTGAGCGTTTCGAAATCTTTTTCTGAAAATCGACCGAGTCGTACGAAGGCCAAAATATTCCTTTTTATATTTTTACCTTGAAATTTGCAATTATTGGACCGGAAACGGACTTTTTCGTCGGCCTTTTGCCAAAAAATTCAAAGACGAAAAGAATGGAATAAACATGTCTGAAGATGAATATCCCAAAGCATGAAAACACAGGGTTTAAAATGATTCCCTTCAGCATCTGCAATGATGATTGTCATCAAACATGAAGCACCAAGCGAAGAACACATGGTTTGAAATGATTCCTTTCAATTTACATACTTTGAAACTTGGATGATGTGTTGTGTATACGAAGAAAGAGCCAAACTGAAACAGAAGCAACACTGTGAAATGAATTTGGCTTCAATACAAACTCATAAAACAGAAAAAAATGCAAAATTTAATACTTGAAAGTTCCAATTTTTACTTTTATATTTATCTTACCTTATCACTGTCATTATCAATATTTTTTGCACATTTTATTCTCTTACTTTACCGTCGTACCGAGAGTCAAAAGACGCGGGGAGACATCGCAATGCACAATGCAAAGGAATTATGACATCGAACTAAGTTATTTTTTGTATGTTTTTCAAAACCGCAACAAACACAGGGCGAGAGGGTTGGAAGGAAGGACAAGTCGGAAAAGGTTTGTGAAGTTATTAATTTTCTGTCATTTATCAAAGCTAATTATGGTGGGCGAAATATAGCCCTATAGCAGGTTTTGTGGGCTAATTTTGTTTATCAGAATATCGATTTCAATTATATTAGTGGAAGTTTATTGTGTAATGTTATTTTCAAGTAGGGACGGTCAAGTTTACGTTTAGTTTATGCATAAAGTTTGCCTATGTTTTTGTTAACCTTTCACGCGAGGGTTTTCAATTCTCAATCATATTTTAGAGGTCAAAGAGTTCAAGCAGGGATGACGGATTGGAAGACCGAAAATCGAGCGGTGGCAAGAAGCATGATTCATCTACAAATAAAAGAATGAAAACAGAGAACGGGGGTGAGTGAATTTGTTTAAAATCTTCGCCTATTTTGAACAATATATAAAAATTTGCTCCACAACAAGGTCGTTCTATCTTACATCGTTTACAATACTCTGTTATTTTCTTAGATGATCGTCGAAGCAAAGAAAAGGAGAAACATAAAAGATCTGATACTTCGGAGAAGTTGAAAAAGGTGTGATATCCTCTGAAATTAGTTTGTACTTGGTTCAGTTCCTAAACGGTTTTCTGTGGTATGCTACTCAATTTTATATCGAAAAAATTGTTGGAAAACTTTTTTGGGCTACCATTTTTTTTTGGAGTGCTGGTTGCACTTTGCAAGTTGCTCTCATATAATTTCGTTGATACTACTTAGAAGCCAGAACAGTGTTTTTCAGCGAAAATCTGAATTCAACTGGGCCGCATGTCTTTAGTTTGTTCAATAAGTGGGCCACGTACTTGACAAGTTTGGGAACAACTGATCTAGTAGGTGAAAAACTCTGCTGAATATTCCTGCTAAATATTGAAATGTTCATCCTTGGTCTTCACATTATAATTATGTGGCTATAGTCTACTTGTTAGCATCACTGCATGTTGTGAAATGTAGACTAATGGGTTGACATAGAAGCTGAAGGATTCCTGGGCTGGGTGAACATAGCCCACGACTGACATGACCATTTAATAGGTGTAACATTTTCTTTTACAAGGAATCTCACAATGAACGTTCCAGAGAGCATGGGAGCAGTCGACATGACAGAGACCACGGAACTAAATCGAGATGAACTGGACCGGTATACAGCGCTCGAGGTGAACTATTTTTCTGCAATGCATAGGGCTTGATTCATGTGGTTACTCACTACTGCCCACTGCTGTATATTTTCGCAAGAATATTTCATTTGAACTTAAGCAACTAAGAAATAAAAATATCTTATCCCAACATGATTTCTGTTAAATGTCATTTGAATGACAGACAAGGCAGCATTTACCAATTGGCCTTTGGTTTATGGCTCATTGGTATCTAGGGTCCCACTGAAACTAGCAGCGTGCCCATTCCAAAATAATTACAGTAATATATGTTATAAATAGGCCATTGATCTAGGGCCCACTGAAGCTAATCAGTTGTTCATCGCGCCAGCGTATAACCTATTTTTAAGTGTGGAGACCATGATTTCGCACAGTGTTTTATTTGTTCCTTCATTCAACATGGTCACGTTTAGTTCAACCTTTAATTTGATTAAAAAAAATGATGTTTTACATTGTGTTGAAATTCTTATTTCTCACATTATAATATTATGTAATATTTGATGACATTTGCCCATTGCAAAATAATTACAGTAATATGTATTGATTATTGAAACATGAGAACATTTCTATAAATTTGGGGGGTCACTGATGAGTTTGACCTGGGGGCTTACATATAGGGTAATCGGGCCCTGAGTTCAGCACTACTTACATCAATGTACCATGTTCTATTCCAAGACCCACTAGAAGTATTTAAATTTGGAGACCCACGAATTTGAAAACTTAAAAAAAAATCCAAGTTAATGATCCAAATTTAACTTTTAGTTCTCTAGAAATGTTCAAATAAGTGCAGCACTGTAAATTTACGTGGTTACAAAATACTATTCAAATGTAATAAAGCATAAGACTATTCAAATCCACGTTGCCCCCGCACAGAACCACAGCGACGTTTTGTCCGGGAACTTTTTCGAATTTTTTAGAAAGCGCGGCGGCCACGGCGACACCTGACGTCGGTTCTATAACAAGTTTGAGCCGTTGCCAAACTTGCAGAGTGGCCGCTTTGATTTCGTCTTCCGACACGGTTATGACGTCATCCACGAAGTCACGGATGATTGGCCACGTGTGGTTACCTATGTTAATGCGCGCGCCGTCTGCGACTGTGTCGGGGTACATCGTTAATGGAGTCAGCTCCCCTTTTTGCTTAGAGATGAAACAATCGTTCGCAAGTTCAGGTTCAGCAGCGATAATCTGTGATGTAATAATAGACATTAAACTTTGACCATACTATCAGGCACCACTGGGACCGGAGGGTTGTCGGATATCTGATCATCAGTCTTTAATTTACCAAAGCACTTGACAAAACTCATTAAAACACTATATATGCATCTTTATGAAGAAATAAAAGTGTAATTTAAATAAAGAACAAGTTTTATTAACGTAATTAAATATAGGTATTGTCAATGCAGTGAGCTATGACTAGCAGAGCGACCCGAGGTAATTGCCCTCTGATAAATCCGACCCTGTATACAGTAAAATCTGACATAGATATGGGTATGCCATATATACAGTTTGCCTCACTTTCACACTTGGTCTGATCGACTTTGCAGCGATTGCCAATCCACTTATGAGACCTCCGCCGCCCACTGGAGCGATCATGACATCAATGTAGGGGTTCTGTTCCAATATTTCCAATGCCAGAGTCCCCTGTCCAGCTATTACTTCGGGATTTTGACTCGGGTGAATGAACACACACGATCGTTCCTGTATAATTTTTGCGCCAACTTCGGTCCTTCCTTCTTGCGTAGAAGGACACGTGATCACTTTGGCGCCATATTGCTTGACAGCATCGACTTTGCAAAGGGTGGAGGATTCGGGCATAATCACGTAGCAGGGAACTCCTAAAATTTGTGCAGCTTTCGCTAATGACTGAAATAAAAATGTTTAATTGATAGCCTCGACAGCCAAACAAAAGGCGGGCAATGCCATGTGTATTTGTGCATGTGCTTGCGTTTTGTTTCGCTGCTTTTTTGTGAGTAATTCCTTGACTGGCTGTTTTAGCTATGGGACTCAAAAAAGATGGTGCCAGTGTTCCCAAACGTTATGATTAAAATATTCTTTAATAACCTAACGAATGTTATATTCTTCCGCGTGTTGTTTACGCAAATTTTCATGTGTTTGTCGTCAAGTGAATATAGTTCCTTGCCTCTATGTGCCTGCGCAGTTTGACTACACATCATGCTAGTAATACTTCAGCCATAACTTTTATTAACTAAAAATGTCGCTACAGCACCAATCCCCCCCTAGGCTTTGGAATCCCTGCTATACAAACTTACTTGTCCGTGATTGCCGCTGCTATGCGTAAGTACGCATTTCGGATTGATAGAATTCTTCTGCAATTGTAATATCGCGTTCGTCGCACCGCGAATTTTGAACGATCCTGTTTTCTGCAGATTTTCGGCTTTGAAAAAGATTTTTCTTCCCGAAATCCTGTCCATATGGGATGACGTAATGATAGGTGTTCGTTTGATGTAGGGTTTAAGGTTTTTCATGGCATTCTGTTATAAAATATGACGTTATTATGTTGGGAATAGCGCAATCCGACTGATTAGACTTCATCTTGATTCCATTAGTTTATCATGGAAAATCATGGTCAAAACCCAACTGCAGTTAAATATTTTTAATACTGAAATAACCGTGCCTATTGCTACGTTGTCAGTATGAGAAGGAATCTTAACAACGCTACGCTACATATTATATTTACAGTTACACGGAACCGTATAAATTCAAGTCAAGCAATTTTACCTCAATATCTTCAGCACTGCAACAGTACTTCGCTTTAAACGTTGCAGACAAACTAATATACCTCGAATTCAATGGTACCCGGCCGGCGTGGGTCTCATGACCCCAACTACCCCCGCCCTTTCCAACCAAAGAAATGAATTTTCGTGAATTAAAATTAAGTTTCATTATTCACTTACCAAAAATTACCGAAAAATAATTTTTTAACTGATTTCTATTGTTCGTATTGCGCGTATTGTGATACAATAATAAGTCGAGTCTGTTGGTCGGTGGATCATATCCGCCTAAATGTAAAGTTGGCGGGTTGGTATTTTATTTGTAGCGAGCGTGGAACTGAAGCGTGCAAAGTAAACAATGCATCTGGCTGTTGTTAAAATATTTACTGGCTTATTAAAACTTATAAAGGCAGATTTAGCTGGACAGGCAGTCCTGATGTAGCGACCAGATCGTGTATTTTATTCGTAACGGTGGTGAATATTCTAGACCAAGTCACTTAACTATTGTACAATGTAGAGATGGAGTATTTTCTATTTTCTTTTCCCCTTCTCGTGCAGTGATATGGTTCATAATTATTTACACCGTTCGTTTGAAATATTCCCTCGGTTTTACGCCACGATGACAAAATACTGCTGTAGCTATGACGACGTGGTGTCTGCAATGAAACGTATTCGTCCCCACGTTCATCTCACACCATTGATGACGTCATCGACTCTCGACGTCATGTCCGGACGTAAAATATTTTTGAAAACGGAAAATTTCCAGAAAACTGGATCGTTCAAAATAAGAGGCGCAACGAATGCAGTGCTTAAAATTAAAGAGAATTTTCCAGATGTTGATTGTGTCGTTACCAACAGCAGTGGTAACCATGGACAAGCTCTGGCAAAAGCTGCCTCAGTTGGTGGGTTCAAATGCCACATAGTCATGCCCGAAACGTCTCCGAAATGCAAAATAGATGCGGTCATGGGTCACGGTGCCAACGTTGTCCTGTGTGCTCCAACAGAGGATGCCAGAGAGCAGGGAACGCAACAGTTGCTGGAGGAGTTTGGTGGGAAATACGTGAATGCTAGTCAGGAACCAGATGTGATTGCTGGCGGAGGAACAATCGGGATTGAGATGATGGAACAATGCCCGAACGCAGATGTCATTGTTGCGGCAGTAGGAGGAGGAGGAATGATTAGTGGGATCTCTCTCGCAGTTAAATCGATAAACCCGAATGTGAAAGTAATAGCGGCCGAACCTGAAATAGCAGACGACTGCTACATGTCAAAGAAAACGGGGGTTCGTACCCCTAACGCGGCTTACCCAGACACAATAGCTGACGGGGTTAAGGTGAGTATCGGTCCCAACACTTGGCCGATCGTACGTGATTTTGTTGATGATGTCATAACTGTTTCCGAGGATGAGATCAAATTGGCGACTTTGTTGGTTTGGGAACGGTGTAAATTAGTCATAGAACCGACAGCAGGTGTCGCTGTCGCCGCCGTGCTCTCGGATAAGTTCCAAAGCGTTCAAGGAAAAAACGTGGTTGTTCTTCTGTGTGGGGGGAACGTAGATATGAAATCCATATCATCACTTACAATGTCTTAAGTGTTATCAGTGGCTATGATAAGATAATGTATTCATGGTTGAAGTATTTTGAGGTAGCAATTTGGGTGGTAGGTGTGCATGATCATGATATCTGTTGATTATTCGGTGAGAAGAGACATTAGAGACAACAGACAGCGGTCAGAATAGCGTTTGAATAAGGCTTTTTATTGGATGCCTTTTGACTTGAGTTCTGATTCAATGTCAAGGTACATATAATACATGGTTATAAAGCATCTCCAGCTTTTCCTTGACTAAGTCGGAAAATTACGGTACTAGATATAGTATTCATAGCTAGCAATCTGAACTTTAACCCGTATTTTTCTGCAATTCTCAGGAACAAAGTGCATTTTGTTGTTTCCTGAATTTATATATTGAAATTTTTAAATCCTCTCGTTTTCTAATCTAACCCTTGAATGGTTTTTATTTAATGTACTGGTGCAATAATTCTATTTTTCTATCGTATTTTACCTATATCCATTGTAGATAGAATAAATCGAATAATTATAACAATGGGAAGCTTATTTCTCCGATAAAAATTTCTCTAAACCAGCAAAGGTAAATGTAATAGAATGACAATAACATCAGTTATTCTATTTCTCATATATCAGGGATCCCCAAGTTTGGTAGTTTGGTGACCACTGTTATATATGATCGAGATCAGTTATTTGAGGTATTCTTGAAAGTTTCGCGGCAAATTATTGTCTATCACAATTTTTAAAGCTCGTTTTCAAAAGCATACCTCCAACTGATCATTTCCCTTGCCAGCCGGTGCAAAGACTGGCTATCCTGGCCTCACTTATCATATTCAATCGTTAGTTAGTGCCCAAGCAGTGTACAGCGAGTTGGAGGTTACTCATTCCAAGACGCTATTCGTAGTCTGTATGAATTTCCCCCATTAAAATTTTTTGTTAAATTATCTGTTTCAAGACCCTGAACAATTCCCATTTTTATAAACTCGAACAACAATTACACATTAAAGTAAGAATAATACAATTCAATGCGGGTGACAGTCGGGGCTCGCTCAACTAGCTTGAACTGATGTGATGGCTCCAGCCAAATCCCTATTTATATATAGAAGCATCATTCAAATTCTGAATCAAATTTAGCGTTCAAGTTTGGAATGTACGAAAAATCAATAATGAACCATAAACAAAAGCTTCAGTCGAATTAACGACCATTAAATGATGTTGCAAAAGAAGAATATACCAAGCACAAAACCAGTGTACAAGTGAAAGCATATTTAATTATTATTTTACAAATGGATTCTCATTTGTTGTGACGAACACTTTATCTCCTGTGAAAAGTTCGTCTGTGCTTTTTCATGTCTCCAATGCGTCCGAATGATTTATCGCATATTTCACATTTGAATGGTTTTTCCTTCGTATGAACTCTCATATGTATAGCCAAATCAGTGAGACTGCTACATATTAAATCACAAACTTCACAATGATATTTGTCATCAGATCCTTTATGTTCTTCCTTATGTATCTTCAAATCATTCCTTGAAGTGAATGTACTTCCACATACCGAACACTTACAGTTTGTTTCACTGTGCATTCGTTCCTTATGTATTTTGCAATCCCTATTTTCTGCAAATTTTGCAGGGCACAGGTCACATTGAAATAATTTTTCCTTTGTGTGCGTTCTCATGTGGACTTTCAAACCTCCTCTTCGTGAAAAATGTTTATGACAAATCTCACATTCGAACATTTTAATATTCAGATGCATCCTAATGTGACTATTCAAATGTGATTTCCGACCAAACGATTTATCACAGACTTCACACCAATGCGGTTTCACTTTCATATGAAGAGTTTGTATGTGCCTTTTCAAAGCACCAGAATGACTCCAGGATTTATTACATATTTTACATTGTAACGGTTTCTCGTTCGTGTGAATTCTCATGTGTCTTTTCATATTTCCCTGGCGGGGAAAGCATTTCTCACAAACATCACATTTGAACGGTTTTTCCTTTGTGTGAACTCTCATGTGTCGCTCGAGATTGCCATTACATGAACATGGTAAGTCGCAAACCTCACAATGTATCATCATATTCGCTTGCAAAGTCCAGATAACCTTATCATACAAATAGTAAAATGAAAACTGAAATATTCAAATTCAATGGTTGACAATCACTGCGCTACAGAAAACTATTATATTTTTCTCAAATAAACAAGCTGACCTGGCTGACTTTAGTTTAATTTGATTCGCTTGTAATTAAGAACGTCAAAACCCATTTTTTTTTTACTGCATAAATTTCTCATCTTCCCGTCTACGCGTAATTGTTATCACCATCTTCATCAGTACAAATAATAAGAGTGTTCTGAGAGGATATTGATCCTGCAGGAAAGATAACGTCATCAATGGTTTCAACTGATAAGGAAATATCACGATAGATTTCAATATTTACTTTGGAATATGATTGACAGTTTAAAAGTTTGTACCGAGTGAGTTTACGTCATGCAAATTATTTTTTTGAACTCAATCGTAGCGAAGGTCGCTCAAATCAAACTTTTTTTCCGGCTCAATCATAATTCCCCCCCCCTTCCCTCGTCCCTAACTTACTACACACGTGGGTCAATTGGAAGTGAGAGGTCAGGGCATAGTTGAAATGGCTACAACGACTAAATCTATTTCGAATAGGTTAATGACGACACAAATTTGTTTGATGAATTTTGCATCGGGAGATGACGTAAGGGGATCATGATCGTTTAAATAACCCTTATTATTTAGTTTATTCCAGACGCATCAATCATGGTAGACAATAAAATAGATAATAAATTCGTTGCAAAATATAATTTACATTCGACGATGAAAAATTTTTTGAAAGAAAAATTGTTGAGGTGCAAAAAATGTTCGAGAACTTTCTCTCAAAAGCAGAACTACATTCAGCATATTAAAAGTCATGACTATGAGAAATTATTTGGATGTTCTTTGTGTGATTTTGCGACGAACACAAACGAAATCCTTGATAAGGAATTCGGCAATATGACAGATTATGATCGACATCGGAAGTTGTATCATTCAAGACTTTCTAATCATATAGAGGTGAATTTAGCGAACTGTTAAAATAGCGAACTATTTTAACCAATTGTTTTGTATGTGCAGTTCCATCCCGTGCATTCATGCTCGCCATCAAAAAGGAAGAAAGCAGCCAGATCTGATGACCATCAAACCAGCTTTCAACATGACCGGGAAAGAAATGCTGCTGTGTTGACAGCTGAGTCCGAACCGTGCTACCTGAAATCACAGAATTTTGAAAAAGAAAATTTAGACAGAGAATTAAAAACTGAAATAGTGGTCGAGCCTGGAAAAATAAATATGAATGTCAACTGTAATGCATCGAAAACGAAAGCGACCATAGAATCAGAAAACCACAGAGTAGCTCGTCTTGAAAGGGCAAGAAATAGGCGTGCCACTGCCAGGGCCAATGAGTCTGAACTACGCTGTAAATCTCGTCTTGAAAAGGCCAAAAAGAGGCGCGCTCTCGCCAGCGCTTCTGAGTCTGAACTATGCCGTAAGGCCCGCCTTGAAGGGGCCAAAAAGAGGCGTGCTCTTGCCAGGGCCGCTGAGTCTGAACTACTCCGTAAAGCCCGCCTTGAAAGTGACCGAATAAGAATCGCAACTGCCAGAGCGTCCGAGTCCGAGCAACATCGTCAAGCTCGTCTTCGGCGTAACCGGGAGAGAACCGCCTCTGCCAGAGCAGCCGAGTCTGAACACTTGCGTCAAGTACGCCTCCAACGTGGACGGGAAAGAATCGCTGCAACCAGAGCTTCCGAGTCGAAACAAAGTCGCCAAGCTCGTCTTCAGCGAGACCGGGTGAGAATTGCTGCTGTCAGGGCATCGAAAATTCAACACAACTATGCCAATAAATTGACA
>QRAM01000331.1:33364-64333 GCA_013436055.1 Halocynthia roretzi
TTTTTTTTCCAATCGCCTCTTTTTCTGATATTTACTTGGCCCAGCGTCCCCCCCAAGCCATCTTTTTGCAGCCTAGAGTTTGTAGGTTGAGATCACCCAGGTGGGTAGCTCCGGTGAGATAGAATCATGTTCCAGGATTAGGGGTACGCCCAAGGTCTACGAGGCTCGGAAGAAAAGGAAATTTGGAAGCTATAAGCACTCCTGTGAGAGATGTGATGTAATATGGTAAAATCCAGGGCATTTATTGCTGATATGGAACCTAGTTGTAATTTTGCATTCATTAGTGTGCCGTTTTCTGTAATTTTCATATTATGGACGTTTAATTCCAAAGTGCCTCGGGGCGATCTTTTAGCAGGCTGGAGTTTGTAGGCTAAGATACCAAGTCTTTGTATCCCAGGTCAGAATGTTGTAACCGTTACGAGAAAGGTTTTCTGAAATGTTTAACGTTATTGGACCTGTAGAAATCATATTATGGGCGTTTAATTTCAAAGTTCCCTGGGGCGATCCTTTCGTAGGCTAGAGTTTGCAGGCTAAGATAACCCAGGTCGCCCGTGTAACTTTCTTCCATTTCTTTTCGAGAAATATCGAATATGGTGGACAATAATAATAATAACGGTACTTTATTTGTTATAAAACGTAATTTACATTCGACAATGAAAAGTTCACTGAAAGAAAAACCGTTCAGGTGTGGAAAATGTTGGAGAACTTTTTCCAGAAAGCAAAATTACGACCGACATGTTGAAACCCACGAAGATAAGAAACTTTTCGGATGTTCTGTGTGCGGCAAAGGATTCAAAATTGCTGGTGATTTGCAGAAACATGTACAATCTCAGCATTTCGATACAGTGGATGATGATTATACGGCAAACGAGATCTGTAATGAGAAATTCACCAATATGAAAGATTATGAAAGACGTCGGAAATCTTCAAAATATGTAAAGGTGAATTTCTACAGTTGGCTGGAAAATTGCGGGTCAGGGGTCGGCTTACCTTAAGAACCACTGATATAAAGCATCATCAGTGTTGTAGAAATACAGTTCACAGTACAGCAGTATTTATCGCATATATTCTTCTATATCTAGAGATTTTGTGACAACTCGTCGAACTTGCAAGGTCGGAAAAAGACATACGAATGTGAGGTATGTCACAAAAAGTTTTCCAGGCAAGACCACGTGAAGGAACATATGTGGATCCACACGGGAGAAAAACTATACAAATGTAAGATATGCGGAAAGACGTTTGCGCACAGCGCTCATCTTAGTCGTCATCAGGTCATCCACACGGGAGAAAAACCTTACAAATGCGAACTATGCAACAAAGCATTCTCGAGGCAAGAATACATAAAAAGTCACATGAAGAGTCACACGGGAGAAAAACCATTTAAATGCGACAGATGTGGAAAACGATTTCGTCACGCGACGCACGTGAGCAGACACATGAAAATCCACATGCGGAAGATTCAGCACATGTGTGGCGTGTGTGATCAAAGTTTTGTTCAGAAAGACCTTTTGAAGAAACATTTATTGACCCATGGTAGTATTGTTGACCCAGTTTGATTGTTGCGTTCCTTCTATTATAAAAATAACGCTTTCTCCAGGCTGTTCCACACTACAATACAGTCGTTGTATTGGTTCGGCTCTTATCAAAATATCGCATTTTTTTGTTAAATTAACAAAATACGCTTTTTCTACCCCAGCTGACGTCAACGTCCATCATATATTTCTTATAAAGTACATTCTATATTCCTCATTGAAGGTGTAAAAGATTGAATGATAATTTTGCCTTAAAAATATCAAACAAGGTACTATCATCAGTAGTACACTGGAGTAGCTATATGCCTTCTGATCCAAAATGGGGAGACTTCCTCACTTCAAGGAATATTTTTTTGTCCGTCATTTACATCTGGATCTCTGCCTAACACATATACAATGCGAAGCTACAGTAAAACCCCTTTTATCCGGTACTTAGATATCCAGAATTCTCAAGCAACCGGTACCCAGAATTTCTTTTTTTTATACATATATTAAATGGATCGTTTTACCATTAACAATAATTGCTATGTTTGTTTTCTCGATTTGCTTCGAACGGGCTTAATATTACTGTATCGTGACATTGGGCACGGGCTTATTTATAACATGTCTGTCAATCATCATACTTTAGTATATTATTATATAGTTATATTTCCCACTACAATTGGTTCCAAGTATTACTTTCATTAGTTATCTATGAAATTCTACTCTCTATAACTTTACTAACTTCCTAACATTTATTTTTGCAATAATATTTTTCTAATACAAATTTTTTGAACTCTTTCAAGTCAAAGAAAAGATTCTTTCAAAATTTTTGATCACCATCCTGTCATGATATTATTGCACTACCTAGTTTTGAATATTTTTTACATTTTCTATACCTTGGTCCCTTGAAGTATTGAGTTCAATTATTCGTTGCATACCTCTGGGATTACAGGATTTGCTATGCAGTTTAAATGCTGATGAAACTATATGCTGCAATGCATACAATTTATCCGTATTATGACTACATATATATATATATATCACTCGTGGTACGCTCATAGGAAAATAAGTTATTGCTGTAAAGTATAAACTTATTAAATCATGAGATGTGATTGATATTACCACGATACGATATCCTTGCACCTTGCCAAACAGTGTTTGCTATACGTAACTAAGAGATAGCAGGAGAATTATAACAGGTAGTGGGAAAACTATACAAGGAGTCACTATCATATAGCATAGCAACTATTATTATTATTCTGCCTTAATGTGTGGTTCTTCTGTAATGTACAGTATGCCTCAAATATTTCTGTAACCATAAGCAATTCACTATCATGTAGTAAACCAAGTATCATTATTTTACCCTTCACTTTAATATATTTTATATATAAGAATATTTATCACTTCACTCGAGTATAGGTACTCAAAATGACTCCAGAATCAACTCATGTCAGTCTTACAGATTAATGTTCTAGTTCATGTTGTATATGCTATTTCTTTTGTACAAATAAGTATTTCAAGTAGGTCAAGAGCCTGGTGTTATCTTTAATACTAACACTGATGTGAACAGTATATTTCATTGGTAACTGCATATGCTGATATGTTATTATTATTTTAGTTCCTTGTACTTTTTCGGCTCTTAATATTCCTATGCTGTCACATATATATAACCAATTAACTTTTATCTTGGTCTAAACCTAACAGCAGTTGAATATTTTCTGCTACCAAAATAACCAGTGCTTATTGCTACATAGTCATTGTAAGAAAGGGATCTAAACTGCACTATACGACATATTATATCCATTCATGTGTATAGGAAATGACATGATATGTCTTTGATTCAATTGCATGATAAAGAACTGGACGCTACAACACAATCATATTATGTATCTTTATATTCTGGTGCTTTTCATATAGAGTTATTTACTTTGCCAACAGTGCTTAAATCCCTGGTTGCATGTCTGTTCCAACAAATTCACTTTTCTTCAATATGATATGTTGGTTATTATAGTTTCTTAATTAAACTTGAAAAAAAGAAAAATTTATGGCCAGTAAAAATCATATGATGGACGTGTAATTGCAAACTTCCTCGGAGCGATCCTTTCTGAATTAGCAGGCTGAAGTTTGTAGACTAAGATCACCCTGGTGATAAAATGGGGGAATAAGAAGAGAAAGGTTAACCAACGTTATTCTAGCCGCAATATTTCCAGCAAAGTTAGAAAAAGATCGTATGGGGGAAGGAATCTCTGTTTCCGCCTGTAGAGTTTTAATGCTTGGATCATTTATTACTTAATATTGATATCAGCAATATCACGGTCATATTTTTGCCATTTGAACAGTGGACGAGGGAAATGTGGGGTAAAATTGGATTATCTAATCTACTGTTTCTCGTAGATCGGATTCATTTCACGGAACCAATGAAAATTTCCACGGTTCGGTGAATTTTGTAACCTTTGCCCTTTCATGTTTACCCGGCTCTGTGCTGAACCAAATTCACTCCCAGAGTAGGAGACAGGACGAAGTTTATGACGGTCTTTTTTATAAAAGAACATTTTTCACAGTAGAATCTACTAAAATGGGAGGGTTCGAAATGAAGGAATTATTAATCGACTGCGGGTGTAAGGGCCGATATTTACGTCAGATAAATAACAGGAAATTACTCATCAGTCTGCAGCTCCATTGTTGTAATTTCGGGCTCTGCAATAGAACAGGATAATATGAAACCTTGCATGGGAACGTTTTTTCTCTTACTGACTTATAGAATAGATATTTCAGCTAGTAGAGTGCTGAATAAGTTTGGGCTCCGCTGCTGTTACTATGGGTCGAATATAAGATTTAGCATTACGGGACTGCGGGAACCTATCACACAGTTTGTCAGGACAGTGTTTAGAGTGGCTATGCCAATTATGCCCGATATAGAACTTATTTGATTACTCTGGTTTCATTGATAATACAGAACTAGAATAATTATATTTGAATGTCTAGCATCATCCATCCTACAATGAAAATTTAAAATTCAAACTTTGTCACAATTTTTCTAACACTGCTTTCAACCATCTCCCAAAAGTCACGTTCTCAATTTCTCTCAAAATAGATGTCAATTTAAGCATTGAAATGTCCTTATTGACCTAAAAATTCTAATGGAGCAAAAATATGTGATGGTCAAACAGAAATACTAGTGAGATAAAGTGTACAAGCATGAATAATATGTTTAATATATCATTATCAGAGATTAACATAGTTTACTGAAAGGTCAAAATTACTGCAAACATGTATAAATTCAAGGGATCGAAATATCGCAACGCAGTTCCAACTGTCGCCAAGAAAGAAGATTCGATAACGGACCTAACGATCGAAACACCAATGGCATTCGGAAACTTTGCTGCTGCCAGTGGGAAACTTGTAGCGTTCTGTGTTGGAAATTCAGGTATATATTAATTTGGTATCGTGGTTTTCTGCAGGAACTTATTCAGGGGAGTCTAAAGCATCCACTGTTTGATAACAATTGAATATGATACACAATGGAAGCTGCTTATTGTGATAGCTTTGAGACATTCTCTTTTCGATAACAATAACTGGTTGATAACATTAAGTGATGGAGATGAATATGATATACAGTGGATGTCGCTTATTCTGATCGCTTTGCGACAGACTTTTTTTAATATCAATAACTCCAGTTCTATGAAGTTCCTTCGACATATGACAAGACAAAAAAGAGAAAAAAGAGTAATTATTAATTTCTCCAATTTTTCATCACAGGAAGTGGAAGATTGATGATTCTCGACGTGAATGCTACGGGCCGTTTTGGATCCTGTCCCGTTCTGGATGCTCACAGTAATTCAGTGACTGATTTTGCTTTTTCTCCGTTCAACCACCTTCAGTTGGCAACTGCTGGAGCTGACTTCACTGTACGTATAATTTATTATACTCAGAGTTACCATCTGCCTGAACCGAAAAATAAATTAAATTAAAAAATTAAATTAAAAATCTTTGGAAAATCGAGCGAGAAAGATCAAATCATTAATAATACTTTTCATCAGAAATCATCTGATTCAGCAGTCCTTTGTCCTCGGAAATCAGCTTGTGCAGAATATAAATTCTGGGAAACGAAAAGGGCATATCGATAGTCTTAACCCTACATATGTGATTAGATACTTTCTATGTCTAAAAGACACCAAGACCAAACAAACCAAGCACGCTACTAGATCAAGACAAACTAAGCACGCAAATAAATAAGGCTAATAATATTTTCTAAGACACTGTTCCCAATAATAAGCACAAATCTTAGAAATACAATAGCAACTCTTTATATATTGCAGTGGCCACTCCTGTCATATTTAAGTTTTGCTAAATCCATTAGTAAAAATCTTTATACTATTTATAGTCTGACCCCTGGTCAACAAAAAACCCACTTACTATCATATTCATAGTCTTTTACCTCCTATTTCCTACATTGCCTTATTTTTTCAAGTCAGGGGTTAACATATCTCCTGATGTTTCCTACAGGTTAAGCTCTGGAACCTTCCTGTTGATGGAATAACTTCAACTTTTTCTGGTCAACCTGTCATAACTCTGTCTGGATTCTCATCTCGTCCTGATACTCTCTGCTTCCATCCCGTGGCAGAAAACATCTTGGCCGTGACGTGCGGTTCGTCACTGCTAATTTACAACATGGAAACAGGAGATAAAGTTTTTGGTATGAGTAGATATGTTGCACGACATTATATAACAGTTACTTATGAGCCAAATTTAGCTCAGTTTTATGAAATATGAAGTTTATTGAACCATAATATTTCACTTAATTTTCATCAGATATCGAGACTGGTTGTGATTTGATTCAAAGCATCTCATGGAAGAAGAACGGTCGCTTGATTGCTTTAACAACTAAGGTAATATTCAAGGTTTTGGATAGTGACAGAACAATGGTATTTTATAAATTAAGACAATGGAAAATTTGGCTTATGGCTTATTTTCATATTAATTTTGGGCATTTATTATCTTATACGAAATAGTTCACACAGTTCATTCTTGGTAATGTATAGTATCGAAACACTCCTCTGGGCTCAGGCTGAGGACCATCAGCTACAGTCTCTGTATTATTTGATGCATACGAATTTAAAAAGACATGCATGGTTAGCATGGAATCCTTGTCAAGCAAATTCTCTTAAATAGAGGAAGTGATAAATCAGTATCTTTGTTAATATCGTAGGATCGTCGCCTGTTGATTTGTGATCCACGGAAGCAAGCGATCATCTCTGAATCTCCAGCTCATGACAATCACAAAGAGACGAGAGTCGTCTGGCTCGGAGAGACAGATCACGTGATAACAACAGGATTCTCGAGCACACGAAACAAAGAGGTGATGTTGTGGGATGTTTCCGAGAAACCAAGATGCGTGACGACAGAATCGTTTGGGTCTGGTACTGGGTGAGTCAAGTCGATTTTGTATCATTGACAGGTCAGTAAGGAGTTAGTAGTTAACCCACATGGGGTATTTACTGAGGGTACAAAGTACATTGCATCATTCATATTTTCAGGGATCATTTGCAGTTGTCGACTGCAATGTTACAGGTTATTTAAGTACAAGAAAGTGCAGTTACAGAAGTGTGTGCAGAAGCAATAGTTAGAATTGCTACTTTAAACTCTTGGTAATCTCATAGTTCTGATTGGATGCAATAGTATGTTACTTAAAAAATTATTCTTAGTAAACTCAAAACCTGTGTTTGATCAAAGCTCATTGGTTTAACAAGTGTTATAATATTTTATTACCATTTTATTATATTTTAATATTTACTTTTATATCATGTGTAAGCTTCAGCTTTATGTTAGAATTCGATTAGACCAAGATTGCAGATGTGACGTCAAAGTACGAAATAAGTATCTATCTTAGAATATACAGGATATGTTCTCGATTGTCCTGCTCCTTGGAAGTTGGAATCCAGTTTGTTAGTCAAGTTACTGTTGTATAAGCTGTATCTAAGTACATTTGACCCTTGTTTAAACGATATTTTACTTTATAAAATAATTTAACATTACAGTATGTAGAAATAAAAAGAGTTGAGCCAATGGTTTAGTTAACCGATGGTAGGGAGATGATAGTGTATACTTGTACGATATTGGAAATATAGATTCACTGAACAACATGATACACAGTAACAAAATGACAGAAAATACTGTAAACATCGTACAACAAATAAATGTATATCTGTTTTAATAAGGAGAGACTGGTTAGTTAGTTATGGAGTTATTTATGAAGAAATAGTATGTTTATCTCGATCCTACTGCTCCATTTTTGCATTGTCAATTTTTTATTGCATGTATCTAATTTAGGTTAATTATGCTATAGTGTAGTTATTATTGTTAATGGTTATTAGGCGCGCGGAATACGGGCCGATGTAAGATTGGAAATTTATTTTTAAAAGGCTCGTCAGTATAGATCGAAATTAGAATCCGTTAGTTGTCGCTAGCGAGGCAATCGTATTAGAATCCGTTAGTTGTCGCTAGCGAGTCAGTTTTATTAGAATCCGTTAGTTGTCTCTAGAGAGTCTGTTTCAATAGAATCCGTTAGTTGTCGCTAGCCAGTCAGTTTTTATACTGCTGTATAAGGTTGTATTATAAGTAGTAGTTGAACGTACTGTATAATTTATTAGTAATATTGTTCCCTGTTTGTTGATACAGTTTCCTTCATCGCCTCTTATTGCGTGATAATATTAACGCTCTCGCCATTCAATGTCCTTTTACTGTATCTAGTACAGTATACAGGAAATAGCGTTACGTATCATCGTCATATACAATTGTTTCTTCATGCTTTGTATTCTTAGTCATTTACCGGTTCCATGCTAGTATTACAACTATATAGGCTATTGACTTCAGCCATCAACTTATAATCACAAGGAATCACTAAAGGTGTGGCTATAGCCTCACTCCATATTGGTGTGGCTATAGACTTTGTTTGTATTAGGAGGATAATTGAGGGTTCTCTGTATATGTGAAACGCTGTTTCATTAGGTTGTGTAGACTGTAATATTAGGTGATCACCATTGTCTTTGATAATTACTCATCTCCCTAGTGCATGGGTCCGAACATTGATTTTTGGGGTGGAATCTGTGGAATTTCATATTTCCCTTTAGGTAACAATTTTTAGACACTTCTGAACAAAACTTCCAGCTAACTAAAACCAACCTATCACAATGTAATAATTTTACTTTGAATTCGATGTATATATTCATTCAATCCTACTCATTGTAAATATAATGTCTAATATGCATAAACTCGCAAATTGGCAAAAGAAAAACATCGCTCGCTCACTGTTAATAACGATATACTTGAAGCATGCTCTGCAACCCGCGGGTTGTCGGTTCAAATCCGCCCACAGACATAAACAGCGGAATGAAAATATTTGCTCGTACTAAAAATTAAAAATAGATTGGTCAGTTTTTTAAAACAGGGAAAAAGACACAGAAAATTGCAATTGCAATCTTAACAGGCTAGTATTTACTTATTTGACCCAGACTAAACATATCAGTAGGTTCCAAAATTCATAGAAATGTTTCCATGTTTCAATAATCAACATATATATATATATTACTGTAGTAAGCCAAATGTAATCAAATGTTACATAAGTTCCAGTGTAATAAGAAATATTTCTGTAGTGTTGTATGATGATAGTAATAAACGGATAACTTATATTGTAATCAATAGTTCAATGTAATAAGACATATCCGTGCAGCGCTGTATGGTAATAGCATTTCCGCTCTCGTTTTTACCAAGTTTGCTCAAGATAGAGTTTACTGTATATAATTAAATTACATAAAAACTGGCAAGCTGAATCAGTCAGAGCATAAATGCCTGTCCAAGATTGGTCATGACAATATAGACATTTTATACAATAGAAACTGTTTATGTTAAATTGGGAACAAACAGGAAAATGTATCGTTAGAAATATCGCAAAATATTATCTTACTCTACGAGCAGTAGGGCAATAGTGTTGCCTTGCATTATAAAAGCATTTCAGAATTTGTCCAGATTACACTTATTAACAGGACCACCTTGTTGCAAACGATTTGTTAAACGGAAACATTATCTTGGCAGCTGAATATTCATATGATTGCGTAGAGGGGCAAGAATAAAACCAACAAACCGACATTTTAAAATGTGATCATGCACTCAGGGCCGGAATAAGACCTTAAGGGGGACCCAGGGCACTACAGGTTCGGGGGCTCATCAACATAGAGATAAAGTAGCATGATAAACGATAAAATGAACTGCAATAATATAAGTTAGGTTTCGAAGAAGACGTTTTATTATATGTTTTTCAATTTTATTGGTTGTAAGAATAACTTTGACTACAATTTTCAGTTTGTAATATAGGTAATAGGTCAATTACTGGTGATCAGATAAGGTATGAAGTGTTCTGGTGCCTTAATTTCTATAAATTATTCTTTAAAGGAAGGTCTTCAGTCTTGTCTAATAATCCGGCCCTGCTTGCACTGTAATCAAGAAACCATTGTATATATCAGCTGAAATAGTTTTAAAAAGATTGTAGAAAAGTAAATAAAATGTTCGTTATGCTTTTAAGCTAAATATCGAAGAAACCATGAAGCACAGTAAGAAGCAAAAAAAGAAAAAAAAATATTCGGTGTGAGCCTGTACTGACGCATGCAGTTGTATATAGTACAATGCAACCTTACAGTAAATAAGTGTATAGGCCAAAAGGTCAAGCAATAGCTGGTTTTATACAGTTCAAATGCACAGTAAGCTGGGAAATGATGTTGTTATATAGCAAGTTACAGTAAACCTTCGCAAAGTCACAATGGGGCTCCTACTTATTGAAACTGATAATTTTAACTTCTCACAAAGGTCAAATATAGCATAGCTTTCTTGGGTGCAAATATCAGAAAAAGGATGCTGGAAAAAATCGTTAAGAACCACTGCAGTAAGCTTTCGCGGAGTCACATTGGGGCTCCTACTTAAATTCTGTCATATTAGTCTGGTTTAAGGCCAGTTCACAGATAATAGGACCACTATCATTCATAAATCCTAGCATATCGAAGTTTCTGACTAAGGCAAGCTAGCTTGGAGCAGTTAAAAGGCCCACGGTGTATTGTCAATGATACAGGATAACAAACTTCAAATAACGAAATATATTCCTGTTAATAATACCAACTAAGCAAAGGTATACTGTGTTGCTTTCTTAATGAAATAATCTCTGTAATATTTCAACGTTTAAATTTGAAATTCATGACACGTTTTATTAAATAAGTCAGCGACGATTTCATAGAGAAAAAATAAAAACATTTTTATAATATGAAATTATTTAATGTTACATTTAGAATAAATTCGAATGTGTTCTTATGGCACAAACACAATACTTGAGTTATAAAGCTGTTGTTCTTATGTAGATAGTTCCATTGTTAAGTTCCTGCAATTGGGGGTTGCACTCCTGAAACCCCTAAAACTAAGAGTCCATTATCTTTAAACCCCGCAAGATCTCTCCCCTTTTGCAGCCCAATAACAGAACTGCTAACAGAGTTCTTTTTCTTCGAATTCTTACAGTGGAAATAATGACCTTTAACCTCTGTCATCCGACCTCTAGTATTCACATTTGACCTGTGGTCACTGCACTTTGATTAAGCGACACCTTCTTGATACAGCAAGACATTTTCATTAAGAACATTTCTGTTCATGCAGGAAGATGTCGGCATCACATGCGCTGTGTTAACATGGGTGGTTATGGGGCCTGATTCGGATGTGGGGGTCCTCACGGAGTTATTTCTGGGACTTTGAATGGGTTGGAATGCGGAACGAGACGGGTTAGTTTGGGGGTAATTAATGGCACTGGGTTGAGGGTACTGTGAAGGGTTTCTTGAGTTAATGAACATGTGATAGTTATCTGCCCCTTGACGGATTTGATTCTCATTGGAGTGATAAGGTTGTGGGTCACGGTATTCCATCGGGATACCACCCTGTCCATACATGGTGACCCCTGTAACGAGTGGGGCTAATTCATCCATATTTTCCGGGGAATAATGTCCGCTTTGAGGAACACATTGCATAACTGGTATTGAATTGTTGTTATTCTGATGATTCCTGTACACGCACTCGTTCGCTCTCGCGTTCTGTGGCATCATGTCGTAATTCTGTGGTGTTGATGGCAGAGAAGGGTATGACTGACCAGGGGTGTAATGTCGTGGTGTGTCTATGTACCTTGTCTGCAACGTACCACCTGTGCTATTACTAGACGTACTGCTTCGACCCAACGAGCTTGTCTTGTTCGGTGAAGTTGATCTTCTTGCGTTATCATTACAAATGAAACTGCTTTGTTGCACGTTCAATTTTCGTTTGGTTGCAACGACACCTTTGCCTTTGTTCGCAGCGATGCCGGCGTTGTAATGATTGTGATGATGGTGATGTACCACGGTTGCCATTTCCATTTCCGTCATGCCCGAAGTGCCATCCATGGCCGCTCCTTGTGTGTACATTGTGTCGTTATTGTTGTGATTATGTTCCTTCAGTTTTATCATTCGTTTGCGTTTGTAACAGGTGAAGAACATGACCAGGAGTACGATAATTATGATTGCTCCTATACCGGCCCCCAACGCGGGATACAGAATCTGAAATTCATTGTTATCGCTCGCCTCAGTGACCGGCACATTTTCTCCGTATAAACTGTTCTCAAATCCCGGCGGAATCTTGTTATCGTCCACCCCCTTATCTCCGGCTCCCTCTTGTGGAATTTCGTTCTCCTTGCTGGATAATGGATCGACCTTAACGGACGGGGTTTCCTTGTCTTTGGGCCCGGAGATGACCCGTATGTTACCCTCTGTTTTAACGGTCCCACACAAGCTGTCTTTGAGATCTACGAAACCCCGGTTTGATAGCGGCGAGTGGATGCAAATGTTGTAAACTTTCCCCGCTTCGAGATTCCTAACTTTATACGGGTGATACCTTGGGGTGATCCTTGATTCCACAGGTTTGTGATTATTTCCAATTTCGCTGACGGAAACCAGGAATTCTTGGTTCGTCTGCGGCAGAATTATTTCGACTGACGTTTCCGTTATTGAATCGCTGTTTATGAGGAGTTGTTTTCTGCCGGGCGGTTGTATGCTGGATTTCTTCGTGGTCGTAGATTGAGTCGTCGTGGTCGTAGATGTTCTGAGTGACCTTTGACACAGCTGACCTGTCCAGTCAGGTCTACATCTGTGAGAAATAATGCATATTATTAAAACCTTTTAGAATTGTAATGAAGATCAATAATGCCAACTTTTCATTGCTCAATGATCCCTGGAGCATGTTTAGGCAACCAAACCTTCTCCTCTGATTAAACCAGTGGTTTTTAACCTTTTTTCCCATCGCCCCATTTTCTGATATTCGTTTGGGCCAGCGCCCCGCTATGCTATACTGACCTTAGTGTGATTTTGCAAAGTTTAAAATATAAGTTTCAATATTTGACAAACAGAACCTCGAGTCTCCCCTATCACATATCTGTAATCGCGGCTAGGTTAGCTGTTTTTTTTATTATGCTGAATCATTTCTCGACCTCGTATAGAGATTGATAAGCCAACGGCAGTAGTTTTACTTTTTGCCACAGATGGAGATATTCATATAATTCCTCTGATCTCTATCCGCCCCTTCAATTGTTTATAGCGCCCACATGGGAGCAGCCAACGTTAAGAACTACTGATGTATACCAACATAACAACTGATGTATAGCATAAAACTGCAGTTAAATACATTTTTAAAGGCTTTATTTTAATAGAAAATTTTCCCATGTTGGAGAAAACTCGCCTTAATTGAGAATTCCTTCTATAGCATTGTGTTTGTATAGCATGTCATTTCGAGCCCTGCATACTTACATGCATCTTGGAAGAAATTTAGTAACAATGCAGGTTCCTCCATTGAAGCAAGTAAAAACATCACACGGATCGACAGTTGGTTTCCTACTTTCGTTGTTCGGAGATTTCGTTGTCGTGGTTTTTGGTTGCTCCGGTAACAATGACGCGTTCATGAGATCCTCACTGGTGAAATTAAACGAGAATTGGTAAAATAGGGCGCATGGCACCAGCAGAGCTAGGCCCAGGATAGATAGGAAATATAGGTCCCATTTCAACTGCTCCTGAAGTAATTAGTAATATTTTAATCAGTGCTAAATACAGATGATATATTGTTCATAAATAATATCTCAGATTGCTTCTTGAAGGTGAAAGAGAATAAATGTTAATTGAATGAAGTAGCTGTATGGCCTCTGATCCAGTGCGGGGCAATTACCCCGTTTGCTACCCCTAACAGACACCCATGGTAGTCTTCATGACTAAGTACATATCAACAACATCTCTTAATCAAATACACTCCTTTTGCAATACCAATATTCTTCAACAAAGCCCCCATCCCTCATCTCTGTCAGTTAGAGTGGGCCCCCCTTCAATATCGATATTTGGATCAGCACAGCGCTGCTAGTTTTACAAATTCTAGATTCATTGAAAATATATGCGTTAGGTGGGATTCGAACCCTGAACAACTTACTCGGTGCATCTAAAATCGATTCGCGGCGAAAGTTCTTTAATTTTTCGATTTCTGAGACGTTCGGGCATGTAACAAGTTACTTGATCAACATCCACAAAAGCTTGTTCAAAGATCCTGTAAGTAGAAATAAGTTCATTAAACACTCACAACGACTACTAAGTGAGCCAGCGATAACTTGGCGCTTTGCGGACCAGTCATTCGGAATTAAAGCAAAATCAATTCATCCAATATCGCTTGAGGGTTTAGTGCAGTTTCATCTGTATATCTGTAACTTGGGCTGGGTGCTCTAGAGTCTAGAAGGCTGTGGGATAAAACGCCTTTATATACAGCACATGGAACTCGGTGAATTGTATTAAGCATTCCATTCCAAGTGTTTTGATATTAAGTTTATCTAGAGCAGGGATTTGTGTAACAAGTTATTAATTATTTTTACTTTCGTAACACATATGCGTAACTTTGGAAGGCTGTTGGGAAAAACACCTTTATTTACAGCATATGAGACATAATACATCGCGTTAAGCATTTGTTTCTAAGTGTTTTGATATAAAATATATCTTGAGCAGACATTTCTATAAAGAGTAAAATCGATGATACTAATCGAAGTTTAGTGCCGGACCGCAAAGAACGCCTTTTTTTGGGTATTTTTTCTTAGTAAATCTATTTTCTTCATCACAACCCTTGTAATTAATAGATCGAAATTTTTATTGAAGTGGTGAAAATGCCCGGTTTTCGTGTTTTGAACCTAAAAATTCATGCCCAATCTCTCGTTCACGTTTTAATTTATTTCAGCACTTCAAAGTTGCGGTTGAGGTATTATTTCGACTTTAGTCTGCGTTGAGTTGTAATTAAATCAGATAATTGAATCGAAATAAAGTAAAATAATCGTAATTGCTTTCGCGTTTCCAGTTAGTATCGAAAAACTAGCGTTTTCGTTCAATTTCACCGAAAAACTACCTTTTTCGTTCATTTTTTCGTTCTTTTTCCATGAAAATCATTTCGTCTTTGGAATTTTACTGGATCGTCTGTAACAGACGCCCGTTTAATTATGCGGTCATAACCTGGATAATTGTGATTAATAATACGTCTGATTGCTCCCTTCCACTTCCCGTGACGTCACAGACTGAAAATTTAGAATGATTGGCGGGAATTATAGCGAGGTTTTGGAATTTGAAACCGCGGCTTCAATAAACTATATTGATAATGGAGATTGAATTATTAATTTCGTTTCATTTTCTGGTAATTAATATCGGGATATTAGCACTAAATTACAATGGCGTAAGTCTGCAGACAACTTCAACGGCAATTACGTGATAGAACGGGGTGGAATTAGGGCGTGGCAGGCTTAAATTATTCCGGCAAACAATCTTCGAATTTATAATGTCACACAACCTTACTCACCTTATATGCTGCGGCAACCAACCGAGGTTACAATCGCATGTCAGTTTGTTCTGACGTATATCGATGACGTTTAATATGACGCCATGAGGTATTATCCCATGAAGTAGTGACGTAATCAGCATGTCGTGAAGATCAAGAACTTTTAATCTGACGAGAAGTTGGAATGTGTCTCGTGGTATGGTCTCAATCTTATTTACTGACATGTTGAGGGCGTGTAGTCCAGATAATGATCTGAGACAATTTCAAGGATTATTATTATTTATTACTACGTATACAGAAGCAACCTGCTAACCAAGCTGCGAAGTGAATTGGGAAACTTGAGGTTCTGTTTGTGAAATATTAAAACTGATATTTTTAACTTATCAAAATCTCACTAAGGTCAGTACAGCATAGTGGTTCTTAAGATGGGTGGTACCGCTCCCCTGTGGACGCGGTTAATTCTCAATGGGACGGGCATAGATCGGGGGCGGTACCACCCATCTACATAAATACACCCATTTACATAAATATCCACATCTTTGGCAAGGAACAAAATTACTGCTGTTGGCTTATCAATCTCTATACTTGGTCGAGAAATGATTCAGCATAGTAAAAAAAATCTGCTAACCAAGCCGTTGTCGTTGAGTTGGGAATACCCGTATCGATATATTATAATATCTTATCTTATCAGTACGTACTTGATTATCTGCGGTACAGCTGTTAATCGGTTGTTACTGATATCAAGATTAGTTAGTTTGCTTGTGTCGTCAAAGACGGAAGTTCTTAGCTGGGATAATTGGTTATCTTGAAGCTGAAAAATAATGATTTAAGTTGATAACACGACTTAATATGCCACAGTTATAAGGACTTGTCAATGTACAGTGTTGCCTCGTTTGTCGCACATCTCTTAACTTCGTACACTCAAGGTTTAGCGCACGTAGTGAAAATTGCGTTTGCTTGGTGAAGTATGTTTGTGATCTGGTAGCAGGTTATAATTGCAATGAGTGGCCGAATTTGACGCAGAAATAATTAAAATTAAAACTTTGTTAACACCAGCATGAATAGTAAGGTCTGGGAACAGATTATGTCACTTTCTATTATTTCTAATGAGGATAACTGATTCGAACTTCGAACGGAATACGAAATATGAGGCAACACTGTATTTCAATCATGAACACTTACATTTAATTTCTCTAGATTAACTGTAGATAAAGCCATGTCTCTTATCACTCTCAGTTTATTATGACTTAAGTCGAGTAGGAGTAGATTTGGAGTGAACTCCAACCTCGGGAATGAAGCAAGTCTGTTGTTCTGTAATTTTAATTCGACCAAACTTGGCAGATTGTTGAACGCTCCTTCGTCGATTGTTGATATTTCATTGTTTTGAAGATAAATTCTCGCAAGTTTTTTTAAACCTGAACGAATGGAATGAAGATGAATATTAGTTCTCTCGCTACCATTCAATATAATGCACTATATATACATAGTATAGTAGAGGTGGGCAATTTGCGGTCCGCGAACCGAATTTGTGCGGCTCGCGGGAAACTGCGGTTTTTGAATAGAGTACGCCTGTAACAGGAATTCAGTGCAACTGTTTTTGATGTTATATGAATAGCGGAATGTAAAATGCAAGTACAGTCCGTCTTCTAATCCGGTTAATTGTATTTGGGAGTGATACAAGGTTGCACATCTATGTAGTATAGTGCCACGCATCTCTTGTGCCCTCACACAATTCGTTTAAAAATTTTAATTATAGCAGTGGGGCAGAGATAAAAAGAACTGAGGTCACAAGGTTGACCCAAATTTTTAAAAATCTTACCACGACACGATCGCGGTATAATATATTGAAAGCTCCGAACTTACCTTTGAACATATCTGCATTGATTCTTGTGATTTTGTTCTCCTGTATCATCAGATTCTCTAGGTCTGATAAACTACTGAAAACTCCGTCCCACAACGCGTGATTAGTAATTCGATTCCCAGATATATCTAACAGTTTCAAATGCTGTAAAAAGTAAATGAATTCGGTTTGTTATGATTATAATTTCATTATAATTGGCTGTTCGACTCACTAACTAATTGCATGAGTGTGATGAAATCATGATTAGGTAACTTTCAACGCTTATTAAGCACATAGCATTATATATTTCATCCGTTAATGACGGTACTCCGTTGTCAAGAGGCTATTTCATACCTATTATATATTGTATGTATAAAGTGTATTGTTGATCCAAAGTATCCCGTATATAAACATATTTCTTATACTCACTGATAGTTTATCCATCGATTGCCTCGGTAAATTCGTGATATTGTTGTTAAACAAATAAAGTTCTTGAACTTTCGATGAAAAATCTCCAGAAACTGCTGTAAATCCTTTATTATTACAAAAGGCAGTTCGTGCAACCGAACAGGAACATTGTGACGGACAATCCCGATAATCGGACGGAGCAGACGACGATAGTGGTATACGTAACAGTGAGATAATTGTTACGAATATTGTTATCATTGTTTTATCATAACAAGTCCTTGTTGATGTTCTTCTTGTTGCATACTCCTCCTTGTGATCGCATAATGATCTTGCATTTTCGCGCGTGATTTGTCTTTGACACTGTGACGTAATTGACTTCTGTCGATGCATTTTGAATCCACGTGTGACGTAACAGTTCTAGATCCTATTATATCACAAACGAGTGTTTATGAGGGAATAAAGACGAATGTTGTGTCGTCTGGATGTTTTGTTTTGCTTGATAGACATTGATTAACTGGGTTCCTGGTTTAACCTATGGCTGTGCGTTAAAGTAATAAAACCTGGAAAAGTAAACAAAACTAATGATAAAAGGACTTGAAGTAAAGTGATGGCTGATGGTAAAAAGTATTCATCAGTGACGATTTCATAGTTAAAGAAATAGTAACCTGACAGAAAAAAAATTAAACTCAATGTGTATGTGTATGTGAATCTCTATCTGTGAAAATATAAAGCAAATTTAAATCAAAAACTGTGTAAACTAGCAGAGTCGTATTTGTATTGTAATTCAAAGTGAGAAATAGATTGAAATAATCTATACCGTCAATATCTATCTATCTCAAGAACCAAGGCACTCTACTGTGTAGGTGTGGTATTGGTGATGTCGGTAATGCAAACTATGTTAGCAAGCGTTAGCAAATGTCTCTGTGGTGTAGTTAAGTTATCGGTTAAGTCCGGTTTGCGTTGCAGGTTCTGGAACAAATTACTGACGTAGTGCGAGGTATCACTATATTCATGTTTTTTTAATTGTTTTCGAAGTTAATGACTTCGAAAATTCCCAAGAACTTTTGTAAATAAGCTGAACCTGAGTGGTATAATAGAGATTTAGTGTCAAAATGTGTTTTTTTCTGAGCCAGGTTTAATCCTGCTGAAAAACTTTCCAAAAACTTCAATCACGCGAATTTGAAACGATTTTTTTTANTCATCCGTTAATGACGGTACTCCGTTGTCAAGAGGCTATTTCATACCTATTATATATTGTATGTATAAAGTGTATTGTTGATCCAAAGTATCCCGTATATAAACATATTTCTTATACTCACTGATAGTTTATCCATCGATTGCCTCGGTAAATTCGTGATATTGTTGTTAAACAAATAAAGTTCTTGAACTTTCGATGAAAAATCTCCAGAAACTGCTGTAAATCCTTTATTATTACAAAAGGCAGTTCGTGCAACCGAACAGGAACATTGTGACGGACAATCCCGATAATCGGACGGAGCAGACGACGATAGTGGTATACGTAACAGTGAGATAATTGTTACGAATATTGTTATCATTGTTTTATCATAACAAGTCCTTGTTGATGTTCTTCTTGTTGCATACTCCTCCTTGTGATCGCATAATGATCTTGCATTTTCGCGCGTGATTTGTCTTTGACACTGTGACGTAATTGACTTCTGTCGATGCATTTTGAATCCACGTGTGACGTAACAGTTCTAGATCCTATTATATCACAAACGAGTGTTTATGAGGGAATAAAGACGAATGTTGTGTCGTCTGGATGTTTTGTTTTGCTTGATAGACATTGATTAACTGGGTTCCTGGTTTAACCTATGGCTGTGCGTTAAAGTAATAAAACCTGGAAAAGTAAACAAAACTAATGATAAAAGGACTTGAAGTAAAGTGATGGCTGATGGTAAAAAGTATTCATCAGTGACGATTTCATAGTTAAAGAAATAGTAACCTGACAGAAAAAAAATTAAACTCAATGTGTATGTGTATGTGAATCTCTATCTGTGAAAATATAAAGCAAATCTAAATCAAAAACTGAGCCAGGTTTAATCCTGCTGAAAAACTTTCCAAAAACTTCAATCACGCGAATTTGAAACGATTTTTTTTAAGTAAACACCTTAAAAATTGAGTTCTGACTAATTTTCTGCTCTGAGATTGCTGAGGTTTCTCTTTTTTTGGAGTTTAAGAGTGATAAATTTATTTTAAAGCTTTTTTTTAGCAACAAAAATAGAAATGATAAACTTAGCTGTAATCTGATTTAAATTTCGTAGAAAATTATCCGAGAATCACGATTTTTTCGCTTGTTTTTTCTTCGTGTTTATTCTACGAGTGATAATCCTCCTTTAGAGATAAATAATTTATTAACTGGACTTCTAACTGATGCCCTAGTACTGTATTTAACTAATCTCATTCTGCTGTAAGAGGATTTCTTCACGCAAACACTATAATCTTAACAAAACTGTGATAAAACTGTCAACTTGAAATTCTGATCTCGTAATATTCTCACAGATATTAAGTGAGAAGAACCCATGGCAACACCCGCAGTTTTGCTCATCAAAATACTTAATATCTCTTCTGGATTCACAGCCAATAATTTCACAAACATTATCGTAGACTTTCCTCTCCAAAATCACACGAACACAAACATAGTCTGTCAGATATTAAATGAGGGAATCTCATGCATTTTCGGAGATCAGCTTCGCTATTAATATACAATATTGAATCCAGAATTGTTCCTATATTGAATTCAGAGATGTCCCTGTAGCAATCAGTACATGAGGGACTTTCTATTGACACCCACCTCGAAGGCCTTTGTACAAGATTATTTTCGTAATCCGATATTATATCACCCACACTCAGCTGAATTTAGTATTCGAATGCTAAGTATATTAATTTCTTTATAATAATACCGAAAGTTAGTTCGTCCATTTCTCACCGGACCTAACCTTGCACATCCCAGAATAATGCATGAACGAGAAAACCCGATTTCGGAAGCGCTTTGTGTATGCTACTGCTAGCGCGTCACTAGGTTGTATGAGAAAAAAGGGACGAACAGACACACAAACATCCCTGACCTGCTAACTAAAAACATCACAGATACAAACAATTAGTTTTGTAAACAAAGAAATCCAGTGTTAAGACTTTTCGTTGTTTGTTTAAACTTCAACTTCTAATCTGTGACTCGTTTGTATTTCTAACACAGTAACAGGCGCGGTTTCTACTTAACAACAAGGAAATGATGTATACATGAAAATAATATTGACAATTGTATAAACACGACTGTGAATGGAAATACATAATGTATATAAACACATAAACCTTCACAGCAATAAATCCAACATACCCATATATATACTAGCAGAGAAACGCGGCTTTTTGAGTAAGCCTTTGAAGGGCTTAGTGTAAGCATCCAGTCGAAAACAGAATGGTCAAGTAATTTGTACCTGGCCGCTGGGGAGCGTTAGAGAAGTACCTGGGCAGGTGTTTGGGGGAAAAATTGATGTCACGACCTGAGTCGGGATATCCTAAGTCACCACATCAAATTTAGTTACGAAGATTGTAAATTGTGACGACGCGGACTGACGTCGAATTAAATAAGGATTGTGGCGAAATAATGACAGTAATTTGTAAATCTTGCGAAACACGGCGACATTTTCGTCTGTTATTTTAGTTTTTCGATGGTAGACTGTCTGAAAATGTCGTAAATCCTGTTATGTTGAATTGTGCGCCGAGAATTTCTGGGAAATTCATCGAAACTGCGAAAGAATTGCTTAAAACCGAAATATTTTGTTCCTGCAAATGTCAATGTGAAAAAAATAGACTGCTAGCAAAGTAAGTAACTTGTTGTTGCGAGTAATTATTTCATACAATAGAAATGATTCTAGAATTATTGTGATGTAACAAGACCGTTATTGTTTGTAAACAAAGACGTCATAATGACTAGTAATACGTCATAATTGTTGCGACTTTATTCTAGGGAGGGATTAATCGTTTCGTAATTAGAACTACTGCTAATAATTATAGTTGGGTCCTCGGGAAATATCGAACTATGCGCGGGACCGGGCAGTCTTTGAAAGCGGCAAAATTTACCACGATCATCGAGGTTAGAAAATGATCTGGATTAAACCTGCGAATCGAGTCAATATATGCAATAAATTCGTATGTTATTAATTTTATTATTATTATGTAATAATAAGTCATGTTTTTCCCGCGTTTTTCAATAAATATCAAGGTCCGAGAAGTAAAATGGAAGCAAAGAGTTATAGTGAATTTTTTCCAGTTGTATAAATTCTTGCTGATCCCTAATATATGTATAAATAGTATACTTCAGTATATGTTTATATATTTCTATGTAAAATCTCTTATTCAACCATACTAACTATATCAGTATGCAACATCTATTCCCAAATGAATCTAACACCTCTCCTTGCATTTCCTTCCACATATCTTCGCAATGATATAATATATATGTCATTGAAAGTATAGCATATACAATATTTATATATATTCTACAATAAAGTTATCTAAAACCATACGAAAATCGAAGGCGTAAGCCAAAAACGCAGGCCGGAAATTTTCGTCTTGTGAAAAAAATCCCAAAATATGGCGAAAATGAGCAATTCTGCCTCGGGAAGCGAAAAATCTTGCCTTGCTGCTATACTCAAATAACTTTTACTAACCGAGTTACTCATATTACTTTATCCAACCCTACACAAACACTAACTCACTGTCAGTCGCATTCTCACACAGCTCACGGTTGTATTCTTCAATGCAAATAGTAAGACGCTTCCTTCAAGAAAGTGTATAGGAATTTCCAACATATCTTATCACATCACATTTGACAAATAAATATATGTCAGTGATGTATGTTGCTGCTTATCTCAAAATATGTTTGCACTACAAGATGTCTACATGTTATTTAACGTAAATCTCATTACCTCATTCTTGTTTACTGCTCGCATTCATTTAATCATCCAAAGTGAATAAACTGCATACATACACAAACACACACATATATATATATATTAATAACTTTATATCCTGTTTGTCAGTATATCAGTAAAATGAAGCAGAACCGGCGGGAAAATTATTAATCCTAACCTTGTACTTCACCCTTGAATATTAGTTTTACATACTCCCGTCTTTCCCGCGTTTCAGTGAGTTTCCCGCCTTCTGCATATTAGTTTTGGATAGCCCGTTATAGATTGCTCTTGCTTGAGATAATTCAGACTCATAGGTAATATAATACATAATATATACGCAGAAAATATCTGAAAGAATCTGACTTGGTATCACTTATAAATTCTTATTAATACAGGCACCAGCATATACGAAATATAATAATAATATAAAAATACAGAAAATTAAGCGTCTGTTTTCATGGTGCCATATAATCTGATACATAATACAGCTCCCTGTCGAGCGGTAACTTCAGTTAACAAGTTCTGAGTTAACTGAACCTTTAGCTGTTTGCTTTTCTCAACCAACTTATCTCAAACATCCCGGTTAATGAATGAGGATTTCCTTCAACGTTTGCTTGCCCTATTTCTCTCGCTTAACAAGGGTCGAAGAAAGGTGAGAGAGAGAGAGAGAGCTCTACTTTCAAGAAATATAACCGATCCTGCCCGAGGCGCGACCTCGTTTAACGCACCTCATATTACGCTCCTTGCTCCCAGCCATATATATATATATATTTACAGTATACCTTCGATTATCCGAATCCTCCATTATCCGAACTGCCTTACGAATGGAAGGGATCCCAAACCTTTTTTTACAAGAGTTGAAATTACTGATTCATCTTATAAATAAAGAAGAAACTGTGGGTGTGTTTGTATGTTCGTGTGCGCATAACTCTAATCCTAACCCTAGGATTCGTGACTGGTCACTCCTGACCACGGTCTTTGACAGGCACGGATGGTCAACGTTTTTTTTTTAATGGGGGTCCTCATTGCAGCGACAGAGGATTTTTTGAAATAATTTTGGTAAAACAGCAAAATTTCCCTTCGCCATAGGTTCAAAAAACTGAGAGAGACTGGGTAGGATTGAAAATATTATTCACAAAAAAATATGAAGTGACTGGTTTTCGCTTATCTCCCAGGGTTTTCTACCTAGCGCTCTAGGAATTGTCATGGTCAATAGGTTTTTCAAATAGCCATCCTTATTAGGGCTAAGGGGCTCATGGTATATAATAAATTAGTTAGTCTGGGGAATCGGTCGAGTACCTCTATAATTTAATAAGTAATTATTTGAAACCTAGTTCAATCGTTAGAATAGTATCAGCAAATTTCAAAATATTTTCTGTTGAACCTAGGACCCAAGTAAATGGATATTTTGTTCACCCACTGTGCCCCCAGCACGAGAGTGTCAAGTATTTATATTTTTCGTTTTGTGGGAAAATGGAAACGAACTGACACCGAACTGGGTCAAAACGAACCAACCAGAACAAAAACAACAAAATTTCCTTCAATAGTTTAATCGTTTCGTTCGCGGCCAGGTAGACTTTATGTCTTCATTTCCAGCGAGTAAATAACATGATTCGTTTGCAGCTGAATTAAGTAGATATTCACCAATAAAATATATCAATAAAAGCAACCGTTTCGTTCGCGGCTGTATGGATATTCTTTTTTTGTAGCGTATTAAAGTACCATCATAGTCTTCTGAATATAATACGCACCCCAACTATGAAATTCAGATAGTTGAAAAGCTGTATATCCATGTATAATACGCACTCCAACTTTTAAATGAATTTCAAGGCAAATAAACGTGAACAAGGGAAATTGCAGTATATGCACGAGTATTATATATCATTGTTCATGTTCAATGCGTTCCGTTCGCGGCTGAATAGCTATGTACTCTATCTACGGTGTAAATCTAACTGTATAATATATTTGTATTTCGTTCACGTCTGTATATGTTATACACACAATAATTCATATATACGGTATATATGTACATAGGTTGGTTACGTTTCGTTGACGTCTGTATACATTCATCGTATATTAACATATCTATTTCTATATACGAAGAATTTTTCTCTAATTGTCATGATGCGTTTCAAATGGGGTCTGATTGACTTTTTCCTGTGTTTATGGGGGTTGGGTAAGAATGGGGGTGATTGACCTTCACTAAGATCCGTGTCACGCTACTAAGGCAGGTGTTGAGTGATGAAAAATTATTTTAAATAGTTTTAAGCTAATGCGCATGTGCGAACACACGTCAGGGACAGACCGTCACCCTTGAATTATTAAATAATTCATGAAACGTCATCACTAACAAAATAAGGAATGAGATGTTGACAGCAATACCTTGATTAACACGACCTCGAATAGCGCTAATAATTGAAACTCATAAATTGAATTATCCATTAATATATAACTTATTCCTATTACCATATAACACTGCACTTATTACATTATATTTTCCATTAAGTTTCGTTGGCGCGAATAGTTAAGTGTCGACAACTCACATCACAATATAAATCAAATTCAGCAATGAAAACAATTTATGACAAAACAGAATCTCGTATTGTTAGCGACACAATGTACGGATAATACGCGAGGCGCTGTTAGAATGAATAGTGTTGGCCTTAAAGAGCTTACTATCCTCTCCTGTGGAGATTCGCTGAAATAAGTTGAGCTAACTTGGTCTATTAATGAGAATAAATGATTGAATACTTCTGCATTTGTAATAGAAATCGAGTTAGAGCAGTCCTGGGCTCTGGGACACCTTTTAAAAATAAATGATGTCACGATCTGCGGCGGGATCCCCTTCGTCACAATACCAAATTTGATTCAATTCGGTTCAACCGTTTGGTCGTGTATAGCTTAAAACAAACGAACACACATTCATTTTTATAATTATAAATCACCTTTCGATGACACATGTTGCAAATTCGCTAGTTTAACGGCTTCAGCTACTAACTACTTTCAAAAATTAAGATTTTGCGACTTATAAAGGTTATCATTATATATTTCAGATATATTTAGTTATCTAGGGTCTAGATGCTAGGCAACTTTGACGTAAATTAAACTCAGTCATTGATAAATTAGGCTGCTACTACATTGACTATTTGAACAAACTAAACATGTGTTTTTGCTCTGTCACTGTGGGAGTGCTTTGTGTTATTCGTTTCCATCTACGGATTGAATTGAAGGTAAATTTTTTGATCAAGAGAGGATGGGGGATTATCGCACTGACAAGTTGAAAGTATTGGCAGAGATAAATTCAATTTCTAACATGATCATCAGTTAGCGAGGGAGATGCGATTTATGTTAAGCCGTACTAGGATTAGGCTTTCAACTATGGAATGTTGACGATGGATACGAACGGCGATGTGTTGATAACGATGCGAGTTGATGATACTGTTAAACAAATTGAATCGACATTTTGAGTTAACTGTTAAAATAATTCAATGGATATCGACGATATCTTGATTTTTATCAAACTTAGTATAAGAGACAACTTTTATCTATATCTCTTATACATATATCTTATCCATATCTTTTATCTATATAAGAAATTTCAATCAAGCGATTCTGCTTCAAGGAAACAGAAATATTGAAACCAAAGGAATAAATATCCCCCATTCATCTTTGGCAAGAATTAAAATTACTGCGCTGGCTTACCAATCTCTATACTTGGTCGAGAAATGATTCACAGTAGTAAAATAATCTTCATATTAATTAAGAAATGATTCAACTTTTTTAAAAAAGAATGCTAACCAAGTCGCGAAGTAGGTTACAGATATGTGATAGGGGAGACTTGAGGTTCTGTTTGTCAAATATTGAAACTGATATTTTTAAATTAACAAAATCTCAATAAGGCCGGTATAGCATAGGCTTAGAGGAGCGCTAGCTCAAGCAAATAGCAGAAAAGGGGGCACTGGAAAAAAAGGTTAAGAACCCCTGGCTTAATGGGAAAACATCAGAAACAGAAACCTGACCGCGACCTTAAATACGATTTAACCGTCCTCCTTATTCTTTTTTTCTATTGTGTAAAAAATGCATCTTAACACGTGTTAGTACTATATCTCTTACTCATCTCCGACCTGAAAATTATATTAATTCAGCGCCCTGTCTCCCACATCCGCCACAATTTGGAAATTTTCCAGACTAAAATGTTTTCAGTTACGAGAAGATGAAAATGTGAATTTAATAATTCCGTTTCGGTGAAAACTCATAAATAAATTATCAACTTTTTCTCAACAATACTTTGAAATGAATTGCGTCGATGAACTTTTGAATAAATTACCAAATGTTTATAACGCGCGCACGTGGGAATTTCCTATATTATTTTCTGTCTGTAGAGAGGGCAATAGCTCGTACCGGGCGACACTAAAATCACCTGTACTAGCAGTAGCAGCTAAATACTAAATAACACTGTACAATACTGCTACCAAGGATATCTTGGCTGCACTCGTTATATAGATGATGATGTGCGACATTAAAAACGTAAAACCTCTATACCTCGTAGTACAATGCTCAACCCCTAACTAACGATTGGGGGGCAATTTTGCAAGGGGTGTTAATGGGAAGGGTAAATAAGAGTTATATTTTCTCATCAGCGAGCCTCCAATTGTATACTAATGTTTGAATGTTTCAATAATCAATATATATATATTACTGTAGTTATTCTGCAATGGCCAAATGTCATCAAATATTACGTAATATTATAATGTAAGAAATAAGAATTTCATCACAATGTAACACATCCTTACGACAAATAGTTTTAGTTGCCATCCAGATACCGTTGGGCCCCAGTTCAATGGTCTACTTGGTACCAGGCCCTGCCACCTACCACACACTCTGTTTCAGCCTTTATTGATTCTTGTTGGTTTTAGCGCTGTTGTGAACCGCGGTCGGGTTTTCCCAATGAAACTTCCTAAAAGTATTTGCCGAGGAAATTAATTCCGGTCGAATATTGAACGAACGAGCGCTCTCATCAATTTTTATGAATCATTCAATTTCTCTCTGCTCTAATATAGCGGAACCGTTCTTCGGTTTCCTCATTTTCCCTCAGTGGTAAATTTGAAACAAACAATATACAGTGTTGCCTCATGCTTTGTAACTAATCCGTTCAAAATTTAAATTGAACTGAAATTTGGGTCATGCGAAGTGCGGGGCACAACTGTATACGGGAAATATGAACAATGATATTTAGACCACTCAGGATTTTTTATATTTACCTCTTATTTGTATCAATTATCTCAAACACTAAGGAACTAGAGTTTAGTTGTGGTATTGGTGATGTCGGTAATGCAAACTGTGTTTATAATCGATTTGTTAGCAAGTTTCATCGGTTAAGTCTATGTGATGTAGTTTGGAAGTTTTAACATATATTATAAATGTATGTATACAGTCGTCCCTCGCTATATCGCGGGGGGGGGGGGGGGGATTCACTACATCGCGGATTTTATATAATTTTGTATTGTATGCATTTTAATGTAATATTATATGTATTTTATTTCATGATAAATGCCGTGCAGTACAGTATGGTATCAAATGATTGTGGGAAATGTTAATAAGGTAAATAAGAGTGTGTGAATGAATTATAATGGTTTAAAATACATTTAAATATATTCAAATAATTATTTAAATATGTGGTTTCTACTTCGCGGAGTTTGACCTATCGCGGGAGGCTCTGGAGCGCGCTAACCGCGATAGGTGAGGGATTACTGTATCACATATGTACTTGTATTCAATATAATTCAATAACGATCTGCGCTTAAATAACTGTTCTTTGGTTTCCTCCTTTTTCTCTCATGACTGCATATGAATATAACTCGAACTGTCGACGCTGACGCCGTTTCAGATCGTAAAATCCGACATAAAAAATCTATCAATCTTCGAAAACCTTTTAGCCGAGTTATACCCGGGCCGAAGGATTAACTACAATTCCTACGTCAGTTGATTTCATACATATCAATGGATAGTCCAATGTAATAACGCATATGGTAAAAGTAACAGTGCAATTGTAATAGTAACAAAGGCATGAAACAGTGGTCTATGGTCAACTCCATTTGTCTGTTGGCTAGGTTGTTCGGTATTGTGCTCAGTGTGATTGTTTCATACATTATTTCGAGGTTAAATTTATTAAGTCTCATGATTCACCTTATAAAACACACTCCCGGTTACGAGAAAGGATTCTTCATATATCTGAACTACGTCGCTTGGGGTTGACTGAAATATAAATTGAAGGTTCTCGATAATTACTAATCTCCGTTTGTTGATGTTGTGCCCGATTTCTTGCTCGTCATTGCACCCGCGCATTCTGACTTCTGTATAACTGATTAGATTTCATTTTGAATTTAGTAGTTCATTATAGAAGCCAATTAATAGCCAAACCCTAACTGCAGTTAAATATTTTCTTCTACTAAGATAACCAGTGCTTATTGCAAAATAGTCAGAGTAAGAAAGGATCTAAACAGCGCTACGTGACATATTATATCTATTATTCCTTATGTATATGATATGATCTGTACTAAATATTGAAGCGTCAGTGGCGCTCCCTTCAGGCACGTGTCGGGCCTTACCATACCTTTGATACACTACTACCTATACATCTGTGTTTAACAGCGCTATCTCTCTGCGCTCTATTTAATCCGAGTCTCGTTTATTTTTTTTGCCTTAGACACCTTTCGACTTAGAAACCTTTTTCTCGACTTTTTAGGTTTTAATAAAAATCTCGCGGCTTCTTTGTGGGCGAGATATATCGTGAGACGAAAATTGCTTTGGAGCGAGCGATCCATTTCCATTTTACCCAAAAATTTTACCGTTGAATGAACAAAATAGGATCCTGCCTGACTGATGGATGTTGCATTCCAGTAATAGATTATGTACACGTAATGCATCATTACAACAACAGCGCGCTGTTTATATTTTTTCTTAATATCTGTATACTGTACAGGATTACCTCGCATTACGTTACCTTCGACCTACGTCAAATACGGCTTCAGGCTACTTTTCTGAAGTGAATTTTGACGTTATATTCTCTGACCTCACGTCATATTTTAATAATACATGCAATATAAAAAGATCAATTTTGAACACTCAAGAATATTCGAATTTAACTCATACTCGTATTAATTATCTCAAGAACTAAGGCACTGTACTATAGGTATGGTATTGATGGTGTCGGTAATGGAAACTGTATTTATAATCCTTTGTCAGCAGGCTTTATCAGTTAAGTCTCTGTGGTGTAATTAATGTTACATAGATAAAAGCTTACTCGTATCAATTATCTCAAGAACTAATGCACTGTACTGTAGGAGTGGTATTGGTGGTGTCGGAAATACAAACTGTGTTTATAATCCATTCCCTAGCAAGTTTTATTGGTTAAATCTCCAATACGACATGGACTGTGGGTATTGTTGGCCGGACATCTCTATCTGTTAGGGTTAGCGTTCCTAAAAAAGACTGTGCTTCCATTATTCCATTATTCTTACAGCGACATTTTCTTATTGCAGGAATAATTGTTGAAGGTGCTTTCTGTTGTTTTCGATAATTTTTTCTACGCCCGAGCATAATGAATTCTATTTATATACAACTGATTAGACTTCATCTTGAAACCCAACAGCAGTTCAACATTTTCCATAACGAGAACATGACACTGTAATATACCTTACAGCAAAATTTTCTTACTGGTTCGTGAATCTTACGGTTGGTACAGAGATATTTTCTTCCTGTATAAGTTGGACCTGTTATGTGTCATTTTGCTGTCTAAGCTTCTGTCCGACCGCATCTAGTACAGAGGATAGGTTACCTTGAACTGGATAAATAATTCACAGCATTAAGCTGCAGCAATATTACCAACATTCCTGTATTATCAGTCAGTAGAACCGCAGTCTACAATAACAATTATGTCATCATCCGCGCTTTCATTTTGTCTCAAAATATTATTTCTTGGAAGAACTCCCTTTCAACGGAAAACCTGTTTCTCGTCAAATATTTTTTTTTGTGGTTTCTTTTCAATTTGGATCCAATTTTGTGATGTGGGAGTGAAAGCAATTTGCTAAATTGAAATTGAATCCGTTGAAAGGAAATATTTAATATTAAATGCGAGCAATGCCGCGTAAATCTAGTAATAATAAAAACATCTACATATAAATAGCAGAGAAACCTGGCGCCGTCTAGGTAAGCCTTTAAATGGCTTAGTGAAAAAAAAAGTCAAGTAATTTTTTACGGCCGTCAGGAAGTGTTAGAGCGGGCTCCTGGATATATTTTTAGGGATAATAACGTAGCCACGACCTGTGCTGGGAGTCAAATTTGGTTTAAATCGATTTCAAAATCGAACGGCTCG
>QRAM01000331.1:66041-108023 GCA_013436055.1 Halocynthia roretzi
GACATGCCATGTCATGTTATTATCATTACCAGGTTTATTTACTTAGCAAACGTCAATGCTTTTAACATTAAAGTATTTCGCAACCACACACAACGCATGATGTGAGGCCTCGCCCCAAATCTCTGTTTCCAATCTGTCAACATAAATTTAAACCATCAAATATACGAAGTAAATCTGACTTGAACCGTTAAAACTCTTGCGTCTTCATAAGATTTCAAAAATTACTTCTTGTAGCTTAAAGAACATGACTGACTCGTATATACAGTACAGTAATAGCTGAGCTACACCGAATGCAGCTAATCGTTGCTTCAACCACCAACAAATAGCGTATGTACGGCATGTTAGTAGTAACTGTGATATAAATTATATTTTTGTCTCGTGTTAATGTAAATCGGTCTCGGATGCGCGACATTTTATATCAGATGTTGTAAAAAATCTCATGTGGTATTCATACAATTTGACCATCTTAGCTTATATTGGTCATATTGCTGGTATGGAGACAAGTAAATGACTAGTGTGCTTATATGGATATTTCAATGAAGGAGGTCAAATAGCTTTCATTAGATTCTCAATTGGGACCATGACATAAAAAAGGTCACGGTTTTATCTGGATATATCCGCCAAAGTTCCGTAGTGCTATATCCGCCATTATTCTATAGAAATCCTTCGGCTAAATGTCAACATTGTTCACGCTCAAGTTAGTTTCCAATAACAACGGACATGGTTCATTTGGTATCGTGTTATTAATAAACGCCACACGAATCCTTGACAACTCCTAATCCAAATCCCGTTCAATTAAGTTTTCAAATTACTTATCTTGACTAGCTCTGTATGATTTCTACCTTGCAAAATTTATTCCTTTAATCCCTGTCACAATGAGCGCTGAACGTGCACTGTTTATATCTTTGGGCTTATAGTAGAATTGGTTCCGTTTAACGCAATTTCCAAGAACCTATCAACGACGTTAAGTGGGGTATATCTCATTCCAATCCTCACTCTCTGTCACTTTGTAATTTGATGCGCAGGCATACCGGGCATGTATTATTTCGTCACACTACAAGTGAAATCTGTGACCTTCGATCGGTTTCAATGTTATATCTTTAGACATTTGATACTTTGTTCCATTAGGAACGAATTACGAGTTAATTCAGGGGTTGATTTGTGATCCCATCCGCCATTTATGTCCAATGAGAACCGGTGTTTATGTCGCAAGTTTCCTTTTCAAACCAGTTATTATTTACCGGCTCTTTCGTCAATGAAAGGTGGTGTGAGAAATATTGAAGTCATTGGTGGGCAGAGAAATTTTTTATGTTCAAAGATAGTTCATCCGTATTCTTGTGGCTTATGTCATGTTCTTACTGGAATTGCGCCAATTTTATATATTCAGTTAGATTATTGTTTTCATCTGTGTAGAATTTCGGGCAAATCAAAAACTCAGCTCCTGAAGCAATGAGTCCCCTATGCTGAAACCTAAAATCCTGCTAAGAAATTTAGGGATCAACTTATACGTTCGTATACAATACAGTGTACTACAATGACTAACGTTCCATATACACACATACTCATTCATTCATAATTGGTTGCAGAAACAACAACACCATCTGGTATCTATTTCCTAACAATGCTATGAAAACGTTTTCAATTGTTTTGTAATAATCATCCGGATCATAAATTTGTTGTCAACACGTTGTCAAGCTAATGACTGACATCATAAAATTGTTTTATTGTGTCATAAGGTGAAGAAAAGGGTCAATAAGGAACCGCTTGTCGCTGGAAGGTCATTGTATTTTCTTGGCTCTGATTCAATTGACGTTGGATTTATTTATATTGATTGTCTTCGTTCCCGTAGTTTCCAAGTTTCTATTGGTTGCAGGGGCGTGTGGGTGGTACAAGGGTGATGGGTTTGTGTGTGATAGTATATTATGGAAAAGGTGGAAGCATATTGGAGCCTGATTGGATATTCGCAGAGGCATTGAGAATTAGGAATAGGAGTACGCTCATATTTATGTAACATTAACTACTTCACAGAGACCGATAAAGCTGCTAACAAATGGATTATAAACACAGTTTGCATTACCGACATCACCAATATTACACCTACAGTACATTGCCTTGGTTCTTGAGATACTGAGGAACATATATTATAGGTAACTGCATAATTGAATATTATTCCTGGGCCTGTATTGGAACCGTTCACTCATTAGTCAAATGAAATAGATTAAATTTAAAATATTGCTAGAGCAGACAACCTATTCCTCCTATTAAGCATTTCTGGTAACGAGGAGTGATATCAGTACTTTGACAAATTACCTTCACAATTTGGTCGTCATAACTATGAAAACAATGAGAACGGGACAACGCGGTAACTCTGTAAAAACAATTTTATTTGAAATGAATTGAGACGTAACAAACTTATGAACAGGTTCGTGGGTACGACAGGTGCGATAATAAAGTAGGACGAATCGCTATGAATTAATTGGGTCAATTAAATGACATTGTGGTATTACGGTTAATCAGACAATTTCGTACGGACAATTCTCACAGTAATTTTTCTCACTGGTAATCAGACATACGGAAAATTCTTATCCTGACATTTTCTTACTAGTCCGTAAATCTCACTGTTAGTATTTTCACAGCGAGAATATTTTACACCAAATTCTTGCGAGATTTTTTACTGGTCCGTAAATGTTAGGATTTGTATTTTTACAGCGACAATTTCAATTTGTTAACCAGCAGCTTAGCATGCAATTAATATATAAAACTTGGATCTTTCATTGTGGTACAAGACTAACATGAGAGAATTAGTACACTACAGTATGGATGTAGGCCTGTTGGTAGTGTCACGGGCTGATTTTCGTCTTTATCATGTGTTGTACACATTTATGATTGGTGTATTAATCAATCACTATTTTTTTTGAACGATTTTTTTGCATGCAAGTATTTACAACTTGGAAAGTTTGTCCTAAAAAACGTGATTGAATTCCTTTCGAAGGCTTTGTTTTTATTCAAACTATGAATGTAGGAACATATAAACAACCTCTTGCACCCATTTAAAGTTTCAAATAATCAAAGATAATTGATTTGAAAGCTAGTAAGTTTGAAAGTTCATTTGTTGTTCAATAATGCAGTTTCCTCGTGCGCACTTATCGTCTATTTCGTTCTACGGCTGTAATTATCCTCCCGTGTCCGACTCTTAGGCGAAGAATGGTTTTAACACGAATTTTCAGGCATTAGCTGTGTTTACATAAAACTGACTTCAAAACGAGCTTAAAAGGTTTTCACTCCGTCGAAGAATTAACTTGAAAATAGAAATAAATTGCAAAATGTTTAGAAATCAGTCGTCTGTGAAATGTCAGACGAAAAACACAGTGAAGGTTTATGGAATATAGCAGTTTATGAAACCGCCTCTGTGTTAAGAGATTTTAAAAATTAGTTCAAGTTTGTAATTCTGGTTTCCTGGTTTGGGATGTTAATGGAAGTAGTTACTGACGGCTTGTAATAGCTTCTGGATTAAGCATAATCATTATAAGAACATGCTTAGGGTGTCAAGCAGGGAAGAAAAGAGTAATCACGAAAAACTCCCCCAATCTATCAATGCCCTTAACAAACGGAGAGTCTGAGTCGAGACCTAAACAATTGTTTTAGCTGTGGTTTCTCTAGATCAGTGGTTCTTAACCTTTTTTCAGCATCCCTTAACAGATATTTGCTTGGGTTAAGAAACGCTGCCTCGACCTGTGCTGGGATCCCTTCACCACACCAAATTTGGTTCAAATCGGCCCAACCGTTTGGTTGGACGAATACACACTTAAACTTTATTTAGTTAGATAATAAATATAAGCAACGAGGATTCTGACTTAACTCAAACCCTAGCCCTAATCCTAACCCAACCTTTAACATATATAAAAGCAATCAGGAAGGAGCCAAAAATATGAAATTATTGATAATTCTTTAAATTTTTCTACTTATTAGAGTCTTCTTAGTATCTTGTCAATTATGATGATAGGGCACTATTGTTGGAATTAGGCTTTTGTTTTATATTTAACTTTTTCCAGTATCCATTGTCTCAAGAACTAAGGCTTTGTGCTAGACATTTCTGCTATATTTGTGACATTTGACTGAAGATTAGTTTTCCGGACAAACATTGACGTCATTAAATTTCCATTGTAGTAAAGATTCTCCCGATCGCGGGTAATAAATGAGCGGGTCCTTAATGACACCCAATTTACCCATACATTAAGTTTCATCTAAAAATTTCTCTCTGACTTGAACCATTGTTTAATTTTTTTCAACATTTTTTTCTCTCGACCGAATCGAACTTTCAAAGTAAAGTGTTGTCAGACGCTTTTGATTATGATGTAACAAACACAGGTGATTTGTATCAAAACATGCCATTTACATGAAATTCGACCTTCAAAGATTTTAAGGTCAAAACTTCTAAACCTTGCGTTTTAACCAATATGCATAGATGCTCTGAGATACCGTCTATATATAGTGGAAAGCACTTATTATGATCTCTGATAAAGTTATCAATAGGTCCCAAAACCACGAAGTAAGGCTATATTTGCTTGTGTCAGATGCTATTTCCATCTCTATATATATTTCGGTTTAATTCGAGCACTGCGCATTCCACATATTGCATGCGAGGATAATGATAAGTTATGATTGTGTTCAATCAACCGAATAAACCGTGGTAAGCCCATCATGATTACGTGAGATTACAAAGAACTTATTATTTCGAGTACAGACACCTGTCTAATACATCCGCCATTTTGTGTACGTATGTTGTGGCGGATGTACGAAATTAATCTATGAAATTTTCCATCACGTAATTCGCAGCGTTTTCAAAACGAGGCGCATGTCTCTCCTGAGATTTGACATCATCATTATAGCCTGTTGTTACTTTGATAGTTTGTGTGTAGATAATATCAGTACACTAGTCCTTCATTATAGACGAGAGATGCGTTCAGAGATCACATCGCATAGTGTGAATATTTATTTCAATGGAGAAAATTACGTGCTATTCTGGCAGTGGGATCTTTTCCGGGCTCCTGAGCATCTTTTAAAAAAACTAACGTTGCCATGACCTGCGCCGTGATCTCCGACGGCGCCGAGTTTGGTTCGAATCGGTCCAACCTGTTTGGTTTATTACTAAGGACAAACATATAAATAAAACTCGTCTCTTGTATACTGTTTATGTATATACTCGATCGTTAAAACACACAGACAAGATAAACATTTGAAAAGCAAATATGAACAAGCTATTTGACAGCGAACATTACCATTACATGAGATTCTCATCTCCGAGTCTCCGTATGTAAGATCGAATGTTTATAATCACACGTAAAACAGATGTTTGGTACATCGTAGCCTTCCAAATGTATCATGTTAAAACGAAAATTACAAATATCGACATATGACATATGGATAGTTCAATGTAATAAGACATATCTGTGTAGTGTTGTATGGTAATAGTAACAAAGAGATAAGTTATATTGTAATGAATAGTTCAATGTAATAAGACATATCTGTGCAGTGTTGTATGGTAATAGTAACAAAGGGATAAGTTATATTGTAATGAATAGTTCAATGTAATAAGACATATCTGTGCAGTGTTGTATGGTAATAGTAACAAAGGGATGGGATAAACATGTAAGTTGGTATTATTTATGGAGGATGGTAAGATAGTCCAGGGTAACTGACCTCGCCTGAGGAGGAAAATACACTGGTGCCTGTCCTTCTTGCTTGCTAGTGACATAAATCAATTTTTTAATCTGATTTGTTACTTAAGTTTTACTTTGATAAAATTCGACCTTTCAACTCTCCTGGCACCGATTTCTTTTCGTACGATTCGCTTAATCACTTAATTTTGACAGAAAAGTTAGTTTTCTGGTTCATATCTCGATTAGTTTGACAAGTTTTCAAATAATTTTGACACTTTATTGCTTTTCACCTCAACACATCATTTCTTTGATAATCTTAAACTTCAATTATTGAATTTGAAATGCTCCATTATAACCGTGACCATATAAACATCCGAATTCGATCAAGCTACTGTGCTGCATAGATATAATCGCAGTCATGTTCTCTCTGTTCAATGATATTTTATAAAATACCAGTAGACTCGTCCTTGTAAGAATTTATACGACTTTTCTCCTCGTTTCTAATAACTGAAATATTTAAGTACAGTTTATACTTATATTCCTTATGAGCTGACCTTTTGCATTACCGGAGTCACCTTGTCTCAATATCTGTGTAGAATGACGTCACAAATGAGGATATATACAATGGTGACTCATAATTCGTACTAAATCCGTTCCAGAAAGACGTTCGAACTTTGAATTGTTCGAGTTATGAATCAATTATCCCCATTAGAAATAATGAAAAGTGAATTAAACCGTTCCCAGACCATAAAATCAATGTTGGTGTTTGCGAAGTTCCAATATTAATTACTCCCCGGTACTACGAACGAAGTTCGAACGTAGAAGCACCGGTCGAACTACGAATCAAATTTCTCATTGATTTAGCATTCGAAGTCTGGTGTACTAGCATTGTTTTTTGGAATGCGTCTCTTCTTCCATGCCCAACAGTCATTACGTCATTTGCACACCCTGTTAATGACACTTGTGATCTTAATTACTATTGGCTTTTTGTTTTCTTTTCAATTATTACGGAACAAAACAATTTCCGTGACGTGAGAGGCAGACTATTGTTTTGTCACAGATCAAATCGTTTATTCCTTTTTATAAATAGAGAAAGACAAGTGTACTTGTGCGCATACTCCGACGGTGTTCCAAGTAGATTTGAAGTGGTTGAAAATCTAACTCTCGCGTTCAAACCCCCGATAATCTCATAATTCGTGTTTTATCCGACAAAACTGTCTGGAATTTGATGTAATACAACTGTAAGGCTACGAAATGTTCGAACCCCCTGAAAAAGTCACATTTGGAGATGAAAAAAAGTAATTTTTTCGTTTCCCACATCCCTAACAAAATTATTATAATCTCAATACTTAACTAAGTAATACGATCTTTTCGTCTTTGATATTTTGCCTTAGCTTTACTTTCAAGGTGTCGAAAACCAAAGCAATATGAATGAAGTTGATCTAATATAGATTTACTTATCTATCGCAGTTGTAATTTTAATTTAGCGCAATAATTTGTTCATTGAAGAATCAACGAACACTGAAATATCGGACGAAAACTAAAGCATTATTTTTATCACGATAGTTGACACTGCCACCAAGTACTGCTAGTTTATATATTGATGCGCGACATTTTGAAGTACAGATAAAATTGTTGCGCGACATTAAAAAACTGTAAATATAAAAATTCGTGAAGCGGGAGCTTCAACTATTGTTACGTCAGTTCGTTAGTGATGTCATGAATGGGTTAATATTTGAATGGAGATTGAGTTGAAGTTGTTTAATTGACGCAAGCAATCAAAGAGTATATGTAGGGAGTGGTCAGTGGCTGACTATGTGAAGAATCTTCGGCCAATAAGACTTTGTATTGATATATATTGTGTGAAGTATGTATTCAGGTGCATTAAAGTATTTAGAAGCCGGGCGATGTGATATGGGAAATACCTATTCGATGTAAATCACAATAAAGTCTTAGTCGATATTTGACGAGTCGTAATTTGCTCTAATTCGGAATGAGTGACCATGTCAACTTGCTAGTACTGTACAGTATAATATTTGTGTAACTTAGTGTACAAGTGTCTGTAAAAGTAATGTACTGCATCTTCCGACAGTCGTTGTGTTGTGGCTGGACAGGTTGTGCTTGCGCGCACCTATTTTATTAGATCATTTTACATTCTGCAAACTATTGTCCTTTGCAGTCGTAAAATTACTATAATTTTTACAGTCGCGATCATTGAAACAATTTATGAAATTACACTTTGATTAAATAGCAATAGGTCACTGAATTTTAACCTTTTCTTGCTAATATCCCTTCTGACTCTGATTCACTTAGATTTCCTTTTGTAAAGGTAAAAAAGTGATTCTGATAAACGAATTCACTAACATGCATACGTACAGTTCTGGTGTTATCAGGATTACATCAGCATTCTTCCGTCTTCAATTCGACAGTATACTACATTACGTCATACTGTTAATTACGTAATAACTACGTCATACCCATATTCTCCAACCATTACTATAGTCTCAATGCTGTAAGAATAATAAACTATTGAAGTCTTACTTTTCCCAACCTGATCATTATCCTACCAGCGATATGTAACACGCACATGACGTCATCGAAACTATGACATAATCATTATTCCTGTTTCGTCACAATACTTTTCTGAATTCTGTCACTACATTCAATATTGAATTATCATATCACACATACTGTACGGACTTCAACGACTGATATTATTCTGTACAGACTGCAACGAAATCTATCTCTCTTTCTTTCTCTTCCCGCCACTCCTCTGACGTCATCACGCTTGAGTTCCTCCACTGTCAACAGCATATCGTTTCGTTCGCGTAAGTAACTTTCGCTGCCGTGCAGAAAGGGTTTTCTTATCCGGCCACGACCCAGACCGAAACGCAAACATTAACCCTCATTACGCAGTTAGAAATGCGCACTCGCAACATACGCGCAATGAAAATATGAATATGATATATAAAACATATCAATTAATAATAACATTGAATATGAAAATATATGCTGTATTACCTCGCACTACGTTACCTTCGACCTACGTCCAATTTGACTTTACCCTACTGTTCTATAGTGAATTTTTGAGTCTCCTCTATCACATATCTGTAATCTACTTCGCGGCTTGGTTAGCATTTTTTATTTTTACTATGCTGAAGTATCGAGATTGATAAGCTGCAGGCAGTAATTTTATTTCTTGCCCAAGATGGAGATATTTATGTAAATTTGAACACCTAGAACCCCCTGATCTGTCCGTCACCTTAGAAGTTCACAACGCCTACAGTAGGGCGGTACCACCCACGTTAAGAAGCACTGCTTTTAAAAAAACATCTGCTCAAGATAAACTTCATATCAAAACGTTCAAAATTAAATGCTTAATTCAATGTACCATGTCACATGCTGCAATTTCACAAAAGTCCAATGAATTACAACTTTTTGAATACAGAATTATCGAGAGGGTTTACTAAATAGTGGCCGATGACTGAATTATGTTCCTGAATGGTGAAGCTCCAGCGAACTGTAAACTTACATTCCGATCTCGGTTTTTCAAGTCATAATTAAATATTTGAAGTGATAGCGGCCGCTGCATTCCAGCACGCAAGAAATTATCATAACTCACTCGCTCTGAATCCATCCGCCATCAGTCATTTACATAGCTTGACATGCTCTTAACCCAAATCCTTCAACATTTCAACAACAAAGAACCTTTGTGAGAGAGAATCTCGCATTTTAATGAGCAGAAACCACGAGACCTTTTGGATGATTAAGAGCCGCCAAAATAAGAACGAAAATTAAACGTACACTGTGTTTGCATTTCGTGATCTTGTACCATGTACAGTAAACTCCCTTCTATCGGGCACCACTGGGACCAGAGGGTTGCTGGATAACTGAATTTCCCAGACTTCTGATCATCACTCTTTAAATTACCAAAGCACGTTACAAAACTCATTAAAACACTATATATGCATCAGTATTATCATTAGTATTCTGAGTATTATCATTAGTATTCTGAATATAGTATTATCATTAGTATTCTGAATATAGTAGAATTGAGAGAATTCTGAATATAGTAGAATTGAGAGAAATATGAAGAAATAAAAATGTAATTTAAGTAAAGAACAAGTTTTATTCAATTTATCTGAAGTCGATACCGGGGGCATTTCTGGCAAACTCATCCATCAAGTCTGACTTTCAATCAACCAATTATTCCCTCTTCAAATAATTTCGCTAATTCCCTCGTTTTGCGTTGCCTTAAATTTACCCAAATCCTTCTTTTGATGTCTGCACGACGGTCTCAAACTCGGGATTAACTAATTTTGTTCCATTAAACTGAAGTCTAGCTCGAACTGATTAGATTGATCTTGAGATAAAGAAGGTTTATCCGATAACAAATATTTTAACAAATATCGAGAATCCGTAAAATGCAGGAAAAGCGGGAAAGAGGAAAATAGAAAATCATGAAATTTCAGTTTTATGTTGTTGAAGGGGCCCCTGAACTAGAAATAATTCCAACCGTAACCGCTCATTGTCTAGATCCGTCCACGAAGTTAGGTAAGCGTAGATTAGGCTAGGTCTGAAGGCAGGGGTAGGCAATTATTTTCATAAGGAGGCCACGTGAGGAACAAAAAATATTATTGATGGCCGGACCAATAGCCTGAACTCATTTCTGTATTACATTAATTTTATTTCTTTGTAAAAAGTGGAAAATTGCATTATTTTGGCAAGCTGTGACTGGTGAGAGTAAATGTTATGACTAAATTGCCTTACAAGAAATGTTATTTATTCAATCACATTTTCTAAAAGCAAAACGTCAGCCAAAGGGTCGTGTTATGCCCAGGTCTTAGATACGGGTTAGTTTACGCAAGTCCTAGTTTACACAAGACCACACTACTAGACTCGTACCGAAATAAACCCCGTATTCCATTATTATTGTGAGTGATCATCGGTTGAATATTTCACTGTAGTCTCGTTATCACACAGTTCGTAATATGACATGGAATCGCTTTTCATTTATGAGATATTTTTCTTCTCATACCGAAGAGAGCTATGAGAGTAATTTTCGTTATCTGGTAAAACCCACCAGCATGAACCGGTAATCACTGCAAAATGCTGACGATTGCTTTATAATGAAGTCAATCAATCAACTAAACGATGTTTTTGTTCAAAACAAATCAGATAGGAGTAAATGGAAGACACATACCAAGCCAGATTACATCCGCCTCGTGCTAAATGTATTAAAGCAGATGCAGTGTGGTTGTTACGTCTTACAACACGAGGGTATTCTTGTTTGTCCGCAATTAAACCGCCGTTTTCAACCAAATTTGATATGAAGGCTTTTGGTATCCCGGAGCAGGTCTTGGCGGTGGTATGTTATCAAAAAAATGGCTTAGGGCGCTCCTCGGGACTGCTTATACGCCCCTAGCGGTCAGAATAACTTGTCGGACGAAACAATAGCAAATTTCTTGCAGTTTCAAACTACTCGATAGTATGACGTCACGAATATTTACCTATAAAAGATTTTCCATTATACACTCATTCTGTTGAACACTTACGCAGGATTTTTTTTGGCTTCATGGTTATCAACGTTACTGAACAAATGCCAAATTTTAAGGGGCTGCATAAAAAAGATACGGGAATATTAGGGGCTATAATTAAGATTCCAATAGGACCACCCATATTTCTGCACACGTGGTGAACGCTTTTGTATATTAATATCAGCGCTACCCATCCTGTCATCGATCCTATCTATCACCTTTCGTATTTCTCTTTATCGAGACCACCGCTGCCTGTTCCGTCATAATGAAGACAGATCATTTTCACTTTGAACTTGTTAGCTTAAAACAAGACGTCTATGACGAAATAAACCGGTGAATGTAAACAATGGATGGCGCTGCAATCAGTCTAAGATAATACGTCACAATCAATCATGAATAGTGTTTATTTTTCCAAAATAACTTTCGCGCTTTTTAACCAGTAGCGAGAATTCAAATATAGATTTTATGAAATCATTAAACATTACAGTATGTGAAAATAGAAAGAGTTATTATCATAAATTGCTCTCTTAAATTGTATATCTCTCTCACCTCTCTTGTTCTAAATATATATACCGTTTATATCTTATTTCATCATTTGTATTTAGCTGCCAAGTACTGCTAGTACTTTAAGCAACATTTTGAAGTACAGATAATATTGATGCGCGACATTAGAATCGTAAAGCGGAAACCATTGTTTGATTGATCCTTTTGTTTGTGATGTCATGAAGATATACATATAATTGTTGTACTTTCTGGAATTTTGAACGTTGCCTAACGCACTCATGCATTACGACTTATTTCCTAGTGATATGAATAATTATTACTGCGAATTTCCTTTGCATGCAATATGTTGTTTATCACATTTGTTCTAAGAAATCAAACGACCTTTTAATGTATGATAACATCATCTGTACAAACAACATTCTTTCATGATCAAACCAACCTCTCCTTCACATGGAACATAATAGTAGATTACAGATATATAATTAGTTCATATTGGGAGGTCGCCTTATCTGGCGAAAACCTTGAATACACCTGAGAACCTCAGAAATTTAAGGTTCGACTTCTACGTCGGCATATACAGTACTTTCTCTGGGAAAGTTTTTATATCATTTGAAGTATTGAAGTATTTCAAGCTAATAGTAACGACTCATATAGTCAAGATAACATAGCCATGAACGCAAAAATGTTCACATGATAATACTTTACTGACTCAGAACATTTCATGCATAAACCACGCGCAAATTACAATAATACCTTGACTTTAATTCACACCTTGCTTTGATTTACACTTTATACTTATCTAACATTTCCTCCACGTTGCTGAGACCATATAAATATATATTAATGGCGACAACTCTGCTGAGATACAATTCTAACATATATCCAGAGACAAAACTCATCTAAACACATGACCTTGCTCTCTAGTTGCCTATCGCTAATCTAGCTTTATAGACGTTAGCGAAACTAAGTAATACTAGAGATAAGAATATATATATTCCTGGAAGACAATATACAGCCGCAAACGAAACATAACTTATCTAAACACATCTTCACTTTGCTCTCTAGTTGCCTTTAGGTAATCTAGCTAATCTACAAACGCTAACGAAACGATACAACAATACATGTTCCTGCAAGACAATCAGAACGTATGTACAGCCGCGAACGAAACGCAGAAGCATCATCTTGGTCATGTGTCTGGCACACGTACAGATGCCAGAGGCAAAACCAAATTTTTTATCTTTATATTTCGACAAATGAATATTAAATTCGTTAACGCCATAAGCAAATATGATAACAAAATGCAGGGATCGAAATCAACTTGCATCGTTGGTTCATTGGTATCGTCTTATGGCCCTTGCTCGAGCCAAGTGAGTTTAAGAAGCTGGAAATGGGTACACAAATCACTAGTAAAGTCATATCCCTCACTTCAACATATATATACAAGAGATAAGAATACATTATTCACCCAATATGTTCAATGAGTCATCCTTTGTAATTATATGGAGTGCTCAGTTAGATATAGCAAGTTTGCTGTGTAAAATATTTAGTTATAATATTAATTATTATAATATTATATCTATATATAGTTGGGACCTCGGTTTACGAGATTTTTTGGTTCCCGGGAACAGGTCGAAAACCAAATACGACGAAAACCAAAGCAGTATTCCCCAGGAGCCATGATCACTAAAAATTAACACTTGATATTACAGAAGTAGCACAGAAAACCTTTAATAGTATCACGAACAAACAGTAAATGACTTCTTCAGTTTATGTGTTATAAGATCGACGAAACCCGAAGTATTTATTTTCGAAATAAAACAGAATACGAAAACCTAGCTCGTGTTGCGACGAAACCCAAAACAATTTCTTTTAGCCAAAAACAGGACGAAAACTAAAAAGAATGGACGAAAACCGATGTCTTACTGTATATAAAAATATCAGCATTAATTTTTTGAGTCACTTCCATTCAGCGTTGTTTTTATTGTCAGCAGACACATTCCTTTGCATACTCGCTGTCGTGTGCCAGACACGAGCCGTCGACCAATGAAAACCGCGACTTTGAATCACATATTATTACGGGATAATACCCTTTAGTCATCACAATAATATCGAATAATATCATGCAAAACATCGTTCTAATAAACAGGAGATTCGGATTGAGATAATTGTGACGTGGTTAACCCTTTTTTGCCGACTCTGGTTCGACGATTGTTGGGAAGGGGTTAATATAGCCTGCAACAAGTCTTTTCCGTCATAAGCTCTTTTGCAAATCGTATCTTATCGCATATCTTATCAATGGAATATCGAATACATTATGGTTTTCAGTTACAACAATACTTCGCTTAACGCTCATGATGCGTCTTTGAAAACATAGCGCTATACGGGGTCATTGAATCATTAGTATAGGAGATAAGTTCTTCAGGGTTCTTCAAGTCTAGGTTTATTTGTGATAAAAGCATTTACTTTCCAACTCATACTTCTGTTACATATGAAACTGCTTTTAGTTTGTCCATATCGACTGGCTTTTATGATCAATATCTTATATCCTGTATATACCGTGATTATGACAACATAAAATTCCATTCTGACGAATGAAAGAAAATATTACATCGTCATAATTCTTTTCAATCGAACAAGAGAAATTCATTTCCCGCTACTTTCCAATAATCCCATCGCAAACACCTGTGCTTTCATTCAAATGAAATCTACTATGACATCACATTCGGTTTCCTGCTTCATAATCCTAACGACAATTGATAAATGGAACTGATTATTTTGTCAAAGACAAGTTAAATCCTTTCGGGGTTTGAGAGAGATTTGATTTATTTATATTTTTCCGTTTTCATCTGAAGTTGTTTTTGTGTGTTTTGGATAATTAACCATGTTCTGTCAAACACGCGATTTGTCTATATCCTCAGATTTTTAAGGGGGGGGAAAGGACGGAGGAGAAAAAATATAATTTAAAGAGATAAAGACATCACAACACATACATCTGATCACCAGTTATTCATATCACTATGGTCTATATTACAAACTGAAAATTGTAGTCAAAGTTATTCTTACAGTTAACGGAGTTAGGCGGTAGTACTCGCAACAAGACGGGGTGAAAGAAGAAATGGTCGTGCGACGAAACGAACTAATAGGGGGTGAAGGCTGTCCGTTTTAGCTAAATGTACGAGTTAACCGATGGTAGGGGAGTATGCTGTATACGTGTACGATATTGGGAATATATATCCACTGAACAACATGATATACAGTAACAAAATGACTGTAAACATCATATAACTATATAAAACATATAAATATACATTTTTTTAAATCCTTTACCATGACAGTATGTAATTAAGTTAATTCCACAAATTGCACTCTCTTAGCTCAGATATAGTCCGGTTTATCCAATATCCGTTTTACCAAGGATCCACTGTATTACTAGAAACTTTCTCTGTGTAATCTGTCATACGTAAGTTCTAAGTTCGTGTGGTTTAAAAGAAATTCCGGGAAGTACTTTATTTGTTTACATTTATGTCTATATTAAACTGTTCTGAGATCAAAGCGCTAAGTTTGTCGATATAGTGCGAGCTCTTATCTGCGAGAATTCAATCATTTTATTTCGTGTCGTTGAACCTGAACGGTTAATAAGTTAATATTGACTTTCAGTGGTTTTATTAAGTTTGGTGGCGTCAGAGACAATACAAGGATTCCCATGTATTCAAGGTTTTCGACTATTTTTGCCGGATAAGTTAACCCCTAAAATAAGGCAACATCACTCCAATCTAACTATCAAGAATTTGCATGTGTTAAACAGCAGCTTAGCATGCAAATAGACATTGCATTAGAATTAGTACACTACTGTATGGATGTAGGCCTGCTGGTAAATCTCTGCTATCATGAACTAATTATATATCTGTAATCTACTTTTATGTTCCATGTGAGGGAGAGGTTGGTTTGATCATGAAAGAATGTTGTTTGTACAGATGATGTTATCATACATTGAAAGGTCGTTTGATTTCTTAGAACAAATGTGATAAACAACATATTGCATGCAAAGGAAATTCGCGGTAATAATTATTCATATCACTAGGAAATAAGTCGTAATGCATGAGTGCGTTAGGCAACGTTCAAAATTTCGTAAAATACCACAATTATATGTATACAATCATGACGTCACAAACGAAAGATTGTAATTTTAGGATAAATCAATCAATGGTTCCCATTTAATGTCGCGCAACAATAGTATATGTACGTCTAAGCGTCTATATATTTCGATATTCTTAGTGGTAGTTCATAATATTTGCTGCTGCTGTAGCAATCGACTTGTGCATCCTTTTGAAGTATTTGTTAATATAATATTGAATAAATAAAAATTTAAAATAGAATATTTCCCGCGTTTTCGAAATTAAATTTTCTCCACAATCTCAGTGTTGATCGACATTCATTGAAAGCGTGAAATTCGATTTATTACATAACAATCGACATCGTTTCGTTCGCGTCCGTAAATCACATCAAATGATTTCACGCTGTTTGTGTGTTTTTGTGAGATGAGGATCGCACAGCAAGTGATCGCTCTGCAGCAGGAACTTTCCGTAATAAGTTGGGAATTGAGAATTTTCATATGATTCCACCATCTAAGATTTAAAACGCGTTTTTAAGTGAGCCAGATCAAATGCCGAATATATGACGACAAATACGTCACAATTAGCGGGAAAATATAGCTCTCGTTAAGTTACTGAAGAATTTAAGAAATATTTTAGTCATTATGCTTGGAAGCACTTGCACTATCCTTGTTGGGACCCATGGAATAATAGAAGCACTATCCAGCAGCACTATCCTTCTAGGGTCCTATGGATAAAATAGATAGATGTCCGGTCAACAATACCTACATGTCGTATCAGAGACTTAACTGATGAAACTTGCTAACAAAGGATTATAAATGCAATTTGCATTACCGACGTCACCAATACCACACATACAGTACAGTGCATTAGTTCCTGAGACAATTCATACGAGTAAGCTTATATCTATGTAACATTAACTACATCACAGAGATTTAACTGATAAAACTTGCTGACAAACGGATTTATAAACACAATTTTCTATACGGACACTATCAATACTCAACCTAAAGTACAGTGCCATAGATTTTGAGAAAATTAAAACGAGTAAAAGTTGAATATAAAATCCTATGCTATGTGACTCACTGCATTACTGAACTTCCCTGAGAGCATTTACCTTACGTTGATGTATCTGTTATTTGCTGCCATCGGCACTCACGACAATTCCTCTTAACCTCGAAAAACAAATGATGTGAAACGAACACGAAGCAGAGTTTAACTCATTACTGAGAACAACTACATCGCTTAACACTTCCCATAAAGTATAATCCATTTTCAAAATGTGGATGTCCTATGTTGCGTTAGCGCTTATATTATTTGTGTCACTGCATATGCTCTCCTTTAGATGATGAGTGGTTATTAATATTCCTTGCCTCTTTATACGCCTGTGCAGTCTGACTCCACATCTGTATAACTGATTAGACTGCATCTTGAATTTGATAGTTTATTATGGAAAGCCAATTAAGTGCTGGAACCCAACTGCAGTTAAATATTTTCCGCTGCTGAAACAACAGGTTTTTATTGTTCTACAGTCAGTGTGAGGAAGTCAATTCATGGCTGAAATCCAGCTGCAAGTGGGTCGCACTATTAGTGAGCCGATAGACTCGGGTGAGGCCCCACTATGTCAATGTGTACGTGGTGGAATTTTTGTGAAAGCAAAACGTGGCAACTGCATATGCTCACCGTTAGATGATAAGTGAATATTATTCCTTGCACTTTTCTTGCCTCTTCATGTGCCTGCGCAGTCTGATTTGAATGTTTGTATAGGAACGGGTTAATTTCCTTGAAAAATTCTTCGTTTTATTTCGTTCACATCCGGTTGAAGTGCAAGATGATACCGTGAATCGAATCCAACTCCAACTGTAACTAACTTAAAAGAATGAATGTTCTGGCAAGTGTTAGCTTACCCCACACACATAAACACACATCCCATCCTCTGTGGTTCAACCCCTTGTAGCTTCTTCTGTTTACTTTTTACACATTATCTGCTCCCACTTCGAGGAGGGTTCGTAAAAATACCGATAAAACGTAGCGTTCAGTATTTTCTCTGTGTTTTTACAACGATGAAGGAATCATTCAGCTGTGAATTACGATCTAAAGCTGTTATTTCCAACGTTACGTATTAGGAATGTGGAATGGCTCCACACCACGCCCCATATGATCCACGTAGAGGGTTTTCTTAATTCTTGTGGGTCACATGACCGAAAATGTGCATGGATACCGGATTGGTAGCAGTATCTGCGATCATAATAAGCTGCGTAAGGATGCGCGTCATTTAACTATAGCCCGGATCCCTTCATTATACTCCGAGTAAATGGATCTTCTTACAAATCGCTCAAATTTCAAGATTTTTGGGCATTTGGGCGAACTTTATTAGTTCAGACAATTTTTTTCTAATGAAAAGGAAAAACAAACAATATTAAAGTGTTATTTTCAGCAAAAATGTTATAATAGCATTCTACAACAAGTAAAGCATACGAATAACATTAAAAATACTATAATGACATTTTTTACTAAAAATATTTTGATTTTTCATCAGAAACAATTTCACTTTTCGAAATCAATCAACAATAAGTCGGTCACACACGATCCCTGAGAGCTATTACTCAATAACATGTCCATCAGTATACCCATTCAACACCACTCCATTTATCTGATCGAAGGTTTTTATTTACCCATGACCCACACTCTCGTTTCACCCATCAACAGATTTCACTTAACACCCATTAAATCTCCTTTTTCAAACGATTTTTCAAAGACGTGGTTTCGAAGTGATGCGTGACTGTGGTATAATCTCTAAATCAACAAGTTTTTGCTGCACGACGAACGTATTACAGTGGTGCCTCGTACTTCGTACTTAGTTCGTTCCACGAGGCTGTTCGAACTTCGAATTATTCGAAGTACAAATCAACGTCCACTATTTGGAATAGCTGAAAGTGATTTAATCCGTTCCCGATCCGATTTCCATATCGATAAACGTAATACAGTGTTCGTTGAACAAAGCTTACTCTGGAAAAGTAGCGTAAGATCGAATCTGACTCAGATCGAAATAGCGTAATGCGAGGTACGACTGTGACGTATGCAGCACAAGGGAGATGGAAATAATATGGAGATAATAGAATAGATTAAATTGGCCAAATTAAAGAATACGGTGGTGCCTTATGCTTTGTTCTTGATCTGTTCCACAAGTCGGTTTGAGCTTCAAATCAATATTCCCCATTCCCCAAGGTTAGGATTCCCTGTTAAAACCTAACTTTATACCCCTACTTAATCCTACTTTATCTCTTGCCTCAATCCCTCGTTTACCAGTTGGTAAATCCGTAAATCAGTAAAATTTAAATTGTGATAAATTGTTAATCTCTCGATATTTAATGTCACACTTGCACCATCACGTTCATCATTTTTCTATATTGTATATGTCCACTGACCCGACGTCACATTATGTGTAGTCATCCGTGGAAGGCGCCTTGAGGTGTAATAAAGAATATATTAACTTTGTGACCGAGGCGTCAAGCTCGACTGCATCTCATTTTGGGTTTCTTTGAAGCTCCGCCTTAAAATATTTGCAAACTTAGCAAAATATCGAATATATCATAAACTGGAAGTTATGAATCACGGGGTAGAGACGTGCTTTTTTGAAATTTGTTTTTCAAGGAACAATAAGCCGTTCAGTAAAGTCGGGGCTAGCACGTAACCAACAGAAGCCGAAGTAGCTATAGCGACACTTGTAAATAGAAGTTGACGGCTGAATCTGATATCGTGAAACATGACGATGATGCTTAACGCTATTTCCTGTACAATGTACTAGATACGATAAAATTAACGGTAGTGCATGGATATGTTTTATGTAATTTTTAGAGAATGGTGAGATGTGGCGATAACAAAATTCATGTGGAATTGATTATCAAAACTGAATGATCATTTAGGTTGCAAATACGCAAAGCCAGTAACATTTGCTGCTCTTGCTTCTATGATAATCCATCTATGCAAAGATATAAGTCTCATACCTCTAAAACCCCAACTTCATGCCTGAAACAAGGTTATACGCTGGCATGTTGTATGACAAATTAGTTTCAATGGCCTCCAGATACCAGTGGACCGTACTCCAATGGATAATTTTGCCTACTGGTAAATCAAAAATCCAGCCCTGAACTCAAGTTCCCGTTCTCGAATATTTTCGTTCGTTCCCGTTGTCGCAAATGAAATGTTGCACGACATTTTATACTAGCTGCGTTTTAAGTGAGGAGTCACTTTTCTCATGAGATTCTTGCTATAGGGTATTTGTTAGCAAACAAAGCAAGCTGATAATGAAAAAAACGCAAGTTGAGGGTGGTCTATGAGTAACAGTTTCTCTCGCTCATCTCACAAGGCCTGAACAGAGGGGACTGGGTGGGCTCACTTTCACTGGAAGTTGCAAAGGGGAAGAATATTAATATTACAAAGATGGTATACTCCAAAAAATCCACAAAAATAAGAGAAATTTGATTCACTGTGACGTGATACCTACCAACAAAAGCCCATTATTACGCAAAAATAGATTCGTACCGAACGTAAACAAGAACGAAGCTGGTGGTCAGTATCGAGTTTAAAGTTGTGAAACGTAACAATATCTATTGTTTCGTAATGAAACGAAATATGATTGATATCGAAAACGCGGGAAAGATTCGCGGGTTTAGTAAAACGTCACAAACGATTGCGTTCCCTTGGGATTACAAGCGTGGGAAAAGCGAGTTTTCATTAACGAAATTAACGCAATGCGCTCTGTACGTTAGAGGATGAACTGGATTTACCATTAGGTCAAGTAGGACCTACCGGTATCTGGGGGATATTTAAAGTAATATATATTGATTATTGAAACATACAAACATTTCTATGAATTTGGAAGCCAATGATGAGTTTGGCCTTGAGCCCACAAGTAGGTAAATCCGACCTTCGGCATACATATGAAGTGAAATTTCGGGTTTCGTCCGTTCCAGTTTTCGTCCTATTTTTGGCTGAAAGAAATTGCTTTAGTTTTCGTCCGAAATTTCAGTGTTCGTCGTTGCATATGTTCCCACTTGTTGGCCTCGGTCTTGCGCACAGTGCGGTTGTGTCTATCAAGGTCTTTGAAGTCATTTACTATCTAAATAAATGATAGTAAATGTGTTTATGTCGGTTTTATGCTGTATAAAACCAAACGGTTGGACTGATTTGAATCAAATTTGGTTTCCCGACTTGGGGGATCCCGGAACAGCTGGCGTTATTTGTTCGAAAAGACTCCCGAGGACCCGGGCACATCGCGGGACTGCTAGCGACAGGGTCTAAAATTACTTAACCCATCTCATTTTTAACTGGACTTGAAGTAATTTAAGGGGGAAATGCTGGTTAACTATAGAGTATTGAAGTTTTTTTGTGCTGTTTTTGTAATAATAATTATTATATATACTTATGTAATATGAATTAGAGTTGGTCATGGTTTCTGGGGAATACTGCATTGGTTTTCGTCATATTTGGTATTCGACCTGTTCCCGGGAACCAGGGATGAAGAAAACCGGAGCTATACTGTCGATCAAATATTAGAAATAGTTGAAATATTTTCTCTGCTTTCACCAACTATTATGTTACATTCACACAAGGGAATTCATTAAATCTCGACTTTATTATTTAAATAGATTTGTGGTCGGTGATAAGTTCATATTAGTGCTACTTCACCATCCCTTGGTTACCCTCGATTTACGCGGCTTCGAATTACACGATTCCGCTTAACGTATTTTATCATCCGCGTTTTTACGAAACTTTTGAGCTGAGAAAATCCAGGTGCGGGTTTCTACGTCATCTGATAGCGATAGTTCAATTGATGATGAGTTTTAACTGGATTGTTTATTAATTTCAACGCTTGGGAGCGTTAGAGCAAGCCCGGAATTCGGGACATCTTGCCACGACTTGCACCTAGATACCTCAAGTCCCCACACCAAGTTTAGTTCAAATCATTTCAACAGTTCAGAGTTTTGTATAGTGTAAAATCGACGAACACACATTCAGTTCTGCCTGCTTGCTGGGTCAGGTCGTTTTCTCATATACATCGAGCACCCTCGGGACAGAACTTCTCACGAGCTGAGTTCGTGAGAAAATATTCATTCCCGTGCGAGCTTGAAGTAAACATTCGGAATCTCATTAAAGAGAGTTTGATTTCATATTCAATAGTTAACATACAGAGCCTCGTGTATCCCTTATCGCATTGCTGTAATCTACTTCACGGCTTGGTTGGCATTTTTTTTACTATGCTGACCAAGTATAATGATTGATAAGCCAACGGCAGTAATTTTATTTCTTGTCAAAGATGAGGATATTGCATGAAATATTCCCTTCGTCAAATGATAAGTGATTATTATTCCCTTGCCTTGCCTCTCTATGTGCTTGAACAGTCTCCACATCTGTATAACTGATCAGACTTCATCCTGAATTCAGTAGTTTATTATGGAAAGTCAATTAAAGTCGAAACCCAACTGCAGTTAAACATTTTCCCCCCCCCCCCCCCCCCGTGCTTATTGCTACATAGTCAGTGTAAGATGCCCCCCCCCCCCCCCCCCTGCTTATTGCTACATAGTCAGTGTAAGATGAGATCTAAACAGCGCTACGCAATATATTATATTCGTTGTTACATGTGTATAGGAAATGACATGATATGTACTTTGATCCATTCCAACGAGATAGAACTGAACGCTACAGCTTGCTTGACCTTGCATGGGTTAAACAGTTTTCCGGACAAACATACTTCCAGTCGTTTATTGTTATCAATATAGCTGTGCCATAATCTGATTCCAATAAAACATTATTACGTTAATGTCACAAGCATTTGTCACTAAGCGACCATTGTTCGTCATTCAACCAAGTTCATTCCATATCATGACAAAATATTTTTGTATTTTTATGGAACAATGGAAGAATAGAAAGTGAATTGTTACGTGTGTATGGCAAACATTCTTGGATTATGTTGTCAAAATGAGCTGAACAATGAAACAACAACAGCGTCTATTATTGTGCAAGTTCGATCACAATTAATAGACCGTGTAATCTACGTGTGCTTCAACCCAGTGACGCCTCGGCGCTTATTTAAATAAATTAACTCGTTTTTACCAGTTTATTCATATAAGTGATGCAATGTCCGGGCACTTCAGCATCTTTTATCCAATTAAAAATCGGAAACTACCGGAAATTCCCGCGTATTAATCACTTCCTGAATGTCTGAGGTTAATTTTAGATTTTAGCCTCTATTTGCGGGATAAGTCGACCCTCAAAACAAGGCAGCATCCACTTCCATCTAACTATCAAGAATTTGTAGGTGTTAACCAGCAGCTTAGCATGCAAGTAATATATTAAACTGGAATCTTTCACACAAGTTGTGGTACGAGACTAACATGGTAGAATTAGCACACCACCGTATGAACATAGGCATAGTGGTGGTATCACAGCCTTATTTTCGACTTTGGCATGTATCAACAACTCTATGACCAGCAGATGAGTCGACCTCTATTTTGTTGACAATAATTTGTGCTTTAAGACTATTATGCCGACATATACGGTAAATCTCGAATATGTGAATATGAAATTCCGAAACCGACAATTCTGTTCGGTGGTGCGACGTCGCCACCTTGCGGGAGGAGAATTTTGAAAATGCGTGAATTGATTTCAAAATCTTCTGCAGTTCCGACCGTTATGTGATAAGTTTTAGGCAAATTTGTTTGTAACAATATATAGCAATGACTTCAAGAATTGAAAAAACCCACAAAAGCAAGAATTGGGAATGTGTGTCGTGCGGGAAGATCTCTACATCCTAACATTTTTTGCATTTGCGCATGAAAGAACATAAAGTTATCGATAGTAACCATTGCTGTTCGATCTGTGACAAAGCATTCAAAAGGTTTTGCGAGGGTAGGTTCGTCTGTGTCGGGGGACATATCAGCACCGGGTACCCGGTAGACTTAATTAAATTACCTGGTATTTTTTTTCTTTCTTGGAAGTTCCCTCTTTTACATTTCCAGACAGGTATTTCCCCTAATTAGTCATCGAAGGTCAACAGTACTTTGATTCCCATGATCTAGAAGTGAAATGCACTTAGAATAGAAATTCAACGAATTTCTCATTTTCTTTTAGTGTACTAATGCCGTTCTATGATGAAGACACAAGGATTCTGTTTGTCGCTGCAAAGGTGGGTATTAACTTTTCACCCTGATATTTAGGAGTTATCCTAGTTCATTATAATAATATAATAATAAAAATGAGTTCACACGTGTTTGAACTGGAGCAATCTTGAACCACCATAGCATTAAAGTATTTTGACTAGAAGTCCAGCATCATGATAATTCAATATATATTTTTAATGGGACTGCGAATCATTGAAAAAAAATTCAGGACGCTGAAACCTAGCTGTAGTTGAACATTTTTTATCACTGAAATAACCGGTGCTTATTGCTCCATAGTCGGTATAAAAAGACATCTAAACTGCTCCACAGCCGCGGCATATTATATCTGTTGTTACATGTGTATAGGAAACAACATGATATGTACTTTGATTCATTCCCATCTAGAACTGAGCTACAAGATCTTAATCCATCTTTGACAAGAAACGTATTTTAAGTCTTTAGCAGCTAGATAAAGTAGGAACACATCAGGCTTTACCTATTGCTATGATTTCACTTCTAGGGAGATTCTTCTTTGACCTTTTTGGAGTTCACCGATGATCCAGCGAAACCTACATTGACACGAGGTAGAATGTTATTTCTATGTGAAACTTAATCAATCTGGAAATCCAGAAATTGCAAATTTTTGCTCCTAACGATGCATTCGATTGAGATGACTCAAACATCACAAACTAACTCGAAGTGGCTTAAAGAGGAAAATTGCAAATATGTTGTTGAATATTACCTAGGTTATTGTGATTGGTTTCCATTTTGATGTTTGTAGTCAGTACCTGGGTCTCCAAACAGCTCCCTGGCATCCTTCACTCATTAGTTCACAGTATACAGTGGTGACAACAAGTAGGCTTTAGCTTCCATTGCTTAATAAGTATAATGAGGCTTCAGGGATAACCTTTTGTTAGTTAGTGGGTATACTCAGGCAGGGAGGATGGAGGCAGGAGTTCTCCGGGACAATTTTCAACAGTTTATTTTATCAAGCTCATTTTTTACCCAGCGGGCCGTTCTAAAATGTTTTTGAAGATCTTTAACCTTTTAATGAATACAATTTTAGTTATTATTATTTTAATTAGTAATATTCTCTATGTCAATCTCTATCACCTGAACAAAAGCAGAAAGAAGTTTCAGACTCGGTCAATTTGTTTATAGTACACTATAATGTGGAATTGTGTAGAATTTCAACCTGAATTATTGGATATTTAGACTACTGCACTTTAAAATATCTATCTATTAATATATCGTTAAGTATCCCTGGTATACAGGATTAATCATGATTTTCATACTGACTGTCATCTTTTAATCCCGCATTAAGCATCTTTTTTTCTTGCTTTATTATCTTCTTCAAATTCCCATTAACATCCAGCCAATCAGCAGCTGCTTCAGAATCAAACGAAGGGGATGTGCATGATGTCCAAACTTGCAGTCGATACGTCGAATACTGAAATCAGTCGACTGTTTCAACTCACTAAATCGATGCTTGTTCCAATATCGTGGAGAGTTCCAAGAAAGGTCGGAAATTTGATCACAGCCGGAAGTTATTAATCAGCATATCACAACTTTGTATTGTCAATATTCTTATCTTAACTGGTGATTGTATATGACGAGCATTCCTCATACTTACGACCGTTAAAGAGTGTTTCCATTAGACCAGTGGTTCTCAAACTGGGTTCTGCAGTCCCCTAGGGGTACGCGGATCCGTTTTAGAAGGACTGCGAAGTGCATTAAATTGTACTATATGAATGTGATAAACAAAAAAATACATTTTTAAGTTACGTTCCTAGTTTACTATAATAATATAATGTTAAAAATGAGTTCACACGTGTTTGAACTGGAGCAATCTCGAACCACCATAGCATTAAAGTATTTTGACTGGCAGTCCAGCGTCATAATATTTCAATATATATTTTTATGTGGCCGCGAATCATTGAAAAAAAATTCAGGTGACCACTACGCAATTTTTTTGAAAAAGTTTGAGAACCACTGCATTAGACCTTTATGAATTTCGTTATTAATATAATTCATTCAATATTGGATGAAAATCTGCCAAGAAAGATAGACATCAATGTATATAGTGACACGCAGTATATGCTAAACCTATTACTTCGGCATAATACTAAAAGCTCTGCAATTTATTTATACACTGGTTCAAACTCTAGTAAGATTGCTGTGATTTATTTCCAGTCATTGCGAGATTTTCCGCAAGATTTGTTCCCAGAGACGACGTCTGACATTCCACCACTCTCTGCGAAACAATGGATAGATGGTGCTAATGAGATCGTAAGTACATTGCTCTATAATTATTAATCCGGTATCGACCCCCAAGGGTCCGGGGGCGAAGCGTAAAGTTGTTAATACAAAGGGGATGCGAGCGCAAACAGGGCTACATCCATACAGTAATGTACTGATTCTATCATGTTAGTCTTGTACCACAACTTGTATGAAAGATCCGAGTTTTATATACTACTTACATGCTAAGCTGCTGGTTAACACATACAAATTCATGACAGTTAGATGGAAGTGGTGCTACCTCATTTTGGGGTCGGCTTATCCAGCGAATATAAGCTTAAACCTAAAATACATGCTGGCTTATACAGGATTAGAAATTTAGGGTTCTACCTAAATAGTATATTATTGTATGATATTATAAATATTCCTCAGAGAAACAAATGCAGCCTCGATCCAGCAAAAAAGAAACCACTTCGTTTGAACGCTGATGATAATTCCAACTCTGGATCGACAACCAGTGTCACAAATGGCTCAAGAACGACACCTAGCAATAATGGTGATGATGCGGAAAAAGTTACAGCAGTGGAAAAAGGCAGTGCTGAATCTAGTGATTCGAATGAAACCAATCAAGCGATTCCTGAAACTGAGGAAGAAGAAAAGACAGTTTATAAACCTTTCACAGGTAGAAATATTATTTCATTCTGTTCTATCAAATTAGATTGACTTTCCTCAAGCTTTCTACACAGTGGGAGACATTTATTTACTTGATAACAATAACTGGCTGATAACATTGTGGATGGTGAATGAATATGATATAAATACTGTTGTTCAGGTGTTAGAAAATCCAAGTTCCGTCATTGGAAAGGCAAAATCGATCATCAATCAAATCATGTGACTAATGTTGAACCACTCAGTTTGACTGTTCAGCCGACGACAGATTATTTCTGCGCGAACGTACGATTCGCTGCTGTCCCGATGAAAGGTTCTGGTGGAATTATTGCAGTTATTGATGTGAGTGATAGTCAGTTGTTATGACTCTATTTTGTGGAGTAAAATAAATAAGAATACTAGATAAGTACTGTGGCCCCTAATGTTTGCACTGTTTGCAATGTTTGAATAGATTATTACAGTCAGTGATCCAACTACAGCAATTCTGCTGTAACAGCGCTATTTTCAGTAAAAATTTATTCATGAAAATTTTGCTCTACAGCTTCGTAAACCCGGACGATTGAACGAGAACAATTCGTTGAAACTTCAAAATTCCAGTGCCTTTACTGACCTCAAGTGGAATCCGTTCAACGATTATGAGCTTGCGGTGTCACTAGAGAGTGGTGTCGTCAAAATTTGGAAAATTTTGGAAAACAAACTAGGAGAAATGCTGGAAGAACCAGAGATTACTTACAAAGGTCAGTGGACGAGGGTCGAACACTAGACTGTCTGTGACAACCTAATTTCATTTTCAGACAACAGTTCGAAACCAGTTGTTCTCTGCTACCACCCGCTGACAGAAAATGTGATTGCCTCGGGGGAAATCGAATCCAAGATTCAGATTTGGAATGTTCACACTGGTGAAACTGTAAGTTTTGTTTGGGGGGTGTCTATGTGGGCTCCAGGAATATTTAGGTGCTGGGTTATTTAATTTATGCTGGATCAGAATACGGGACTGTCATCGCAAGATACAATTTCAGTTGTATAATTTTATTATCGAACTCCTAACAGCTTATCTCGTTATCTGGTCACTCGGGGGAGATCATGAGCATGGCTTGGAGCGCCAACGGAAAATATCTTGCGTCATCAGCTAAAGACAAAAAGCTTCGGATCTACGAACCAAGGAAAAACACTGAGCCGATTCAGGTCTGAACTTACTGACCTCAAACTGTCTCATCTAACAACAGTCCCTATCACCCTCATTTTTTTTTAGACTGGCCCCGGTCCTGCTGGTATACGAAGTTCGAGAATTGTTTGGGTCTGTGAAGATGAATTTCTAGCTGTTTCTGGTTTTGAAAAGTATGCTGTTCATTTTATAATTTTTAATGTGCATTCATATGTATTGACATGATTTAAAGTTGTTCTGTATGTTAGTAAGTCCTCTCGCTCGCACCAAACTATTTTTTCATATTGTAAACAGTAAAGGGGAAGCCTTTCTTACTCAAGCTTCTCTATAACAGCTATGGTGATGTGACAGCTGTTGAAATGTGATTCAAAACAGACTCAGACATCTTATTAGACAACTCGAATTGAAATATTTAATATCAGTCCATTCTTATCTCTATAAATACATTGAACTGTTCCCAGCGGGCAAGATTGAAAATTTACCTCAATGCTCTCGTCAGTGTGTATAATAACCTCCTTTTTGAAATAATAAATGCTTTTCTTTTGCAGGTCTAGTTGTCGATGTGTGACCCTTCACCTGTCCTCTGACCTATCGAAAGGTCAATTATCATCTGTGTTATTCAGTAATGCTCCATCCGTTTTAATGACGCATTATGACAGTGACAGCTCGACCTTGTTTTTGGGTGGAAAGGTTTGCGATTCAATGTTATTTTAATCTGACTTCTTCGTATACTTGATTAGACTTCATCTTGAATTTAGTAGTTTATTATATGAAGCCAGGTGTAGACTCCTTGGAGTTCACAGCGCGGTTGCAGGGAGTTATGAAGAAATGTTAAATTATATTCAAATGGTGGATTTCATGAAAGTATCCCAGTACGCTTCTTATCAAATTATGCAGATTATGCAGTTGTGCGGTTCAATCATTTGTTCGTATATGACAGGGCTTCCCAATGATGTTCACAGTGCGATTAAAGCGGGTCCAAAAAACTGATAAACTGTAATAAACGAAATAAGGATGTGGGATCCTTGTACACTTTTTATCAAATACTAAGTACACTAAGAGTAAGTAGTTATATTAAGCAGCAAGTAGTATGATTTGACCATCCAAAAAAAACTAGGTGAATCAGCGCTTCTGGGTCAACAGTGAAAAATGGTTGGGAAGGCCTGCCAAAGAACTCTTAGCCCTTCGCTATGATATCGCTCCCAGCTAAATTTGTCAAGGTAATATTGCTTCCTCTATTTCAGGGTGATCTCTCAATCAATTCGATCGAGATTGCAGCTTCCGAACCTCCTCATCTCTTTCCAATTGCGAGCATGAGATTTGATTCCCCTTTGCAAGGAATCTCGTTCCTATCAAAGAAATTCATTGATCCGCGAAAAGTTGAATTCGCTCAAGCATGGATATTGACCAAATCGACGTACATGAAATCTTCATTCAGCGTGCCAAGGGTCAAGGTAACATACATTAATCCCCTAACATTCGTTCCAAGACCGTGATTATGATGTGTATGGTACGTGCATAAGGCTTGGAATGAATTTATAGAACAATATCTTTGCCAATTGTGGGTATTCATTTGCTGTGATGATGATAATACGATGGTACAATGTAAATGATGATGAAAGTGCGCTTTAGGGGTGTTATGCCAGATAACAAGAGATTTTCTAGCACACTATCGAATGCGAACATTGCGAAACTGAGCGTTGAATTTAATTTTTCAATTTTTTGGAATCTGGAAATATCTTACTTGGCTAATGCTTACCTACTTTCATTGGTATATTTAATAAACTTGATGCCTTGATGCAAAATGCTCATAACTTTGAATTTCTGTAAGCCAATCCTTGTTAAATGGGGAATAATTGTTGAATATTGCACTTGGAGCAAGTCTGAAGGGAAATTATGCTTGTCACTTAGAAACTTGTTAAGCGAATCCTCGTGAAACGAGGAATTAGTTCATAGGATTGAGTGTTTCTCTTGAAGCAGGTCTGTGAAAGGAAATTCTATATTTGTCATTAGATGGAATATTTTCAAGACGACATCTTTCCTCCGACTGCAGTCACTTGGGAGAAAACCATGAGTGCTGTCGAGTGGTTGAAAGGAGGCGATAAATCACCAAAGAAAAAAGATCTTCAACCGAGTGGAATGATAAAATGTAAATATATAAATCAAGTCTTGAATCTTGTGGGTAGACTAATATCCCGATCATAAAGTTATCAATACATGGGGAGATATGAAAATAAGGACATGACAGGCTTACAGTCATACTATCTATGTAAATCATTTTCAGGGCTAGTTTTATAAAAGGACTATTTCCATGAGCTCCACTAGACTAAGGAATCCTTTTCTAGAGAAAAATGCAACGGGCAATGTAGCGTAAAGGAGATGTATTCCCCCTCTCCTATCAGCACACACCAGCAACTCAGTGTTGGAACACTAAATTTGGGGTATCTTCAAAGGACAGTATGGCAAATACTGTCAACTGTTACGTTGCAACGTTTATTTCCTCCGTTTTATTGGAAAAATGTATGGAATGTTCGAACATTAGGGTATTTCCTGTGTGAGGGAAGGGTTACTACTTTATTTAATTTTTAATAAAAAATTTGCACCTAAAGCAACCTCCCACTAAACCATTACATAACATGAGTGAGTTGTTGAATGTCTGCATGAATTTTCACAGTGAGTGAAGCTCCACCCGATGAAGTGAAGCCAAAGAAATATGAATCGTACAGTCGTGAAACTTACAAAACAGACGAGGAAAAGAAAGAAGAGGTAAGAGGTTGCCGTGACTATATCGCTATGGAAACTTGTGACGTAATTTTGATGTTTTTCAGCTGTTGGCAGCTATGTCTGGAAAACTCGATCTTGACAAGAAGTTGGAACAAGATGAAATGGATGGAGTCGAAGAGGATGAATGGGTGAGTACTTTGTTAGGGAGTTAACCTTCAATATGCCGTCTAATTAGGGAGAATACCTGTCCGGAAATGTGTACATCAGAATTTCCCCTGAATGTTAAAAATTCTGTAGTGAAAGCAATTTCAATATATATATATATTCTACGTGTACTAAGGCAGTGCTCCACAACCTTTTTTCACATGCGGCACACTCGTAATCTTTTCAAAATTCGGCAGCACACCTCAACTAAAAATGTAGTAGTTTGGATGTTTGCCGCGGATGTGGATGTGTGCCGCGGTACACCGGTTGCGTTGCACTGTACTAAGGCAAGCATGCCAATCAAAAATAAGCACAATAATATTTTATAAGACACTTATATTCAAAATAAGCACAATTCTGAGAAATAAGCATCCCTGGCAGCCCTGTCTCTGTATATCGGTACATCAATATTTAATTTATTATTAAATTAACTCGATATTTTCACAGGATGATTATTGAACTTTGTCAAGAACGAGAGCGGGTGGATCAACAGATTATTATTTTCAATCATTATCTCGTTAGATTTTTGAATTCATAACTTGATTACACAGAGCGCACACAACATTCCGTAAACATTTTCACTCGCAACTGAAAAATGATTCATTTATCCAAGGGGTTAACATATAAATACAACGCTTTACTCTGTGTGACAATCGAAAGAAAAATTATGTATGTATATAGTGCAGTGTGTATTTTGCTGCAGTATGTTTTAAACAAACATATATTGATCTACTAATTTTTCATTAGATGATTTATACTCTAATTCAGCATTCACAAATCTAAATCCCTGGAAGCCTCCATGATGCTAATGGATATACGTAAAATCCAATATATAGGTAAAAATTTCTCGATATTTTACACATTCCCTACATTTGAAAAAGTATATAAATAAGAAAGAAATAAGTAGTTGAATAGTAAGCTGTTAGTCTATTGGCATTCTGTTACAGGTGAATTTGTATTGATTACATTTTACTTATTGCTACTAAAGTAAATGAACTAGCAATACAATTTGACTTGTGTCATGGGAGCCGTAGGATATACTCTGCACTGAGTGTGAAATATCCCAAGACCGACATTGCCTTAATCCACCACTGAAAATTGTTTTATTCGAAACACTGATTGATCTTTTCATCACTGTATTGAACTTATATTTTATTCTTTATATCATACTTGTATTCGGATGTACTGACTTCGGTGTAATGAAATACATAATCATTAATGATCAATACATTGTCTTTGGATATGCAAGAGTAGCCATTCTCATGGAATTGTTATTTTAGGGATTTTCAATTTTTTTTTTCTCTCGAAACCGCGGATAACTGGAACCATCCGCGAATGAATTGTTCACGAAACCACGGTTAAATATGACGTAATTACCCTTTACATATAAAATAGGTTGTTGGCAATAAATCCATCCTCCAGCGTGTTAATGTATACTAGAAACCTGCAATCTTAAAAAAATATTCGATGAATACGCAAAATCATAAAAACAAAAGACATTTTATTATTTAATTAATATTTAGTGAGTGAGGCGGATTTAATTTTTACAGTCGCCTCCCTGGACTTTATATGTATTTCTTCATTCGCGAAAATGTTTTTCACGGTTTGGAAACGAAAGCGAGTTCCTGATTTGAATTGTTTTTGAAATTAATTGAAATTATTTAGTTGGTTTGTAACATTTTTAACGAATATATTTCACTAAAAATGAGAAAAAAACAATCTCAAGACCTAAAGCAAATACAGAGATGAGAAAAATATACTTTTATTCTGAAAAAATCGATTTTGAGAAGTGAGTGATAAGTTTCGGTAATATTTGCCTCGCACGTCGTAATAGTTAACTTTTCTTTTGACAAGTTCTATTTTTTTCTGTCCCGCTTCAGATATTTCGCTGTACCAGCGGTCATGGTTGAAGGCCTTGGCAAAACACATTAAAATAAAATACAACAATTGTTCGTAACGATTCTCCTCTCCTCTCTCATTTTGTATATTTTATCAAGTTCATTCACCCATAATCATTTTTGATTCATTTTATAATACTTCTTTCTACATTGAAATGCATAAATTTTTATGAAAGGGAGTTTTACAGTTTCAAGATCAGTAGTGTGGCCCCTCTAAAAACTGGGTAACGTTAGGTTAGACCAGGTTTTTCTGATAGTTGAGATAATATAATTCTAACCCCACACTCAAAACACTAATCTCACACTAGAGCTAACCCGACCAAACGTAATCGAATTTTTGAGGGGCAGAAAATTTAATTATACAGAGTTTAAATTGCATTATAAATAGTCAGAGGCCGATTCGCTTATAGGTACCTTATCTCTATTGTTATATACTTCTAAATATTTTTTTCTTGACACTATGCTGGGTTTTGATGCATATTCATGGAACGCAGCAAATAACAACAGTTAATTCTCTATCTCCAAACCAGCCCAGTCACTATATACCAAGTTTAATGTATTTTTTTCACGTTTAGATTGTTTTTAATTTACTATGTTAAGATAAAACATTAAAATAAACCAACAAGAAGAAGAAGATGGGTCAAACACTGTCAGAACCTGTAACAAAAAAAGAAACTTCATCGGATGAAAATCACAATTTAAAAGTTGGATCATCGTGTATGCAGGGATGGAGAATCAGTATCCTTACTATATTAATGCTGTAATTAATACTTTAGTCAATGTGAATGAAATTTGTGGATATCAAAATCTGTGCTGGGTTTATATGACATTGTCTATGCATGGCAGAGGCGGAAAAAATAAGGTGTTGACACTACCACTAGGCCTACAATCATATGATAATGTGCTAATTCTATCATGTTAGTCTTGTTCCAAATCTTGAACGAAAGATTCCAGTTTTATATACTACTTACATGCTAAGCTGCTGAACACAAACAGATAAACAGCATATTTATTGTGCTCCCTTTTATCATGATCAATGCTGCTATTGTGCAAATGATTATCCATTGCATTAAAACCAACACTTGCGTCAGGATCGAGAACGTTAAGATTAGACAGTTGTCTATCAAATGAACTTTTCACAGTTTTTTCATTATGAAGTTTCAATCTTTAACACATACAGATAGTCATTTGTGTTTTTCTGAGTAGGTCGTTATGTTAAAGAGACCCAGTAGCTGTGATTAAGTGAATTCTTTGATCTGCTTATTGCATTTTGGTTACATTTACCATCAGATACAATTCTAGTGTGTAGATTGGTTCCTGCTGAATATTTCTCTTGATTTCTGATTGCAGAATCAATATTGTTTTCGCGGTACAGCGAGGAGTTAGTAACATATAATCTTTTCCTACCGCTGACAGTTGTAAATTTTGCGCCACACCTTGTTATATGTTTCCTTAACTAAATATTTGTACAAAGACATGGAGGACGAACACACTCATAATTTGTGTTTAAATGATGAAAAGGAAACACATTTACTTGCTGTGTATGATGGACATGGAGGGCAAGCTGCTGCACAATTTGCATGCAAAAAACTTGGTCAAACGATTATATCTCAACCAGCATATAGTAAGTCGGCCGAGATTTTGTAAATCTCGTAGAAGTAGAGGAAAAACAATCATTAACTTATCTTGTCGGGACTGGCACATCACTCCAGTACTGTCACTTAGCATTCGAAATCATTTTAATATCAATATACAGCAAACACACGGGACTAGCACATGTTCGATATTTCGAATTTTCCGCAATATGATTTTGGATTAGCCTACCATCTGCCTGGACTGTAAAATAAGCAAAAATTGGAATATTGTTTTATTTATTCATTAAAGATCAAATCACTCATAATATTTTTGATTAGTGATGATCTGCTTCAGCAGTCCTTTGTCCTTGGGAATCACCTCGTGCATCTCCTAAATTTAGGGAAACGGAAAGGATAGTCGTAACCAATATATGGGATTAGATACTTTCTGATTTGCAAGCATCGTGTCACTTCTAATGCAATTTTTTACATTCAAACAGAGTCAGGAAATATTGAACAAGCTTTACGAGGGAGTTTTTTGAAACTCGATGAAGAGATGTTGAAAGATCCGGCAACGAGAGATGATTTATCAGGATGCACCGCAATCGCTGTCTTACTGAAAGGAGGAAAATTATTCTGTGTAAGTTGATTTAGCAGCATTCCATTTTTTTGTTTACTCAATGAATATTCTTATTAATAAACTTCAAATACAGATATTAACGAGCAGGTTATATTTCATTAAAGCATAAATTCAATATGTTAATTTTTGTTATTGCGACTTCTCAATATTTTAAACTGTAAGCGACCTCGCGACATTCAAATTTTCATGCAGTTAAGGGGACATGGTCCTATTAATTTTGTGGGAGCCTGTCCACTGGCTATGGCAGAAGTTTACGAGGGCAAAAACAATAGTATTTTGTGAATTAAAACGGAAATTTTTGGAGGTGTGAGGGACTGATATATCGTCTCCGTGACGTCTCGCTTGCACAGCTTAGAGGGCGCATATCGCGACACACAGAGTTTTGAAAACACAGAAGTACACCATTCCATGACGATATTGCTACATCAGTTTGGGTGTAGGGGGGAAACAGCCTATTGATAAAATTTTATTCATCCGTGAAACGTTGTCTGGTTACAATCTTGTAAAAGGATTTCGAATCCTGAGACCCAACCACACACCAAGCTATTGTTTCATCACAAAACAAAAAAACAATACAATTTCTTGAGTGTTGTAATAATGGTTAACTCTCTCTGTACAAACCGTGATGTGATAGATAATATGAGATACCTTGGTAGCAAATGGGTTATTTGATCTTCCTAAGTTTCACCTCATTTCAAGACATGAGGTGAAATTGAGTATGTTGGAGTGGTGAATTATCTCAAATGATGTCTGTTGATTCACATTATTTACATCACGTCCTCGATTTAAAAGTGGGTTTGAAAAAATCGAAGAAAAAATCATTAATCGAAGCTCGTTTTTACTGATAGGTAGTTGATGCACTTGCAACAACAAAAGAACAGCGCTGTACTGTTTTGTTTACCTTTACTCACTGTACAGTTGTTACGTGCCAACATATTTTAGCGATTTGGTTATTTATCCATTATTTTATACGAAATAATTCACACAGTTCATTCTTGGTCACAAAGAGTACACCAGTTTCAGACGAAGTACTACATCTATATAAATTGTACTTTTTCTGATTTTCGAAACGAAATTATGAAAACTAATGCAAAACATGGATCTTAACTGAGTTGTAGACTCTACGTAAACACCAATATAGTGCGACTTTGTTACGTAATTAAACGCTTATCAATAATAAAATATCTAAAATATATATTTTGAACTGTCTATCACTGTCAAACATGAAGGGTCGAGGAAAATTTTAATAAATTTGAAGGGGTCGCTAGCCTTAAAAGTTTGGAAACCCTGATATACAGTATCGAAACACTTCTCTTGGCTTGAGGCCCATGAGCTACAGTTTCTGTAATATTTGATACTTATTTAGTAAAAGAACTTCCCTAACATTTTTTTATGTCAGGCGAACGTGGGAGATTCTCGTGCAGTTGCAAGTGTTCGAGGTCATGTGCAACAGTTGAGCTTCGATCATAAACCGAATCACGAGAGAGAACTTCAACGAATCATCGCCGCGGGCGGTTGGGTCGAATTCAACAGAGTCAACGGAAATCTCGCATTGTCGAGAGCGTTCGGTGATTTCGGGTTCAAAAAAAATGCAGCAAAGAAACCGGAAGAACAAGTTGTTACAGGTTAATGTTACAGTGTTGCTTGTGCTCTGGTGTTCGTAAATGCTACAGTGTTGCTAGTGCTCTGGCGTTCGTGAATGCTACAGTGGTGCTTGTGCTCTGGTGTTCGTGAATGCTACAGTGGTGCTTGTGCTCTGGTGTTCGTGAATGCTACAGTGTTGCTAGTGCTACCATTAAGGCATTATCCGACTCATCTTTTATTCTGTTCAAGAGGTCAAGTGTCTTGTCAATTGAGTAATGGAGGTTGATAGGGCACAATTGTTGAAATAGGGCTTCGTTTTATTTTTCGTTAATTTTAGATTTTCTTCCCTCGTCAATGTTATAAAAACAAATCCCAGGTCTGTTGGATGAAGTTGTCAAATTCACATTTCATATTTTTATANTACAGTGTTGCTTGTGCTCTGGTGTTCGTGAATGCTACAGTGTTGCTAGTGCTCTGGTGTTCGTAAACGCTACAGTGTTGCTTGTGCTCTGGTGTTCGTAAACGCTACGGTGTTGCTGATGCTCTGGCGCTTGTGAATGCTACAGTGGTGCTTGTGCTACCATTAGTGCATTATCCGGCTCATCTTTTATTCTGTTCAAGAGGTCAAGTGTCTTGTCAATTGAGTAATGGAGCTTGATAGGGCACAATTGTTGAAATAGGGCTTCGTTTTATTTTTCGTTAATTTGAGATTTTCTTCCCTCGTCAATGTTATAAAAACAAATCCCAGGTCTGTTGGATGAAGTTGTCAAATTCACATTTCATATTTTTATACACAGCATACCCTGACATCATTGTAAAAGATTTGTGTCCGGATCACGAATTCATTGTTCTTGCTTGCGATGGAATTTGGGACGTTTTGTCAAATGAGGACGTGGTTGAATTTGTACGAGATAAACTTGCACACAGGATGGAGCCAGAGATGGTAAGAAATTTAACAAAAGGTTTCTAGAATCATTTGATGAAAAACCAGCCTAATCTCAACCTTCTGATCACGGTAGAAGGTGTTGGTTTTAATGCAACGGATAATCCGTTGCACAATAGCGGCATCTGATTGATCATGACCTGGGTCAGGTTAAATCTTACTTGGAAGTGCTGCAAAGCTCCTTACGTCCAAAATAAGATCTGATATCTGAAGGAACTTATTCATTATAGGCTTAACATGGAGCAAGGTCGGGTCACTTTGCCTGGCTTTTAAATAAAGTGAAATCTGTCTGTATGTTTGTTTAGGTTCTTGACCTAGCGATCCAAAAATTTGCATGGGTCTGTTTTTACCACGGTCATGTTGTGGTGAAAAGTTCAAATAGGGGCCCATACCATGGCCCCGGGGTATCTTTTTCCACCTTTTTTTGGAACATATTGGTGCTCAACTCAAAACCAAACTATTATGAACATGTCGCTCTAGCACAGTGCTCCGCAACCTTTTTTCACATGCGACACACTCATAATCTTTTTAAACTTCGGCGGCACACCTCAACTAAAAATGTAGGAGTTTGGATGTTGGACGCGCTAATTGTCTGGCCGTTCTAGCGTTTCAAATTTGCAAGGTTCGAAAAGACAGCTTTTGGTGATTGAGAGTAACAAAGTTTTTGGGGAAAATTGCTAAAGATCTAGTAAAAGACACAAAGCTTCACCTAGATACATTTATCACAAACAAATTGGTTATGGAGCACTGCTCTAGCAGTAGCACTCACTGTGCGACATTATCTATTGCTGCAAGTTTAGACAATTATCATACGTTAATCTTAATATGAGATTCGAAATGAAATATCATTTTTTTACGTTAAATATATTTTCAGATTTGTGAAGAATTGCTCACTAGATGTCTCTCTACCGATTGCTCAGTAGGTGGCGTCGGTTGTGATAACATGACGGCCATCATCGCTGTTTTTAAACAGTACGGCTCGTTTGAGAAAACTTGTGAGAAATGCGCGATCCCAAAACATGACCCCATACCCCCGTCGTGCCTTCTTTCTTCCTATCCCGATTTTGTGCGTGGGTCCAATAACAGCCCCCTGTAAATAAAGCACAAAACCACTGTCATTATTTTGTGCTTGTTACGCCACTGTTTTAACCCTTTGGTTCCGTTACGATATATTTAGTTCGAGTGATGCAAGTGGGTGAACCTTGTGATTTGTCACAATTAATTGGTGACTAAGGGGCCCTGATGCATTGACCCAGAATAATATGACACCCTTTATTTTGTCGAAGTTGATTAGGGAACTGTGGAGGTTAAGGAGGGCATGTTACCCATCAGTGAGGTTCCTCTATTCCCCCTGACATATATAGCCCTCTGGACAGTAGTAAGTCTATAACTGAAGTGAAGTTCTTTCAAACATTTGTATTTAATATGTGTATATCTATATATCTATGTTGTAATTTGAAGGAATACTGAATGTACAAGGGCTTCCATTATAGATACGCAGTAAGATAATGTTGTATACGTCCCAATTATTGGAAATATACAGGACACAAATTGATGACTATTTCTCCTTTTGAATTTCCACAAATCTCAGCTAATTTTGACATAAATTGGAGTGGAAATTTAGTTGCCAAAGAATCTCTTGCCATTCTGCATCTCTGTTCTAATGTTAGTGTCGTCACCGTAATAATGAGAATCCAGTTAAAGCTTAAATATTGAAAGAATTCTCGAAGACTGCTTTTGATTCACATCAAAATCGGCTGAGATTTGAGGAATATACTATTGGACTACTTGTCATCAACGTGGATAGTTCCTGGTATATGAACTGACCAACTTGATACACAGTAAAATAATTTAAAAAACAACAGTAAACATCATATAACTACATAAAACGTATAAATATATCTTTTATAAAATTATTTAACATTACAGTATGTGAAAATAAAGGTAATAACATAGATTTCAATGCGGATAGTCACACTCTTAACTCAGATTCAGTCTGGATATCCGGGTTAATGGGTCTGTTTTATTACGAAGGGACGAAGTCCTACTTGAGAGTACTGTAAAGTTCCTGGAGTCAATTATAAGAATCCGATAGAACACCTATTACATTATAAGCTTATTCTTAGGCTTTTAAATAGGGAGAAGAACTCTCTGTCTGTTTGTACACATATATCTAGGGTTCTTGACCTGGCGCTCCGAAAAATTGCACGGGGATTTTTCCAAATAGGGGTCCGTCCACGTGTTTAAATGAAATAAATTTGCAAGTGCTTTATATTTTATAAAACATTACACCTCACTGTTGTCAGCTGTTTATTGTACCCTTGCATCACTCTGACCTTATATAATGTATATCTGATAATTTACTCCTTGTTCTCCTAATTTCTATTCACATTACAGTGTAGGGGTGAAACATTTGTTTACAAGTTTATTCATCATTTGAGATAAGTTCAAAGGGTGACTCAAGTGACTATATATTGTTGATTTTGCAACGAATTATGAATGAATGAGTATGTGGAATGTTGATGTGTGTGTATATGAAACGAATAGTCGGTTATTATAGTACAATGCAAAGTACTGTATACTAACGTAAATCCCGGTGTATAAGTCAGTCCCTAAATTGGTGTATTCTAGATGTGAGCTTATATTTTGAAGGATAAGTGGATCCTCAAAATAAAGCGCCACCCCTTCCATCTAACTCAGTGGTTCTCAAACATTTTCAGAAAAATTGCGTAGCGGTTTGAATTTAAATATAATATATTGAATTATTATGACGTTGGACTGCCAGTCAAAATACTTTAATGCTATGGTGGTTCGAGATTGGTCCAGTTTGAACACATGTGAACTCATTTTTAATATTATATTATTATAGTAAACTAGGAAGGTAACTCAAATAAGTATTTTTTTGTTCATTACATTCAGTTAGTACAATTTAATGTACTTTGCGGTCCCTCTAAACGGTTCCGCGGACTCATTGAAGACCGCGACGCACAGTTTGAGAACCACTGATCTAACTATTCAATTTGAATGTGTTAACCAGCAGCTTAGCATGCAAGTAGTATATGAAACTTTGATCTTTCACACAAGTTGTGATACAAGACTAACATGATAGGATTAATACACTGCTGTATGGATGTAGGCCTGCTGGTAATAACACAGCCTTAATTTCCTCTCTGTCATGTATCGACAACTTTGGGCTAGGAGTTATATTTTGGGGGGTTGACCTCATGTGAGGGATGATATGGGGGTAAAATCAGTTGAATATTGTCCTCATAATGTGGGTGGATATGGATGCAAAATCCTGATAGTGGGTAAGAGTATGAAGGTGAAAGATTGTATTGTGGTTATAATGGGGAGGGGGGGATTTAAGTATTGTCCCATAGTTGGAGAAGAATTTGGGGTCCCCAAAGTTGGTATAAGTGGTAACCAGGAAATGTGGATGAAAATTATTGGATTCAAGGAGTGACTCGTAAGATACTCGATAGAGGAACTTTTTTTTTGTCACCTCAGCAATTGTTTCTTCCTCCCTTGTTCCCTTTGAATGAACACTGTGGATGATTTTAGGTAATTTCAACAGTTTGGTTAGTTTTCTTTTTTTTTTTTGTAATTCGGGGCCATTTTTATGGATTTTAATCGAAAAAAATTACTATGAAGTTCCCGCGTTATTTGGTGCTAAATGCAGCAGTATTTTGTATTAGTTAACTCGCTGCTTCTGTTTATTATTAATGTTGGAGAAGAATTAATAAATGTGACATTTGATTAAAAAATTCGCAGTATTGCTTAATCCAACGATGTACAGTATTTCCAACACCTACCGAAAACCCGCGGATAGTAGCGAACCCCATATAACTTGTGATCTACGTCTGAGATGTGCAACCTGCGGTCCGCGGGAAGCTGCGGTTTTTGAATAAAGTAAGGACCGTAACAGGAATTCAGTGCCACTGTTTTTGATGTTATATGAATAGCGAAGCGTCCCTATAGCTGATTTGCAAGAAAACCAAATCAATTTGACCAGTCACTAGTAGATAGTCGATGTGAAATGCAAGTGCGGCCCGCCGTCTAATTCTGTTAAGTGTATTTGGCCCGGGATTGCAACAAGGTTGAACACCTTTGATCTACGTACTTATGGGTACTATAGTGGGTACTAATTAGCTCATTCGTTCTTGCTGCAATGATCCATTATGATGGTGACATAAAGGGGTTCTTCGAATTTAATCTGTCTGTCAAAATATTGACTTTCATTTCCAAGCATTGCGCGAAAACGGGGCTTCTAGGGTTCGTTTGTCTATTACATAGTTAAAGAGATAGGATTAACACAGTGTCATACAAACATGCATGCTTAATACGAAAAAATACAGATTTTAAAACACG
>QRAM01000332.1:0-12235 GCA_013436055.1 Halocynthia roretzi
TCATACGACGAGTACAGATTCACAGTACGAGCGATCATCATACACAATGATAAGAGTAATTCGGTAGTGATTAGATGCAATTCAATTCAAAATCAATGGGAGATTTGTTCTTATTGCCGGTTAATCATAATGAGTCTTAGCATTTCGATTCGTTTTCAATTTTCGTTAGGAAGATATACAAAACTTATTTGGGTACCGCTTTATATTTGAAGTATACAAATGACCATGTCTTTGGCGGTTGAGGGTAAAAAAGTTTTAAGAAAATTGTTAAAGATCTAGGAAAAGCCACAAAGCTTCAACTGGATACATTTATCACAAACTTTTCCGTATAAAAATGGCAAACGGTCAAAATAACCACCTTGGCGGTTCTAGTGTTAACTCTACTATAAGATAGTGCTTATTGAGAGCGAAAATATAATTAAAAGTTTAGGTTTATTAACAAAAAGCATATTCAGGTTACAGTTACACTGCGGCACACCTAGCATCGTCTCACGGCACACCGGTAGCGGAACACTTCCTAAACATGATATTCAACGAGGGAAAATGTAACTGTTGGAGATTGACGTTATATAGAGAGATAAGCTGACTTGCCAGACAGCAAAGTGGAAAATAACATGTTAACTCATGTTTTGGAAGTGGTACTAGGGCTTTACAACTTTCCCAGCATTATACGTCAGTATATCCATCACCCGTTATCATTGTATTCTACACTACTATTTGGTCACAATTATTACCATCATCAGTTGACTACTACTCTACTCTATACAATTTTACTCCCTATAAAGCAGGGGTTCTTGAACTAGGGGGCGAATTATTTAATAATCAATGGAAATCTTACACTGATTATATAGTCCAGAGTTGTGTAACCGGCTGCCCGCGAGCCAAGGGCAGCCCGCAAACCGAATTTGTGCGGCTTGCAGGGAGCTGCGGTCCATGTCACGGGGTCGTGAATTTTTTCAAAGTTATAAAGGAGGCGCAGCTTTAGTTTAAGAACCCCTGCTATAAAGGTTCTGGAAAGCTCGAAATAAAGATTTCCCTACCAAAATACACAGCTGTACACCTAGCATCGTCTCACGGCACACCAGTGTGCACGCGGAGTACTGATTAACTAAAATTACTAGTTAGTCGAGATGAAAAATTTGCATTAAAAAAAAAGGAAAAATAGGGACAAATCTTAGAAATAAGGATGGTATGGCAGCCCTGCATATAACAATAACAGAATAATTAATTACGTCGTTCTCGTACTGTCACGACGAAGGGATGCGCCCCGGAGACTGGGGTTAAACGCATATATACTGCTGTAGACGTACACTGTGTATTATGTGTGATCACTGTTATCAGCTGCCAGATTGAAGCATAAACGATTCTAGGAATCGTCAGTCAAAGCCGACACTATAAGGTGTCCGAGAGCTAACAAACTTTGTATGAAGAATAGATCGGTGCTTTGCACGCTGCTGAATATTATCTGGAGAGCATTTGATTAGATTAAAATAGACTTAGGAACAAAGAAAACACACAATGGCCCTGATCAAATATTCATCCGTTGAAAAAAAATTTTATGCTCCATTGAACTTTGTATTGATTTCAAATAAACAATCGGGCACATTGAAAAAGTTATTGCTTTGTCTCTCAATATTATAATTACCTTTTTAAGCTCCATTGTGATGAAGAAAATAAGTCACAGATTTACACACTAATTGTTATCACGCAACAGCATCTTCCGAATTCCGCCACCAGCCACCACCGCCACCAGTAAGCGATAACAGGAGTTAATGTTTCATTTAATGTATTATGTACACTGAAGACAATAGTTTTAGTTCCGGGTAATAAACCTAAAATGAAACTAAAATCCCAGTTTACGACACATATTATAAATCGAAGCAAGTCAAGCGAGAAATGCCACAGTGGTAAAAGGGACGAAACGAGCACCATGTGCTAAAACTCAGACTGCTGTAATCTATAGGCCTCGTGTGTTATTCTGTTATTATCATAGTGCAGTGTTTTCCAAACTGTGTGCCGCAAGAAAGTGTAGCAGGTGTGCCACCATATATTTATCACAAAATAATTTCAAAAAATGATTCTGAAAGAAATGTAAATAAAAGAAGGTGTGTCGTGTCGAAAATTTACTTCGCAAAAAGTGGCCTAAAACAGTTTGAAAGACACTGCGATAGAGAACCTAAGTTTACTGCGCAAAACTAAGCTTTCAAAAAAATACTGATAATATGATTTGAACAGTTCTTATTACTCTACTTATCACGCAACAAACGAAAATGGACGGACAAAAAGCAACGGACAACCGTGCAAATCAGATGAACCCGAATAATCAGGAGTATGAATACTTTGTACCCTGTACAGGTTCAATAAACATTTGTTGCTGAGATAATCTCCTATTTTTTTGTTTTCTGTTTTGCCAGGTACAAGCCCAATCAACTGTCGACCGACAACCGAGCAAATCAGCTCAATCCGAATCACGCTCAGTAAGGAATCTTATGGTATCTTCTGTATGTAAATCAACTAAATTACTCATTGATAGATTTTTCTCAGATTAAGATCTAATTCAATCTCGATTAGTTTGAAATTATTCCTGTGTTCAAAGATAATTATCCATATTGACAATAATGACTTTACAAACATAACTATTCCAATTTAGATAGTTCTATCTCTACTAACAGTTTCTTTATTTTTTTAGGTACAAGGGCACAAAGTGAATGATTCTGCTTGCGACATACTATGACAATCAATATATACTCTATAATTGTAGACCATAATTCTGTATTGATGAAATATGATAGTGTGTCATCATCTAGCGTTATGAAATAAAAGTAGAAAAAATATCAAAGTGTTTCTTTGTTAGGGTAAACATAATGATCTTTCATCGATGGCGGTTCATCTATATATACTGCAGAGTTTAAGTACTGATACCCATTGCTAGTTATGAAATTTCGTAAGCAGAAGAATATATATTCATAATTACATTAATATGGGAGTCATATGTTTTTTCCAATATGTTGTTTGATTGAATAGATTTATTTCGGCACTAAACAAAAAATTACTAATCTTTTATAGTCCCTTTCGTCCAATATAATTCTTAATACCCGCTGCCACTACAAGCAATATGGCCGAACCAAACCAGGGTCGCCAAATAAAACAGAGCGCGGAATAATATCACAATATTTCTCCATCGGAACATCCGAATTGCAAATAAAGTTGTACCTATTCACAATCTCATCTATAATACTTTACTGCATTATACAATATTATTTCGCCTGCACTTGAATTGTGTCGGTAATGTAGTTAGTTATGTCATAATTCAGTAAAGGAATGTAACACTTTCAAATAAGTAGAGGTAGATAGCATTCACGCAGATATACAGTCACCAGCAGGAAATTACTATTACCTATTATTAAGTTCAGAATCAGTGCACGTTCATTGATAGCAGGGACAGGCAGATATGTGTTCGGAATCGAACGAGATTTTTTAGGATAATTTCCTCGGACCAAGGAAAGTGATCTATTTAGATTTTCATTTTGGACGCTAGAGCGATCCTAAGTAGGATTCCATCCAATCCGGACCCAGGTTTTTGTTGTTCATGGAATATTCTGGGATTCATGCGACCCGACCTTCCCTTGTGTAATTCAATCACACCACTATGCAAATATTGAGATAGCCATTGAAAGAAAGTAGGAGTTATGCGCACACGAATACACATACACAAACACACACACAGTTTTTTCATTATTTATGAGACGAGAAGTAACTGTTAATGCAACTGAAATTTCTTCAGTACGTCATCTGCTTATGATTACAAATAGTTGCAGAATAGGGAAATAACCGGTTGTGAAACTAGATCTCATTGGTCGGCGCTGATTGTGACGTGAAACTGATACTTAAGTATCAGTATTAAATGTATATTTGAGGAGCGAAATTAGTAAAGAATTGTTGCTTGTGGTGAATGAAATAAAATTTCTTCTATTCAACAGTATCTAAATTACATTTGAGGAGCGAAATTAGTAACTAACGGTCGCTTGTGTTGAACGAAATGAGATTGCTTCTATTCGATTGGAGTTAATTGCAAATTATGGGAAATAACAAGAATCTTAGGATTGAAATAGCTCTTAGGAATTATGTCAGTTCCTTGCAAATTGTTCTTTACCGGTTGTCCTACCGGCAAACTAAATCTACTATATTTAAGGTGAATTGAAAATTTCAACAATCTGTAAAATAAGATTCGCAATGGGTTCCTCAGAAAGCACTGGACATGACTACGACAACGACAATAAATCCAACCAGTGCAATCCCAACAACTGGAGGTATAGTATATGATGTACAAATGTACATGATAATGATACCAGCTAGCAACTAAAATTAATATGATTCTGACACCATTTTTAATTTTCTTTCAAAGGTACGACGGTCATGTTAGTGGGTATCCTGGCACAGGTACCAGGGCAGATTTGAACAATCACGCTAATAGCCTGAATCCAAATCATTCGACGTAAGACCTTACATTTAGCAAAGAAGACGATTTTGTTCACATCCTATATTATTCAAATTTATTAATCTCTACTCTTACAATGCTCTTTCTCGACTTATCGTTTTTTTTCATATAGGTACCAGGGCAAAAAGTAAATGCTCCTAACCTTGATACAGATCAACATATACTGGACTATTGTATATCATACGACTAAACTGTAAACATCTTTAGTTAATAAATGAACATCGGATAATATCGAAATTCTTACTAATTCATTCATCACTAATCAGTGGTGACTAGTCCCTATGAAGTGCAGAGTTAAGGTGTCTCCTGACACTCATTTACTGTAGTCAGTTATGGAACTCCTTCAGTAGAAGAATATACATTACTCAGAGGAACAAATAGGGATGTGATTCATATGATAAAGTTATTTCAATGCATATACATTATATTTCATTAGGACTAAAAGAAATTATACTAAAGTAATATTTTAGCTCTAAAAAACATTATCTGCTATGTATGCTTATATCGCACGTGACGGCAAAAGTCTGGCAGTCTGGCGACTACGAGCAGCGAAATTCGTGCATTCATTAAAGATGCGACCTCGACCGCGATTTGAAACCGGAACCTCTCGCATCCTAAGCGAGAACAAACTAAGGGGAGCCGTTATCCCTTTTTTAAAGTCATAAACCATCAGTATAGGAATGTAACACTGTAAAAGAAGTAGAGGTAGATAGCATTCACGCAGATATACAGTCGCCAGCAGGAAATTACTATTACCCCGGTAAAGTTATAGGGAATAGAATTTGATGAATAACAAATAATTATTAATAAGTGGAAAACACCAACGATAACGATTGAACGATTAAGTGGAAAATAAGTGAGATCCAAAATATCATTCCAAAAAACTAACGGTGAAAAATATTGTTCAGAGTTTCCAAATCAAATATAGAGATAAACTAAGTGGGGAAGCTATAGAGAAAAAAGTATAGTCTCGTGTTGTATGAAGAGACGAAAACTGTAGAGGGACTGAAGAACGTTTTATGTAATTAAAGTGGAGAATTGAATGCTTGTAAGCACAATCGTAATATATTGTGTCTTGGTGATTAAATGATCGTTGATTGTGAAAATTGAATTGTGAAGTCTATACTTGTGGAGACTTGAGTTGTATATGTCGGGGGGTGTGTTTGGCAGTACGACATTGTAATAAATACTGTATATGAGAAATCAAAGAGTTATTGATTCATCATACTATACGATTGAGTGTATATTAACCATCAACCAATACACACACGCACACATACACACACAGTTTCATCATTAGTTATGAGACGAGAAGTAACTGTTCATCAGAATAAAATTTATCTAGTACGTCATATGTTTATGATTGCAAGGAGTTGCAGTATAGGGAAATAACTGGTTGTGGAAGTAGATCTCATTGGTCCGGCGCTGATTGTGACTTGGAACTGATGCTAAAGTATCCAAATTACATTTAAGGAGCGAAATTAGTGGAGAATTGTTGCTTGTGTCAAATGAAATAAAATCACATCTATTCAACAGTTGCAGTTAATTGCAAAATCGGTGTAATCAATGTCAGTGTTACATTCCATTGCTGTAGCTTGCATTTGGTAATGATAACGACAAAGTAGAAAATCTCAACAACTGGGATGGGATGTGATACATATGATGTAGTTAATTCAATACACATACACTATATTTCATTAGGACTAAACGAACTTACACCGAAGTAATATATTAGCTCCAAAAAAACAATATCTGCTATGTATGCTTATATCGCACGTGACGGCAAAAGTCTGGTAGTCTTGCAACTCTGAGCAGCGAAATTCGTGCGTGTTCAAATGTTGATTATTTCAAAATCAACACTGATATTTCAGCAAGAGTCTGACGTAACCTCCTCCACTTTTAGTCATTCAATTGCGTATTTTACTCGGGATAGTATTCAAGTCTCTTGAAATTATCTTTATAGCTCCACCTAACGACTGTGTTAACAAGAAAATTCAGTCCAACGCGATATCAAAGTACAATGAAACTCATTTTATAACGAAGCACTATACAAACGGACACGATAATAAAGTGATTATTCTACGCAATTTTTGTAAGCGTAAACGACTAAAATATCATTCCTTTTCCCCATTTATTAAAAAGCCTTAAACGAGAATCATATTCATACAGGACCTAGAACAACGAGCCGTACGGGAGAATTCGTGATTAGCAAACAATTTCGCAAACTGTTTTTTTTACTTATGTAGCTCTTATACCATAATTTGACATACAGAATTCCTTTGAAACAATACTGTCTGCAATTTGATTCGTTCTAGAATTTTAGTACAGTACTCAGAAAAGCCCTTTATTCTACACTTCATAATACAGTATCATTAAATAAACAAACCTGTCAAATCTGATTCCTTCACTATTCTCATCGGCACACACAATTCTGATGCCGACATCCTTTAATTAAACTATTGCTGGAAGAATACAAGATACAGTATATTAAAATATTATAATACAAAAGTGTTTTTTTCCAATGTGCTACCTATATAGACAATTATACACCACCGCTACACAGCACGTCTTAACACTGTACTCTGTAATTAGTTTGGTGAAACAAGACTAATAATTAGTTCTCATATCATTAATAAAGCGTGACGACAAAGGTAATAAGCCAGCTCTTAAGCTTTCATTTATATGTTTTCAAACTAAGATTTTTATATTCCAACACACTTTCAGGGACATTCTAGACCGCTGTACTAATACGTGGTACGATTTAAATGCCAAGTGCTTCGAGAAAATAAGATGGAAAACTGTAATATTGATTTGTAAAAAAAGAACTGAACTTAGCTAATATAAATTCACGGCTATTGACTATTGAAGTTGAACTGAGTTCAATCTTAACCGAGGTTCACCTTGAACCGAGTCTCTGCTTATGTACACTAAAGACATCAGTTTTAGTTCGGGGTGATAACCGTGAAATGAAACTAAATTCCTAGTTTGCGACACGTAATATAAATCCTTGCAAGTCAAGTGAGAAATGCCACAGGGGTAAAAGGGACGAAACGAGCTCATTGTGCTGGAAATCAGACTGCTGTAATCTATAGGCCTCGTGTGTTATTCTGTTATAACCATAGTGCAGTGTTTCCAAACAGTGTGCCGCAAGACTGTGTAGCAGGTGTGCCACCAAATATTTATCACAAAATAATTTCAAAAAATGATTCTGAAAGGAATGTAAATGAAAAGGTGTGCCGTGTCAAACATTTACTTCGCAAAAACCTAAGAACCTAAGAGAACCTAAGTTTACTAAGCAAAACTAAGCCTTTAAAAAAATACTGATGATATAATTTGGACAGTTCTTATTACTCTACTTATCACGCAATTAACGAAAATGGACAGACAAAAAGAAGCTGACAAGGCTGCTAGGGACAACAGAGTAAATCAGAAGAACCCGAATAATCCAGAGTATGGATTCTTTTTACTTAATGTTACTTGAGTCGTCAATATATATATATGGTATTGATGTTCTCATTTTCTAGCGTTTACTGCTTCAATGTTGACAAAAAAAAGTCCAAAATAAGATTCTGAAAAGAAGGTAAAATATATGAGTGAACGATTTTCAGCAATGTACTTTCACTTGAAAAAAAAATAAAAATAGATAGATTTTGCTTCGAGGCTAAATCACGAAGACTAAAAAGCACAACCACAATGTAACCTTGTACAGGTTCAATAAACATTTGTTGCTAGGATAATCTCATATTTTTTTGTTTTCCTTTGCCAGGTACAAGCCCAATCAAAGGTCGACCGACAACCGAGCAAATCAGCTCAATACAAATCACCCTGAGTGAGGAAACTATAATACTCGTTGACAGATTTTTCTCAGATTAAGATCTAATTTAATCACGATTAGCTTGAAATTATTCCTGTATTCAAAGATAATTATCCATATTGACAATAACGACTTTACAAACATAACTATTACAATTCAGATAGTTCTATCTGTACTAACAGTTTCTTTATTTTTTTAGGTACAAGGGCAAAAAGTAAATGATTCTGCTTGCGACATGCTATGACGATCAATATATACTCTATAATTGTACTCCATAATTCTGTATTGATGAAATATAATAGTGTGTCATCATCTAGCCTTATGAAATAAAATACTAAAAAATATCAATAGGGGTAATTCCGGTGGGCAAAAGACTAAGGGTATATCAGAGTCGGAAAGCTTCCGTCGCCTGGTGTCGATCAAGAGTCGGGAGTCGTAGTAAGTAGGCTGAGTTGATGTGTAGTGGAAAGCAGTTAAACTAATGTTGACTATTGAAGTTGAACCGAGTCTCTGCATTCCACCCTGAAAACATCAGTTTCAGTACCGGGTGATAACCGTGAAATGAAACTAAATTCCCAGTTCGCAACACGTATTATAAATCGAAGCGAGTCAAGCAAAAAATGCCACAGGGGTAAAAGGGACGAAACGAGCACCATGCGCTGAAACTCAGACTGCTGTGATCTATAGGCCTCGTGTGTTATTCTGTTATTATCATAGTGCAGTGTTTTCCAAACTGTATACCGCAAGAAAGTGTAGCAGGTGTGCCACCAAATATTTATTTGAAAATAATTTCAAAAAATGATTCTGAAAGAAATGTAAATAAAATAAGGTGTGCCGGTTCGAAAATTTGATTTGCAAAATCTTCCGTGGTCTAAAACAGTTTGAAAGACACTGCGATAGAAAACCTAAGTTCACTAAGCAAAACTAAGCCTTCAAAAAAAATACTGATAATATAATTTGATCAGTTCTTATTACCCTACTTAACACGCCATAAACAGAAATGGACAAGCAAGAAGAAGCTGAGAAGGCTGCTAGGGACAATAGAGCAAATCAGATGAACCCATGAACCCAGAATAATCCAGAGTATGAATTTCTTTTTAATTAATGTTAATTTAGTCGTCAATATATATATATATGGTTTTGATGTTCTCACCAAGCTAACAATGAAAATAATTTGAAACGTTTTATGGCTGTTTTTCAAATTATCGTTAGTCTATAAATACAACGGCTATAAAGCGTGTTTTTCGAGCTCTAAGCGCTTCAACGTTTATAAAATGTCCAAAATATGATTCTGAAAGAATGCATCAAATATATGAGTGAAATAATTTTCAGCAATGTAACTCGAAAATAAATGAAAATAGATTCATTTTGCTTCAACGCTAAATCACGCACACTTAAAAGCACAAACCACAATGTCACCTTGTACAGGTTTAACACACATTTGTTGCTAGGATAATCTCATATTATATTATTTTGTTTTGCGTTTTGCCAGGTACAAGCCCAATAAAGACTCGACCGACAACCGAGCAAATCAGCTCAATCCAAATCACCCTGAGTGAGAAAACTAAAATACTCGTTGACATATTTTTTTCAGATTAAGATCTAATATAATCACGATTAGCTTGAAATTATTCCTGTGTTCAAAGATAATTATTCATATTGACAATAATGACTTTACAAACATAACTATTACAATTTAGATAGTTCTATCTCTACTAACAGTTTCTTTATTTTTTTAGGTACAAGGGCAAAAAGTAAATGATTGTGCTTGCGACATACTATGATGATCAATATATACTCTATAATTGTAGATCATAATTCTGTATCGATGAAATATAATAGTGTGTCATTATCTAGCCTTATGAAATAAAATACTAAATGTCAATAGGGGTAATTCCGGTGGGCCGAAGACAAAGGGTATATGAGTATGTGTCGATCAAGAGTATGGAGTCGGGAGTCGTAGTAAGTAGGCTGAGTTGATGTGTAGTGGAAAGCAGTTAAACTAAGGTTGACTATTGAAGTTGAACCGAGTCTCTGTAATACACCCTGAAGACATCAGTTTTAGTGCCGGGAGATAACCGTGAAATGAAACTAAATTCCCAGTTCGCAACACGTATTATAAATCGAAGCAAGTCAAGCGAGAAATGCCACAGTGGTAAAAGGGACGAAACGAGCACCGTGCGCTGAAACTCAGACTGCTGTGATCCTTTAGGTCCCGTGTGTTTTTCTGTTATTATCATAGTGCAGTGTTTTCAAATCTGTGTGCCGCAAGCAAGAGCAGCAGGTGTGCCACCAAATATTTATCCGAAGAATAGGTTAAAAAATATTCTGAAAAAAATTTAATTTGCAAAACTTCCGTGATCTAAAACAGTTTGAAAGACACTGCGATAGAAAACCTAAGTTTACTAAGCAAAACTAAGCCTTTAAAAAAAATACTGATAATATAATTTGATCAGTTCTTATTACTCTATTTAACACGCAACAAACGGAAATGGACAAGCAAAAAGGAGATGAAAAGGCTGCAAGGGAAAACAGAGCAAATCAGAAGAACCCGAATAATCCAGAGTATTAATTAGTTTTTAATTAATGTTACTTTAGTCGTCAATATATATATGGTTTTGATGTTCTTACCAAGCTAACATTGCAAATAATTTGAAACGTTTTATGGCTGTTTTTCAAATTATTGTTAGTCTATAAATACAACGGCTATAAAGCGTATTTTCGAGCTTCAATCGCTTCAACGTTTATAAAATGTCCAAAATATGATTCTGAAAGAATGCATAAAATATATGAGTGAAATAATTTTCAGCAATGTATTGTCACTCGAAAATAAATGAAAATAGATGCATTTTGCTTCAACGCTAAATCACGCACACTTAAAAGCACAAACCACAATGTAACCTTGTACAGGTTTAATACACATTTGTTGCTAGGATAATCTCGTATTATATTATTTTGTTTTGCGTTTTGCCAGGTACAAGCCCAATCAACAGTCGACCGACAACCGAGCAAATCAGAAGAATCCAAACAACCCCGAGTAAGGAAACTAAATACTCATTGACAGATTTTTCTCAGATTAAGATCTAATTTAATCTCGATTAGTTTGAAATTATTCCTGTGTTCAAAGATAATTATTCATATTGACTATAACGACTTTACAAACATTACTACTACAATTTAAAGAGTTCTATCTTTACTAACAGTTCCTTTTTTTTAGGTACAAGGGCAAAAAGTAAATCATTATGCTTGCGACATGCTATGACGATCAATATATACTCTATAATTGTATATCATAATTCTGTATTGATGAAATATAATAGTGTGTCATCATCTAGGCCTATAAAATAAAACTCGAAAAAATATCAAAAGTGCTTCTTTGTTAGGGTAAACATAATTATCCTTCATCGGTGGCGGTTCGTCCAAATAAACTGTAGAGTTTAAGTACTGATACCCATTACCACTTATGAAATTTCTTCAGCAGAAGAATATATATATATAATAACATAGATATGGGAGTCATATGTTCTTTCCAATATATTGTTTGATTGAATATATTTATTCCGGCGCTGAACAAATATTTAGTTAGTTTTTATAGCTTTTCGTCCAGTATACAGTAATCCCTCACCTATCGCGGTTAGTGCGTTCCCGAGCCTCCCGCGTTAGGTGAAACTCCGCGAATTAGAAACCACATATTTAATCAATTATTTGAATATATTTACGTATTTTGAACCTTTATAAATCATTCACACACTCTCATTTACCTTATTAACCTTATTAACCTTTCCCACAATCATTTGACCGGTAATACAATTTTTTTAAACTTTTAGCGCTTAAACATACTAGTACTTTACGGCACGGCATTTATCATGAAATAAAATAAATACAATACATACATTACATTAAAATGCATACAATACAATATT
>QRAM01000332.1:12276-106047 GCA_013436055.1 Halocynthia roretzi
GCGATATAGCGAGGGACGACTGTAGTTCTTAATACCCACCACTACTACAAACAATATGGCCGAACCACGCCAGGGTCACCAGATAAAAGAATAATAAGAATAAAGGAATAATATCACAATATTCTTCCACCGAAACATCTAAATTACAAATAAAATTGTGCCTATTCACAATCTCATTTATAATACTGGACTACATAATACAATATTATCTCGCCTGCTATTCAATTGTGTCGTTAATGTAGTTATGTCATAATTCAGTGAAAGAATGTAAAACTGTAAAAGAAGTAACTTTCACCCTGATATACAATCAGTCGCCAGCAGAAAATTACTATCAACCCGGCCAAATCAGGTTTGGAACAATATTCTGGGATATATACAACCCAACCTCTCCTTGTGTATTTCAAACGAACACCTTCAATACGATTCATCTCATTGTTCTGGTGCTGATTGTGACGCGAAACTGATACTAAAGTATCAAATGTACATTTGAAGAGCGAAATTAGTAAAGAATTGTTGCGTGGGTTACGTGAAATATGAACGCCTCTATTCATCAGTATCTAAATTACATTTGAGGAGCGAAATTAGTAAAGAATTATTGCTTGTGGTAAATGAAATGAGATCGCTTCTACTCAACAGTATCGGAAGTACATTAGAGGAGCGAAATTGTTGCTTGTGCTAAATGAAATTGCTTCTCTTCGACTGGAGTTAATTGCAAAAAACGTAAAATAACAAGAATCTTAGGATTGAGATATCTCTTAGGAATTGTGCCAGTTTCTTGCAAGTTGGTACCGGTTGTCATACCGGCAAACCAAATGTACTATATTTCTAGTGAATTGAAAATTTCAACAATCTGTAAAATAAGATTTGCTATAGGTTCCTCAGAAAGCACTGGTCATGACTACGACAACGACAATAAATCCAACCAGTGCAATCCCAACAACTGGAGGTATAGTATATAGGCAAATGTACATGATAATGATACCAGCTAGCAACTAAAATTAATATGATTCTGACACCATTTTCAATTTTCTTCCAAAGGTACGACGGTCATGCTAGTGGGTATCCTGGCACAGGTACCACGGCAGATTTGAACAGTCACGCTAATAGCCTGAATCCAAATCACTCGACGTAAGACCTAACGGGAGCCGTTATCCTCTTTTTAAGTTAATGCTGAGTAACTAGGGAGAAAGTTATTATGAGTGAAACAGTTTTACTAAAACTGTTGCTAGCTCGTAATTCTCTCAGTTATCCGGCCGGCCAAAAATAAATAAAGGTAATCCCTGACATAGACCAACGAGTCAAACGGTAGAATTGGCACTGTCAAAATGTTTTTTACGTAAGGAGCTCTTGTACCATACTTTGGTATACAGGATTCCTTTGAAGCAATACTGTCTGCAATTTCACATGTAATACACTTCATGATAAAGTATTATTGAATAAACAAACCTGGCAAATCTGATTCCTTCACTATCCTAATCGGCACTCACAATTAGGATGTTGACATCCTTTCTTCAAGATACAGTACATTTTACATACCAAAGTAAGCACTACCTAGATAGACCACTCGCTTATACACCACCGCTACACAGCACGTCTTAACACTGTAATCTGTAATTAGTTTGTTAAAACGAGCCTAATAATTAGTTCTCATATGGTTGATAAAGCGTGACGAGAAAGGTAATAAGCCAGCTGTTGAGCTTTCATTTATGCGTTTTCAAACTAAGATTTTCATATTACAGTACACTGTCAGGGGCAATCTAGACCTCTGACTTTACTAATACGTGGTGCGGTACGAATGCCAAGTGCTTCGAGAAAATAAGATGGAAAACTGTAATATTGATTTGTAAAAAAAACTGAACTTAGCTAATGAAAATTCACGGGCGTTTAATATAATGTACTCCCCTTCTTCCCGAAATATCCTACTGTTTTGACAATCAATTTTTTTTATATTGCATTCCTTTTCGCTATCCATCCGACACACAAAGAAAGCATATATGCAGTAGTAACTGCAAAACTACTGTTCGGTGTTTGGCGTAGTAACAAACTAGCAAAAAATCAATAATCAAGTAGTCATTACGTTTGTAATCATCATGACGTCGAACTGTCAACTGTTCTGTTGTAAAAACTCTCCGTCAACAGAAAATCAATAATAGTATATAAATGAAGTTCTGCAGTGGGCGGTGTGATGATCCAACTACGACTTTTCCTTATTAATCTGTGGAGGAAGAGTAAGAGGTACTAAATTTTTTTTATCTCCTCATTTTTGGATGACCAATAACTACTTGTTCGAGCCATACCTTCCTAAAAACGAATTCATCAGGTTCGCCGTACTTTGGCTCACGATCGAATGGGTCGTAACCTAGGACGCTAAGCATCGGTGCTAATATCGGCATATCTATTTCGACGTCCAGAGGGATTCTACCAAACCAGCTGCTTAACGCGTCCAGATACAGAGGTTTCTTGACTTGGTCAGTTGAAAATTCAACCCTGAAAAGCTTGTATCTTAGAAGAAGTGACATATCTGCGAGAAAAAGCGCCTGAGGATACAAGTATCCGTACTAATATCAATATGGGGAAGGCAGTAAAAGAAATTGCGTAGATGCCTCTCCAGTGTCCATATCTCAACTCTATATCAACTATTACAACTAGTAAGTTTAACGTGGTCAGTAGTAGTTTTTTTTACTTACGAAGACAACTTAGTTTCGTTGATATGTTTCTCGTGATGCAGAACAGATTCGACCCAAGGTATGCCAAGGAATTCAAATATTTTCTTCGTATTTTTTACCGGCTGTAACACCAATTGCTCGTAATATACCGGAAGACAAACTTCAGGTCCGACTTGAAGACATTCTATATACATTTTTGATATCTGAGTATTCCAGTTCGTCAAAACATTCCTGAAATACAAAATATGTTTATTACTGCAAAAGAATAATTAATTATAAGTATAATTAAGTACCGTTTTCTATAATACCTGTAGCTTGTTATATCGAAACCAGCAATACCGACTTTTCTCGTGATAATTGAATGGGCAGATGCTCGCCCGTCTCGGAGCATGAGTATGAATTTGGAATTCGGGAAAAGGCGATGAAGATAACTGGAGAGGAAAATTTTAACCAAAGTTGTAAATGAAGTGTTGTGCTGGATTATTTCTCTGATGCAAACTTATATTTTTTTGGCAATTTGGTGCATGTTATATTTCCCTTCATGGAGGCGTAGGATAAATATCTCTTTCCAGCTTCTAGAATGGTAGATATCGAATTATATAATTATATATCTTTCTTCATAACTAGCATACCATCCATGCGCATAAAGAAATTGCCCGTCAAAAAGAAAATGCCACACCGATCACACATCATACATATAAACCTGAATCAATACCCCTCAATGACACTTTCCGGAGAGTAGGATAAACTAGGAAGCCCTTATAAAACTCCAACTTCAATAACAAATACACTGGTATCAATCAGAGTGGGAAGTCTATAGATTCAGTGAAAGTAAAAAGATGAGATGCCATTCTGAGTTTTAGTAAACATTATGTGTATAGAAAGCCTATTTGAACTGAAGCTCTTTCTAGTTATTTACCCAGTGTACATCAACGTGTAGGGATCCTTATTGCAGTAATATTCCGAAGGTGGACCGTGTTTGATGATGATTTCCAAAACAAATTGTGCTATGGCTTTATCGAGAGCTATCGGAATCACTCCGGCTTCAGTGAGAAACCTCCTCTCGTCCGGTGAACTTTGGAAACATACATAAAGTTTCTGTAAAAGGTATAGCTCTAATAATATCTTATCAACTGAAAATACATCTTACTCCAACCACAACTTTCTTTTATCCAACAGCAGCGGAATGACGTGTGTTTCTTGTCCGCAGCGTATGGAAGGATGAGCGTCCAGCATCGTACGCATGAGTGTGGTACCACTGCGTGGCATTCCACCAATGAACGTTAGCGAAAGATTGGCGTCCAACACCTTGGTGCATGAAGAGACCGTATCAGTTAGATGCGGAATTTATGTTTACTCTCAAAAAGTTAATATATTTTCGCAAAATAAGTAACTTTATAAAGAAAGAAACAGCAAATTCGGATTTGCTGAGTTGAGAAAATGTTGATTTAATCTCTGATCCAAAAATCAAAACCATTAGAGCCTAGGGGTATGCAATACCTTAACATGTCAACATTCAACAACGTCACTTTCTATGCTCTTTCAACTCTAAGTTTACTGAATTATATAAATTGATAGGTTGACATATATTATTGTTTTATATATTTGTCCAAGGCATAGACATCCTAGCCTAGCCACCATAAACATCACTCAGAAACTACTGGATCGTCACCAAATTTAAGCAAATTAATTGAGTGAGTTTATGATATATTAGCTCGAGGGTAAGGATAGTCCTGGTGTGGGGCCCTTTATAATTCAGTTTATTCGACTCCTTTCAATTATTTTGAAATATGTAAATATACATTATGTGCGGACATATAATTCAATCTCGGTTACGTATTAAGTTCATTAGAGGTAAAGGGAAATAAGTGAAAGGTAGTCTGTATAACTACTGGCCCTGTGATAAGCATTTACCCTCTATGTCCGATTTAGGTACCCTGTCTTCAAACTAAGCTTTCAAATATGTTGCTACTCGAAAATACTCCATAGATTCAACATTAGGGAGAATAAATCTTGCATACCTGTAAAGAGCTCGAGCCTATTGGACGCCGCACATTAACATCCTCCTGTATAAGGCGGCGAGTTGTGTGACGAAATAATCCCGCGATCTTATAAGTGAAGAATATCGTAAATATCCAGATGCAAAGTCCTCCGAGAATCCGCGTTGGTTTTCTTTGTCTTATCATTCCGCAGTTCGCTGACAATCAGTCTTCACTGCTGTCACTCTGTTCGTTCCACAACTTATCCGCCTTGCGAACTTGACCAGAGCCGCGGCTGCTACGATGACGACGGTTCGGATGGCTTCTTTTATGGTTTACATGCTTGACAGCAAACGCTGAAAAAAAACAAGCAGAACTCGCGACCAGAAGTATCTCTAATGGCCCACTTCAATGCTAGGACTGGATTAAACTTTTACCAAATATATCGATTTCAAAACTGAAAGACCTAATGTTACATGTCGTAATGAGCTGTTAGCGAATGGGACATTTGGTTAATATAAATATTAATGTGCGATCCTAAATTGACAAAAGGCACAGGAAATACGTAAATGGACATTGCGTACAACAGAACAGCATTCGGGAATTACATGTCATAGTCACGAATGAAATCATTACTAATTCAAGTGGTAAAGTATAAATTATTCACATCCAAATCTCGTTCTTCATCTAGTCAACGCTATTTAATTCTTTTAACGATTGTCCAGTACACATTTGGGAGTTACAGTGCAAATCATCAACCTTTATAATGTACTGTAAATTTGTCGTAACCAGGATGAGGTAACATAATGAAATTATCGCGTATAAGGAAATCGTGTCTGTTCGCTAATAGTAATATAGGAATGCAATACCCGCTAATTTCTCATCACATAGATAATCCGCTCACTTGCAGATGTTGATTATCGAATAAATGTAAAATAGAAAAATTGTTGAAACTCGAGTTACATCGACGAGTAGCATAAGTGACTCGATTTGGGACTCGTCTAGAATTACGAATCAAATGACGACGTTTGGAGACAGTATTACAAACAATTTTTCCACATGTAAATCCGAAAAACCATTAAGAGTTAACAACGTCTGGAATATAATAAATTGGGTACTCAAGTTTCGGCTCTACTCGACTTGACAGTTGCCTTTTAAGCACTGGATCTAGACTTGAGAGTTGTACACAAAGACTAAAAAATTCACCATTAACCCACGACATAGGTAAGGATCGAGTACTCGAGAATTGAATGTATCTTTTGAAGTTTAGATTATACCCGAGCTATGCGCTAGGACTGCCTCATCAAAGCAATAACTAGCAGATAATCCAATAATTTATCTGTAAAAACAGTTTTTTAGGTATTGGGGAGATTGTAAACTTTGCATCATCTGTGCTGTATCATGGTTGTGTTTAGTTATTCGTAGTTTAGTTATTATTTATCATGTAGGATAATTTCAAACAATAGGCTTTTGGATTCAAATAACAATATTACATTGTTCTATTATCAGCTGCTCACATGGTCACCTAAATATGGAATTTAGTAATAGTTGGAATTGGGCAAACATATATTCTTTCCTGCTTCAAATCATAGATTTTAAATTTTTAGCATCATTTCACACTAGCAAACGTATATATATATATAAAACCTTTAATGAATTACATATTTTGAATAAAAAATGGTACTTGCTTCGAGGTTGGAATACTTAGTAGGACAAATATACACATTCACAAATAATGGGGATGAAGAGAAAAGGTGCATTAAAAAAATACTTTCTTAGTTTTCAATCCATCATAAATTAACCATATGGCCTTGTAAACTAGAATGCGTTTATGTAAGCATCCATTGGATGTGGTTAGGGTGCCAGGTTCAATCACCTCGACCCTTCATGCATTAAAATTTATGAAGAACTTTCAAGTACACTAAGCTTAACATTTTGTTTCTGATGTTTACCAGAATTATATCGATTTAATTTTTACAATAAACTTTATTGTGGAAAGAACTACTACGACAGGCGCCAAGAGAAGTCAAAGAAACTACGTACTACTATTACTACGAAACTACAACTACTATGAAATACAATAATTTATGAGACATCCATTCTGATAGAGAAAGAAACAACTATGGTTTATCATCCTAGACATGCAAAGGAATTCGACAACTGTTCAAACAGTTCTAATAGGCGATGGGAGTGTATCATCCTTTTCCCTACAGATAAACCTTCTGAATATAAAAAATAAGGTCTCAGAAATGTACTTATAAATGATAACTAATGATGATAAGGTTGACAATTACAATTTTTAATAAGTTATATACGTAGAAGATATGGACAATCTGTTAAATATCATAAAAAGTTTGGAAAATTCAATTCTTAGGTGTAATTGTGAAATGGTTTTACCGTTCAACTGTTATGGGAAGATATGGACCCACACCAATATCACCTCGACCATTTTGCAACCCTATTTTACCAAACAAATGTGCGATCCCTATATGATATTCATTATTGCGAGGTGAAATTGAACAAATGGCATTCACCACATTTTACAATTTGATCATATCCTACGCTGTATCCACCTGTACAGCAAAATTATTTATTATCGTTTATGGAGGACTCTATGTATGATGAGAAAAATAAATTGCCAATCAGAACCAACGTGCTCGCGTTACCGCTTCAGCAGGAACAAGCCTAGCCTATTGTAGGCGAATACATCAAAATAATATGATATATAATAAATCAGAATGTTTGCTGTATAGTAGCTGCGGAAAAAGAGCCGTTTCAATTTATTTCGACGCTGCAGAGTCCTTTTGAAATATCTAGGTGGGAAAACACACAGCTTATTCGCAAAGTGCAGTTAAATAAGGTTGGAAATTAGTAAATAATTTACCTTTCCCAGAACAAATTCGTCTGGCTCTCCATACTTCGGTGTGGGGTTGTAAGGATCATATCCGAGCACGCCGAGCATGGGTGCTATCCTCGCCATATCTCTTTCTACGTCTTGAGGGATCTGACCGAACCAACTGGTCAAGGCGTCCAAATACAGTGGTTTCTTTACTTGTTCGGTCGAGAACTCCGTACTTAAAATAAATATATAAAGCGTAGCGCAAATGAAATTTTATTCAGATGTACTGTTGAAACTTGCTTCTTTGCTCAAGCATTATTGTGAGGTGTGTCTGTAACTCTGCCAAATTTGATGTTTCATTTGACTTTACAAGTAAACATATTTTTCAATTATTCATATCTAGGCCCCTGATATCTAGGCCTATCCACTACTTCTCGATAGGATTGAGTTGCCCAGCTGTTTAAATACTTTACTTACGCTGAGAGTCTTGTTTCGTTCATATGTTTTTCGTGATGCAGAACAGCTTCGTTCCAGGGAATGTCTAGGAAATCAAAAATGCGATGCGTGTTGTACACCGGCTGCAAAACCAGTTGCTCGTAGTGGACGCATAGACAGAATTTGGGTCCTGCATCCAAGCATTGCCTGTACATTTGTTCTATTTGTAAACTCCATTTCGACAACACGTCTCTAAATACATAGCATAAAAAATATTAGCAGTCTTACGTATGCAATATAATATGAAAGTCACTTCGTAAACGAGAATGTGAAATGAGATGGGTTTATACGGTGGTGTGTATTTACCTATAACTTGTTATATCCATGCCACTTATAGTTACACCACGTGTGACAACGGAATGCGCCGAAGCTCGTCCATCTCGTAACATCAGTATAAACTTTGCGCTTGGGAATACGTCGTGTAGAAAACTGTAAAATGAAGATCTATATATTAAGTGCGTATGTCTGTTTGTCTATTTGTTTGTTTTTTTTGAAAAATTGTCCACATTTCTCAACGAACCTTCACGAATAATGCACGAACAAAGAAAATTCTGGCTAGTTTTGGGATAAACTACAATTTATGAAAAAAAAAAATTCGTCACAATGATGATTTACTCGAAACGCGATAGAAAATAATGGACTGCATCTTCTGCGATATAACGACGGGTGTGAAGTGTACCAATAAGAGCTTCTTCCTATTTCGTTTTGCAAGGGTGGACCGCTATGCTAGCATAATTATATAATGAAGATTACATTGTACTCACTTTATATACATCAGGTCGTAAGGGTCTTTGTCGCAATAGTACTTGGATTTTTTCCCGTGATTTATGATTATTTCTAATATGAACTGCGAGACGGCTTCGTCGAGTGCCTTTGGCAGCACACCTGCCTCTTCCAGTCTTCTCCTTTCATGTGGTGACCTAGTAACAAACGGAATAACTCAATTCGATTCCAGTTAGTTAGGGAAGCCCGGCAGTGTTAGCGAGCCCACGGGCTTAATTAACATGGTATGGATAGTTTAATTTACCTTAGGATAGGAATGTTGATGACCAGATATAAATCGTAAACTCACGGATAGGAATATATATTACACGAATATAGGGCACTCTGTAAAAGACCATGAAAAGTAATTACCTAACAGCTAATTTACTCATGCTCAAGAGAATTTTTCATTTAGCACATGCTCCTATTTTCTCTTACTTTTCCTGTCAAATTTGAACTGAAGAGATTTTTCTCTTTCTTTTTCACCATATTCACAGCATATTATCAGGATCTGGGATAGGCCTCCGTTAATAACCAATATTATGAATACCGAGAAGGGGCAAATAATTTAATACCATTTACAAATTATAGCATAATTTTGAGAGAATTTTTGGAGAAGGAATAGGTATATAGGTAAGGATAATGTGCCTATTGCTGAGAAGATATACTCCCCTAGTATAAAAACGTTAGAGTATACTAACCGTAGCCATTGCGATCGTTGTTCCAATATGGAAGGAATCACCCTAGTTTCCTGGCCGCAGCGAATGTCTGGGTGAGCGTCAAGCATGGTTCGCATGAGAGTTGTTCCGCTTCTGGGCATTCCTCCGACGAACGTCAGAGGAATGCTCTTGTTTCTTACGCCCATGTTCTGTAAATTAAATGTTTGAGTTCAGTACACAGTCTCCAATTCCTAACACAATCCTTCTAATTCCCAAGTATTGCTTCATCGTTACCGAAAAATTACGTTCCAAAGTTCTTTTGTAAGCACAGTGAAAAATTGTTAACTCGAAGACGAAGGGCTGGGAAAATTACTTCGAATTACCCTGAGTCTGAGTTATCCGAGTAATTATTTTAATAATCATTTTGCCGGGGTCAAGCAAATTAGTTTGAGCTATGCGATGTCGAGGTAGCGAGCTTTCAACATTGTAAATGCCGTCTTTGTTAATTTGAGGAGAAAACTCATTCTTACAAATAATTCTGAAACAAAACAGCTCATTTACGCAATTATGTCGGATGTAAATCAATCTGCAAACTTAAAGCTAACTTCAATTAGGTTGCTGGTTCTTCGTAGACCAGGGTTCCACTGCATCCTTTTTTAGATAAAACTACTGAAAATAGATACATAATGCAAGCCTGTAACCCACAGCTGTCTTTTTGGTCTGTTGAAAGCATCTTTTCTGATTGCAACAAGGGAATGAAAAATTCGCATGCTGACTAAATAGAGCACCAAATCTATGCCATGAACCTTGGAATACATCGTTAACTATTCTGCGGTAATATATTTCTACGAAGACAATTTACCCGTGAATCGGATATGATTTCATCTTCTGTACGTATCAGTTCTCTTGTCTTTCTATCCATATGAGACTCCTGTTGGTTTTCTGCCGTTTGTCGTGCTGCCATAATAGATAAGGCGATAGAGCCAGCCCACAAGAAGGCAATTAGTATTCTCGATCGTGTTTGATACGACATCCTTTCATATTCAATTTTCTGTCATCCACCTCAACGTATTCTTTATTTATATAGAGTAGAGACCTGAATCAAATTAAGAACTCGTATTTTCATTATTTCACTCCTACTTTGTGACCTCTAAATCGTCGATTAATTAATTACTTCCAATACATTTGATAGTGGTGCTCTAACCCAACACTGTATAAGCAATCGGATGGGCGCTGTCTATTTCAACTGCTCGCGGATGTTAAGGTAGGTGCTCAATACTGCATTACAAGTGGCGACCGATAGCTCTCCATATTTCAAAGTACTGCTACTGGCTTCAACTCAAGCCATCGATTTTTCTAGTGTCGCAATAGGATGCCGAAATATGTACTTTATTTAACCAAGTTTATGACAGAAATAACTAACCAGACGAGAGCACTCTCACTCGTACTCCTGGACAATATCTGTGTTTTCTCTATATTCAGAATATTCGGTTTTTATATTTAGACCTATGGTCAGATCTAGTTGATTATCCACTAGTTTCTGTACGGTTAGCAGGATATAGACAGACGTTTACTCCGTCCGCCAATCTCTATGATTTCAAGTTCATGAAGTATTTCCATCTGTTTAATTTTGAGAGCTATTAACATTCGTTCCACTTATGTAATATAACAGAGAGAAAGAAATTAAGAAGTTCATAAAACCAGATCTACAATAATGTGTACATGAAATCAGTTTAAAATTTGGAGTCGATCTAAATTTGCAAAATATCATTTAAAACAAATTGAAAACTGATTTAGCCAGCAAATAAATAAAGGGCACTTCAGGCAGAGATATCGAAAACTATGAATCAGCGACGTCAGGGATAACTCAGTCAAGAGATGGTGATACATACATGACACTTGAAAAGAGATTGGTATCTAGAATGTAACTGAAAACAATGATTTACCACTACCATTATTAGAACGAAGTTTCCGATTTCTAAATAATAAAGTACATACAGTACAGTAGAGAACATAACGTACAAACCAAAATTAGTACTAGATAGGAACAAAGGGACAAGACAAATTACTCATTATTCTCAAAAAAAAACGAGAGGGTTAATATTCATGACTCCACATATACAGAACGCAACTGTGTAGCAGGTAAATGTATATTTCTTGTATATATCCTGAGCCTTAACTACACACAGTATTCCACTTCAATTGAAAAGTGCTCGATCGATGTAGCGTATACTTTAATAATAATAAATAACGAAAATGAAACGAATTGAAACTTAACCACACGTAAACTTAATACTTCAGGATATTTTTTACTCCGTGAAAAGAAGGCTCGGATTATGGCTGGCCATGGCTGATATTATGGGTGTCAGAGAGTACCCGACCGACGTTGATCTATCCAATCCCTATTGTCACTACTGGGACACCCGCGCGGCTATTAACCAACTTTTTTTTTTTTTGAAGGAATGGATGCATAAGGCACGACAATGATAGGTATTCTGCATAACACACCCGCTAGTTACTGCTGCTATTTGTTAGTTGCTTACGCCAACGGTGTTTGGTAAGGAAGTCGAATCGTGTTAATATCAACCACACCTTATATTTTAATAAGTTTAGTGCTTGATAACGATAACTTATTCCTTTATTATCACTCCACAAGCAAAATTTTTATTGCATTTGCTATTTTAGTGATCAAAAGTAATTAGTATCACAGCGTTCACCTATTGCTGCATCGCTAGTCCAAAATTGTAGATACTGTTCAGATATGTTACGAAAAACAGCTGCCCGGGTAGTAGGGCAATGGAAATGCTAATATATTGACTTGTACATTCTAAGCCTAGACTAATTCATATGATTGTACTATTTGTAGCGATACACATGTCTGTACAGATGAAGAGATGAAGGATATGGAAATTCGAAAGACAAAAAATGATAAAATTCAGATCGTCTAGAAGCAATACAGAGCAACCGAGACCTAAAGATTTCAAGTGACTGCGCCAAATATAGTCGCATAGAAGCAACTGGATGAGAGACGAGAATCACTCTATTTTGCCTTTGCCTCCTTTGAAATCTGTTTGTAAGTTAAGAGGTTTAGTCCGAGGACAATTCTTTAATGCTTCAGGAATAGTAAGCTATCGGTTAAAACTGTGGAACGAATACGCGATACCTTTGATAACACAAAATCATCAGGTTCGCCATACTTGGGATACCGATCGTAAGGGTCATAACCGAGAACTTTGAGCATTGGCGCTATCTTCGGCATATCTCTTTCAACATCACGAGGAATTTTCCCGAACCAACTTGTCAAAGCGTCGAGATATAAAGGTTTCTTTACCTGATCGGTAGAGCGTTCCGTACTAAATATGAGATGGAGAATGGAGGTTTAAATCTATACGACGAAGGTCCCTCAGCCCGCCAACCCCAGAAACAACATTTAATTCTCGGAAGTTAGAAATGAGGGATGAAAATTGATTTCGGCCATCTCACTACAAGTATATGTAGGCATTCATAGATAATTTTCCAGAGGTGGCCAAAGGAATATACATTTTGCGTTCAGTTCTTTTTCGTGGGAATGAATCCAATTGCATATCTTGCGATTTCCTATGCATATGTAACAACGAATATAAGATGTCGCGTAACGCTGTTTAACCCGCTGTTTAAGGTTATTTAGATAGTACACAATGTTTAACTGCAGTATCGGCCTAATCAGTTATACAGATGTGAAGTCAGGAAGCGCAGGCACATAAAGAGGCAAGAAAGAGCAAGTAAAAATAATCACTTTTCATAGAATGAAAATTATGCAGTTTCAAACAATTTATACGATTCGCTCCAATACGTCTTACGAGAAGATTCTACTATTAAAACAACCACATGCTTCATATAAAACGTCTGTAATATCTATGTGACCAAACGTTAAAGTTCATTTGAATTAATAGGATGACAGGATGCCCTGTTATTTGTCAGATTGCCATTCGAATCTTAATAACAGGAAATGACTGTTTATAAGCGCATTTGGTCAATGCAAAATTACACTGAATCCCTGACCAAAGCAGGGATTTTATGAACAAGTATCTCTAGTTTCACAAATTCACTCCAACATATATATAAAACACTTACTTAGATAGCGCTGTTTCATTCAAGTGTTGTTCGTGATGTAAAACAGCTTCGCACCAGGGAATATCGAGGAAGTCGAATATTAGATGAGTGTTGAACACAGGCTGCAAAACCAACTGCTCGTAATGAACCATCAGGCAGATTTCAGGACCCTCGGTAAGGCACTGCTGATACATTCCGACAATTCCGTTATTCCATTTGCTTAGTACATCCCTACAGGTTGAAACCAATAGAGTTATTACTTAGATTAAACTCTCAGTTCAGTGACGTGTTCAATCAATCATGGATTCTTAAATGTTTTCACGATTACTGTAAAATGAAATCACAATTCGCGGTTGATTGATTGGTTTAACTCAACAATCATCGACTAGTAATCAATATATTTACCTGTAACTTGTTATGTCGGTGCCACTTATTGTAACGCCGCGACTCACAGCCGAATGGGCTACAGCTCTACCGTCTCTGATCATCAAAATAAACTTGGCATGTGGAAAGAGAGTGTGAAGGTATCTAAAAGCGCAAAAAGTAGTATCTTCGCATAGTGAGGTTTGGTGAACTGCCTACGAAAAATATCTATTCTAAGCTATACTGCGAGAATAAATGCAGTAAATCGACAAACGCGCCTTAAATGAGAACTAAATTCATGAAGGCAAAAGTTTGCACCTACAAAGACATTAACACTAAGAACGAGTGAATCTACACAGTTATAGTATTGGTTACATACATCGTACATACATATTCACTTTACTAGTTAATTGTAGGCTATAGTAAAACAAATAATGACGCTTACGAAATGTGCTTCAAATTGTAAGGGTCTTTGTCGCAGTAAATTTTAGCTTCTTTGCCATGCAGAATAATGATTTTCACTATAAACTGCGCCATTGCGTCGTCAAGTACATTAGGAAGAACACCAGCTTCCTCCAATCGCTTCTTGTCGATAGATGTCCTACGAGAACGGGTATAGAATGGGGATAATTTTACTTCCTGTTTTACGTGAGGGGGTTTGCAAGATAGGCAGTATCGAACTGAATTAACAAGAGGACAACATACCCAATCCATCCAATTCTTTTTTCAAGTAGATGAGGGATGACCCTCGTTTCTTGTCCGCACCGTATATCCGGATGTGCATCAAGCATTGTTCGCATGAGAGTCGTTCCACTCCTTGGAATTCCTCCAACAAATATGAGTGACATATTTCTGTAGTGTGTTGTCTGATCCTAATGAGAAAGATTGCCTTTTTATTAATGATAAGCAGTATGCAGGACGGTAAAAAATAAAATGTCAAGATATTCGCAATATAGGATACATATTCCAGCACATAGTCACCATACACGAAATTTCTATTTCAAAACTTCATATATTTGATCATAGAAAGTAAAAGACAAAAATAATATTCCAAGTCGTAATAGGCAAGGATAAATTTGTATATAACATTTCAGTGGAATGGGAAACAACTGTATTCAGCAAAACCACCCAAGCGGATATGGAATAAATCAGGTCCCCAAAAATCTTAGGGTGTAGATTAGGGGTGGCCAATTTGTTGTTCATTGCCGGATTAGAGAGCGGCGCATTATACCCCAGTAAGATTAATAAATAAGTAAGTAAGCCCACATTATTTGTTCAAAAGTAGTAACCAGAAATCGATTTGCAGGAAAAAAACTATAGCAGTAATTCAAGTAGCGTAAAGCGAGAAGTGGGTGTCTACATTAACATATATTCTCAAGAGTTGTATGGTGCATCTGAATTAGTACGTGAGGAAATTGACGCGTGGAAACGTTTCTCCTTGCGCATATTATTATCAATGCTAATATATTCAGCCAAATGAAAAGAACATCAGTTTTTGTTATTGTCAATAAGATCCTTAAACTTGAGGCTCAAAGAAAGATTTACATTAAATAATTTTCTCCTTCCTGAAACGTATTTTTTTTCTACCGTTTTTTCTACCACGTCTTGTTTGTAAGTTACCCCAAAGATCAAATCGTCAGTGAAATGTGAGAGCTACAGTATCACTACCCAACTTTTAAAATGGAATAAATGAAAGCTTGCACCTGTGCTGTGGAAACAGTTATTTCACGATATTCCAATTCTTGCTCTCGTGCCTCAAGTAAGTACAATGAATCTGTGCTGCGAATGACCGGTTCCTTGGCGACCATGAAAGTAAGAATAATCGTGAACAACCATAAAAAGCCGACCAGCAATCTCGACTTCTGGCAAAACTTCCTGATTGGAATCATCCTAAAGATTAAGAATTGCAACTCGTGGAATTTCTTTTTGGTGGAAAACGGAAGGATTAAATTAATTTAATATCAGCTGTATATAAACTTATGAAATTTGTTTACACAGATCTATCGCCTATTCCTGTTCTTCTATCTGGCGAAAAAAAGCTCTTATCTGTAGTAGTTAAGTATTCATAAACTCTGTTTCGTGCATTAAAGAATAGCTGACTGATAGACACTCGAAAACGACTATTAGGCTCTGACTATTACTGGGTATTGATTTTTTTTCTTGTTCAAATATTCATCTCGAGAGATTTGTCTCATAAATAAAGGAGAAACTGTGTGTTTGTCGGATGTTCGTGTGCCCATAACTCTGAAGGTTTTTGACCGGGCGCTCTGAAAATTTGCACGGGTCACAAAGGCATTGTTTTACTACGGAGAGGATAAAATCCTAATTAGTGTCGCTCCAGCGGCCAAAATAATAATCTGGAATCATCATTTCCTTTACTTTGTTTGGGGCCCGAGAGCGTCCGGGGTAATTTACCAGAAAATATCGATTCCGTATCTACCTGTCCCTGTACAGACCTATCAAGGGACATGCATTGCTAACAGATATACAGTGAAAAGCTTATTCGGGGCCCGGATAATAGCATGAACAAAGAAAACTCTGGTCTAAACACTCCAGGGTCGGGTACATTAAAAACAGATACACTTTAAAATGCTATGCTCAACGTCAGGATATTTACGAAATTTCGCACGGAGGTCTAGATGCATACCAGAATAATGCGCGAACAAAGAAAACTCGGATCCAAACACTTTGGGGCCGGGTACATTAATAACAGATACACTTTAAAATGCTCTGCTAAACGACTGGGATATTTACGAAATTTCACACGTAGGTCCAGATGCATACCAGAATAATGCATAAACAAAGAAAACTCTGGTCTAAACAGTCTGTGGTCGGGTGAATAATAATTTTCTGCTGGCGACTGTATATCCGCGTGAATGCCATCTACCTCGACTTATTTTACAGTGTTTCAATCTTTTACTGAATCACCGACACAATACAATAGCAGGCAAAGTAGCATTCTATTAAGTATTTCTATATTGAAGACGAGATTGCGAAGAGGCGGAAACGCATTGTTTCATATAGATAAGGTTGTGAAAAGGCAAGAACGTATTCTTTCATATAGATGAGATTTGAAGATTCTGAACCTAGGCAAGCTATTCACCACTATTCCTTACCTAGGCTACAGATTGCTATTGAAATAGCCATTAATTCTAGGGCACAAGAAATTCGACTGCTTGCTTCTGGGTGCTTAAACGAAAGGCCGGGTCGCATAAGCGCTAGTTGAATCCCAAAATAATGCATGAGTAAAGAAAACCAGGGTCCGGAGGGGATGAAATTCTAATTAGGGTCGCTCTAGCGGCCAAAATAAGAATCTGGAAACATCATTTTCCTTTCCTTCTTCAGAGCCCGCGCAGGCCCGGGTAATTTTACCTACAAATATCGATTTCGTATCTGCCCGTTCCTGGCCTACCTCTAATTATTTTATTTGATTAGTACGAGATTTTCTATTGTATAGCACTGATACAAATCCGATTTTGGGGCCCAAGAAATTCGACTGCATGAGCAAAAAAAAACTGGCCCCGGAGGGGATGAAATCCTAATTAGCGGTCGCTGTAGCGGAAAAAATAAATTTTGTGTGAATGCTACGTATACTTCTTTCACAGTGTCGCAATTTTTCACTGGATTTATACATAACTACATTAACCACACAATACAATAGCAGGCAAAGTAGTATTATATTATGCAGTTCAGTATCATAGACGGAAACGCACTGTTTCTTACAGATGAGATTGTGAATAGGCGGAAATGCATAGATTCGTGGGGATGAATTACAATTTCCTGTTTGTTATTTAACTTAGGCAATCTAGTTACCAGTTTTTCTTTCAGGTCTAACGGATTTCGCTTTAAATATAAAACTGAATGTTGAGCTTTTAAACCTGATTAGGTCGGGTAACTTTTAATTAAATTGCATAGCCCCAATACAAACATGATTTCGGGGTTGACTGGATTGTTTCTAGGGATTTAACTCCTACAAATTGCCCATAAATTCAAATTAATCGAAAAGACCGGGTCACATAAACGCCAGATGGATTCCAAAATAATGCATGAACAAAGAAAACTCGGGTCTTTACACACTGCGGACCGAAGAGACTCAAATCCCACTTAAGATGGCGCATACACTATGACTAACGCACTATAGCGTACAGAATAAAATCATTTGTCCTCAAATTCGGTATAAAGGAATTGCGAGGCAGCTAGTTTTCATATAAAGTGTTGGGAATATATGTCAAAGAATCTATAACAGAACTATATTAATAATCCTTTTAGTAGCTGAAATGTTATCCTCGTTTATTTTATTTGTCAACCGAATTATATCGGTAATATGTCGTGATAAATGACTGTAACTCTATAGTTACGCAGGCGAAAAATCTCTGGTGCGCGGCGTATATGACAGATAGGTGACGTTTTATGGATCTTAATGTGGTGGTTTGGCACCGTAGGTTATGGGAACACCTTTGTGTGGGTCAGCAATGAATGAGGGCAGCATGTAAGTAATTTGTAAGTATGGTTTACTTATCTATCAGGTGCGAGCTGGTCATAGGGGCATTCGGGCGATGCCTGGTGGGCTGGGACCGCAGGTTAAGAAATTTCCTCAATGAGTCGTCTATTTCATCAGAGTATCTACATACTAATGGATAATGGGCCAACTTGGTAGAGGAAGGATGCTCTAGACCGCGGCCTCTACCGTTATCTACTAAAAAACTACGGAACTACTGATCGGCACACAATACATTTGATGACGATCGGGTTCCCATTCAACTGTTATGCAGGAAGTTGCTCCTGCAGTATTTAGAGGGAAACGTGCAATCTCTAGAGCAAAACTTACAATCTATTTGTAGATGCCTGCATAAAAGAACACGTCGATATTGTCATATGAAACTCCGGTATTTTGTAAATAATTACTAAGGTAAAGACTTGATGTTTACCTTACTCAAAATAAAATCGTCCGGTTCGCCATATTTCGGTGTTGGATCGTAAGGATCGTAGCCCAATATTCTTAACATAGGAGCAATCCGAGGAATATCACGTGCTACATCAGGCGGGATGTGACCGAACCATTTAGTCAAGGGTTTCATGTACCACGGTGTCTGAAATCCATCAGGTGAGACTTCAATACTGTAGAAAAGAAATTAGGAAAATGTCAATTTAGTTGATTGAAAAATTGATGTATGTTTTTAGTGAAAGAAATATATCTAGTGAGATAGTACAAATGCATTATAAGGGGTTTGTTTGTTAAAGGGAGCGATAAATAGGTTAATTTCATGATAATGCAATACAGACAAACGCTTACAATTGTGGAATAGTTTCATTAGTACGTTGGTAATAATTCAAGACATCTTCGCTCCACGGTATTTCCAGAAATTCGAATATACGGCGAGTGTTATAGAGTGGCTGTAGAACCAGGTGCTCGTAATGTACTGGAAGACATACTTTTTCACCGACACCAAGACATTGTTCGTACATATCAACCATCTGCTCGTTCCAGTTCTTCAAAATATCTCTAAAAACAGTTCGATTGGACTGGACATTACTCTGCAGCGCCGTCCGATGGGCGACGAATGGATGTTTTGAGGTCACCCACGGCTTTGAATTCTTACATTTATGTACTACGTATTACAAGGCGCACATAAATTTTTCATAAAAGTCATACAGCAAGCGCAAGAAAATTGAGGCATATATAACGCATGTATATTTTTAGGTGCATGGTTCGAAATTGAAAACGAAAAGTATGGTCTTATAGTATGTAAAATATTCTTTTACTTCGTACCAAGAGGTATAAATTATAAGTATTACACTCACCTATAGCTATAACTGGTCGTTTCAATTCCCGGCAGGCTTCCCTCGTGAGTGAGTATGGAATGAGTTGTTGCCCGTCCATCACGAAGCATCAATATGAATTTTCCTTTCGGGAAGAGTGTATGAAGATAACTACAGGAAAAGGATATAATAGGCAATGAGCAAATGATATTTTATAAAGTATTCAGAAAATCTTTTTGTGGAGGAGGAATAATGACAACAGAGAGGAGAGGATAAATATATTTTACCTAATGTGTATCAGATTCAGTGGATCTTTGTTGCAGTAATATTTTGCTCTTTTGTCCTGGTGCAAAATCACTTCCAGAATGAATTGAGCAATAGCATCGTCTAACACGTTCGAAAGAACTCCAGCTTTCTCCAATCGCACGCGATTTTTTACCGTTCTGCAAACGTTGATGGCAACCAGTTATTAGATCATTTCCCACACAGACTTATGTATATCTAGCCTTAAGTCAATTACCAGATAATTATGACTTATTTAAAGTTTTCCGCATAATTATAGTACCGTCCACGTTTGGAAAGATTTAAAATAGATTTGCGTTCATAATTATTGCATGATAACATATTGGGTTGCTTATTATAACTAAGAGATTAGAAGATAATCAGTTGTTAATGAAAGCGAACAAGCAACAGGTAAACATTATAGTAATGTACAAACTAGCTGGAAGAATGAATGAATTATCAGCGTTAGTACCACCAAGTAGCTTAGTGGATTCTTATTTTAATCCTAGCCCATGATTAAAATAAATAACTCTCTATCGATTCTCTTATGCTTACATTACTCACCCCAACCACCGATATTTTTTTATAGCAAGTACTGTTGGTATTATACGAGTTTCGTGACCACATCGGATGTCTGGATGTTCGTTGAGTATGCTTCGCATGAGACTTGATCCACTTCGAGGCATTCCACCGATGAACGTGATGGCCAGATTCCGGTCCTGCTCTTTAATTCTCTTTAGCAAGAAAAAGACAGAGTCATAGCAAGTTTAGTTTAGCTAATTCACAAAATAAAAACATACCTTCGCAGATAAGACGAAATCAGTATTCTCGTAGGCGTCGTTTGTAATAACGCGTCTCTCTTTGGGTTTTATCGTTCGTTGAACAGAAAGAAATGTCAATACGATGGAAAATATCCAAAAGAATGCAACAACTCTTTTGGACTTTATTTCGTGAGTAGTAGTCAACGTGCTCATAGCTTGGGAACACGATTATAAATCGACAAAAAATACGCAATTCTAGTTGATGGTATACAGAAGGGTGCTACTGAAATATCTCGCAGAACAGCGAACTGTAGACCAACTGCAAAAAATATAATTTCAGTAGTTACTGAGCTCATTTCTCCAGAACTAATATTTTCACTTATGCGACTTGAATTAAGATTTGCGGTGGTCACAATGAATTAACTAATGAACTAACTGAATTAAGTAGTCAGATAAATTGGTGTGCTGATTTGATTATTATAATTATTGAAATATATGATGGCAAATAAATTATCATTGCTACCTAGAATAGTTACTACTAAACAGTTCCACTGACAAATCAAGTAATAAAGTACAGTACAGTAATCATACAGAGAAAACTTGAACCTATAGGCCCTGGGCCAATTATTTAATGAAGTCAAATCAAGCAGAAACTAAGAATAGGAGTATAGGGCCATTTCAAAGTACTTATTAATTCAAGTGCGTGTAATCACACGGTAGATATCGATTTCACTTCACTACGAAACAGTAGTGTTCTTACAAAAAGAAAATTGCCAAAAGCTTGGAAAAATCGGCTCTTGTACGCATTTTAAGGAAAGATGAACAGCTACAGTAGAATTCGGTATACAGAAATTTCCCGGGTTACGAACGAACTCTGGTTAAGAATCTGCTCGTAAGTCGAATTTGAAGACGACAAAACAATAAGCATATGCATCAAATGGACAACACATTTGTTCAAACGGACGGAATGCTTTGGAGTTGTATCATGTCATTGGTCTGTTTCGTAACGGCACTGTTTTGCCTCGCATCACTATTACTTGTTTTTCTTTTTGGGCAAAGAAATTTCTTGGTGGCCTGGCGAATTGAGCTGTTCAAAAGAAAATGATAGTCTATAAAGAGTGATCGGCTGTAAGTACAATTGATTTGGTGAATAAGCTTAACTTAAAAGTTTTTTGACAATTATTAATTATGAAGCATTATTTTAGCCTGAAAGATCCTTCGCTTTTCAATAATATGTTGAGCGCAAAAATCCACCTTTTTTCATTACTCCTCAGTATAATCTGTACAATGCAATATTAGTATTTAATTCCAGTTTTGATTCTATAATATTCAATGTAACTATCCAAGTTTACTGTCTTATAAAAAAAAATTTGGGGGGAAACTAAAACTTGGATATATAAATCTGGGTATACACTGCATTAAATAAAATTCAATTATAGTATTAATTTCGAATTGGTGTAATAATAGCCATATATGCAGGACAGGCAAGAATGGTAAATTTGGTCTTCCTGTGCTATCAACCTCATAGCAGAGCAGGCTTGGATAGATCCATTGAAAATTAACATTCCAGAAATTAAGATTAAAACTTGGATAAAATTTCACCTTACTTCTTTTTCCAGATTTTTGATCTCTTATACAGAAGTATCATACAAGTAAGCTAGGTATATCTTGATTGAAATAAATGTAATAATAATGAGAATAATAATAATAATACATTAGATAAGCAACGTCGATTTTATACCTGGAAGCAATGTTGTAGAATATAGGATTTAAACATTCTGAGAAGCGTAAAGTAGTGATCGGTATAATGTAGAAAAGGAAGCTTTTTCTATCGGAGAGAGAATTTCTTGCGTTGTACAAACGACGAACTGCAACGCAATAAAAATTGAAGTAAATAAAACATCGACTAGAATTTGGCTTGATTGTGTCAATACAGTGAAATAGCAGTATAACGCGATCGTTGGGGTCCATTAAATGACACATCGCATAAAGGGTGGGTTCACCTTAAATTAGGGTTCAAGAAAAGCTCCCATCTTAACCAAACTCTCCAATCGACGCCCTATCGTATGAGTATATTACAATTCTTCGCATATTGTCGACTATTCTTTAATTAGGACTACCTAGACTCTGGGTAAAGTGAGTGGGATTTTAGGTTTGATTGATGTAAATAACAAGAGGCAGGATTTCTAGCGTTCGCAAACTCAAAAAATTATTATATACTAATTCATGGTAAAAATTATCATCTCTATCACAAAGTAAATAAAGATCAAAACAAAGTATCATAACTCACCCACATCCGGTACGTAACCAAGTAAGAATGAAAACAAAATCAAAGTTAACTGTAATATGGCTTTATTTTCCTTGGAATGTCCTTCCTTAGTATTCCCTGAAAGAAATAGAATGAGATACTTAAAACATTCGTGAACATGGTAAAAGAATTACTTAATACTAGCAGAGCAACCATCCGGCCTCGGTGTTAGCGTCCGTCCGTTTGATATTCAAATTAAATATTTTCTAGATGCTAGGTGGCGTTAGAGTGTTCCTTAATCATATCGGCACTGGGACAAATCTTGAAAATATACCACCGTCTCGATATGCTCTAGAGTTTAGAGTCTTTTCTAGAGTAACCAAAGTCACCACACTAATTTTGGAGGAGTCCCAGGAGTCAAGGAGGAGAAAATGAATAGACACAGGCATTCAAACTTTCTCAAATATACGAGATTATATTCAAATACAATACAGAGTCCAGGTCTCACTTTTATCTACTTTGTATTTGCGTTTGACCATCAGCATTACAAGGAGTAGGGAGCAGAGAGACACTGCGGTCATTGGTAGATAGAGGATGACGGGATAAGAATATTCCACATATACCATGAAAGTCATTATCCTGAAATTGAGATCTCATTTCCAGTTAGATATCAAAAGTAAAAAAGTAAATAAATTCGGGGCACAGCAAGTCAACGTATTGAAATATCTGTGATCTACAGTAATATTGTGAACAAAATCATCAACGCGGAAGTTCTAGGAGAAATCTATACAAGAATAAATGTAGCAGGGATTTGTAAGTAATTTTCAGCAATGCTATGTGTATAAAGTGGTAAATATAGCTATCTTATTTATCCCACGGAGCGAATACAGGGCTGTCATATTTTACTACTGTGATATCTTGACAGCACACAACAATCAGACGAACCATTTGGAGTTTGGTATGCAAGCCCAGCCGTCAAACAGACTGCGATATACGCCCATAACCAAAAAGTACGGCAAAAATGCAACCACGGCCGTTTCTATCCACATAATGGCGACAGTCACCTAAAATGAAAAAATAAAACAGCATTAATTCGAACTTATAAATCATTTTTTCCTGGATGCTATAGGCTACCTATGAATACTACCGTTCAGTACCTTGACGAAAACGAACGAAGTTATTGGTTACCTTAGCATTAAAATACGTAATTTTATTTATTTTGTGAGGGCAAACAATTGAGAAGAGGCGAAGGACGGAAAACACTAGGATGTGTTGTATAGTGACTGCGTTTGTCCAGAAATCTATGGCTGAATGCAGCTGGAAAAGTAATAACGACTTTAAAAAGTGCTTGCTAAGAAGTGAATGGGAACTTCAGGGCGAAGACGAGTCACCTTACAAACGATGCTGGGAAAAGGATAAGTTGTCAGAGAAGCATAAAGTCCATAGGCCGTGAAAGGGCAGCTGATGGAAGAGAGGAGGTCCGATACACACAAGCTCATGATGATCAAGTTGAATCGGTTCCTGGTAATTATATACACAAATTACTTGGAACTGATTAAAAGCTTCTTTAACGGATGATCTTAAACCTATTCATAACCTAAAGCTTGATACATATATATTTGGTCGCTAGGGGCGTTAAAGCATTTCTGAGTAGCATGATTTCAAGGTAATTGATTAATTTTTAACGAATAGGATCTAAAATTCGTACAGTGATAAAATCTAGGGAAGAATTCATAAAGGTCAAGGAAGGCGACTTCCGGATTCGAAACTCCTTCTTATTTTGATTGATAGCAAAATGGAGTGGATCTCCCAACGAAAGGCAAAAATCTTCCGTTCGGTCTCGCCCAGAACCTCCGCTAGTCTCCATTATTGATGCAGTGCCCGTGCGCTGGCGTTACCTTATTTTTTCCAGTTGGATCAACTGCTAGTTACAGGGGCACACCCGTTGGCCCGAAAAAATTGAGAAACTGACGAAAATATCACGGAGATCTGATGTGGGCCTGCATCTGCTATATATGCGCAGTGGTGGCAAACATACAGAGTGAATAAATTTTGGTAAAAATATACTTTCTTCTTACTCTCTCAAAGTCTTTGTGGTGAAAATTGTGAGGAATGTAATTGAATTCGCCACAATGCCAAAAACAGTCATTATCACCAACGCCGTTCCTTGTATGATAGCTTCCTTCATACTGAATATATCTTCTGGGTTTCTGTTTGACAGTATTAGTAAAGGATAGTTAACTTTAATAGCAATGCAACAGATTATCCCGATAGATCGGGCGAAAATGTATCTGGGTGTGGCTCTCAAAGGGCTTTAAAATCTCATGAAATAGCCCCATACGAAAATAATTACCCACCAATGTGTGAAAATGGATTTAGAGGTAATATAGTAATGAACTACCCGCAACAAGGGTATTGTTAAAAATATGATGATGAATGGCTTTTTTGGGGGTAAGTACGGTGAGTAAAAGGACTTACACTTGTCGTAAATCTCGAGATTCATTCGCATATAACATTATACTAGTCCCATTGTAGTAGCCGTTATTTTTCTCTTGCCAAGTGGTATTCATAGCAACTTAGAGTAGTTTACCGATCTGTTACAGTATTTTACAGTAAGATAAAAACAGCTTGTGCTGAACGCTGAAAAAGCTAATTCTGATAACATGTACAATCATATCCTTACCATGACTAACTATCTATAACTTGTGTCCTTGAACATCGATAAGAGGCTTATAAGGAGACTTCTGTATAATTAGCAGGAAATAGAAAAAAATGAAGTTGTCAGTAACCTATATTTAAAAAGCGTTTGAAGAAAAGGAAATTATGAGACGTAATTTTGATAAGGCAGTACATGCTCGCTAACTCGTGGATTACAGTGGAAAGCACTTTCGATTTAACAGCTAATCAATGAATGATATAAGGATATGAATAAATAATATAGGATGGCGTAGGAAATAAAGATTGCACTTACGATAACGTGCATTATTAATTGGATAAATGATTAGGGTGGAAATGTGTTTCCCTAGTATTACCAACATTAACTTGTTTATTTTATCAATAGTTGATGAAGTATTGGTGTACCCTTCATTTAAAATGTTCGTCCAGCAAGAAAGCAATTTGCTGTATATACACCGATTAAGCCTAGACTGCATTGACGAACTTGTATACAAAGTGGAGATGATAATCTAAGGTGGATGCAGGAATTTGCATAACATAAAGGCTGTAAGTTTATTTGTACGTCAGGTAATTTTAATAATTAATAACAAACATGTGAATTTTTTTATACATAAATAAAACTGAATGTGTTCATTGATTCATGTTACACAAATTCGAGCGCTTGGAGACGTTTCAACTAAATTTTCTGTGGGGCTAAGGTAATCCCTGTTTTTTTTCGTTTTTTAAACGTACACGTATCAGTTCTGCTCTTACGCTCCCTACATGCCGGGTAAAAATTACTTAAGTATTCTATTTTTGACTGGATGCTCACACAAAATCTATAAAGGATTACCGGGGCAGCGCTGCTAGTGACATATAAAAAGCAAACTAATATTTTAACTAACTAAAAACTTTCGGTTATTCTTAGTCAAGATAAATAAATATGAATCTCACCTTTCCCTTTCCTGCTCGAAGGAACACTAGGTATTTTAAATGTCGGCTGATAGTTGATATTCGAAATACTATGCATCTTGTAATAATCCATTTCATATCAATAAGTATTTCTCTATCGAGCTGTTACTGAGCAATCGTGAGAATAAGTAACTTATAATGGCACCTACTGCTTGCTGAATGAATTAATGAACAAAACAAAACAAAACCATTACTTCTAATGTGACAGTTTAATGTGAAGTCTCTAAACTGTAGTCTCCAACATTCAACAGAGCTGTGCTTAAATTAGCACCAACACATACCAACGAAACAATTACATTGAAGTAACGATCGCACAGTCTTAAGACTTCTTCTTCCTTTTTAAGGCGTAATCACGCTCAATTTAAATCCATACTCGCACTCATTGCCTAAATTAGATTATTTTCTAATCAAGTCTCTGAATAATACGAATTGGAATGGGCTGATTTTAATTGCGTTGAGCGCTGTGAGATAAAAACCCTTGATTATTGAAAATAGGGATGTGATGTGTGCGTGACGGTATACTGTATATACAGACCAATGTTGAATACATTATATGTGTATGTGTATATAGAAATGCGTTTACAAATGTTCTAATTGATTATATAATCTTTATATCTCTATAGATAGAAGCCTGCTAAATAGAATTTTAATATTTGAATAGCGAGTTCTTTATTATGAATGCATGTGAACAAAACTACAATGGTCATTCATGTGTATGAAATATTAAATGAACTATAACGGAATGTGGTCCGAGTGTACATATTCCAATATTACATAATGTATATCAACGTACCTCAAATATACGCATAGGGTAAACAGAGCAGCACGAAATAATATCCTATACTTGTATTGGTCTGTAGTGTAATATATCTCTCAAGCAAAAAACGCAACTACGAACACACCGATGCACATTACCAAAATACAAAAGCAATTGACGACCTTCGTCCAGCGCGGATTCTGGTACAGAGTAACCTTTCCACTGACGACTTTTATCTCCGAGCTGGAATCCCCCTGTTCAGGATTCTGCTGCAATCCACACAGCCAGTAAAAACAGGTTTTAATCCAAGTACTTCCTTGCTCTTGCTCTTCATCTTCGCTGTCGATCTTAGTTGAATCTCCAGATTCTAAGTTTTTAAAGGCGAAGTATAGTTCATGTGAGCATTGTCAAAATATAGCAGGTAATTGCAAAATTGTTTTAATAAACAGTGAACTATATAGATTGGTTTAAATAAAATAGCTTCTAGTATAAAGGTCCCAGATTATTATGCGTGATAGGCAAAGCCAGCAACCATTTGCAGTCCCAGAGACATAGCATGCACGTATTTTAATGATCAACTAATTATATCATACTGGAGTCGGTACTGTGCCCATCAGAGGTCCGCGTAATAGATGGTTGCCTAGTTAGCGTAAAAATATCCTTAAGATTTTTAGTACCTGAGAGTTTTGCGTCTTCGTACAACACATGTTTTGATTCAAATTTGACGTCCGTCATTTTCCGCTCAAGTTCGTGATATCGTGGTGTTTGGAACCTTGTCCACCATGTCAGTGATGGCAACTATGATGCATGACATAAAGAATGATATCTGATTATTCTAATATAGCTTTTGTGAACACCTTAACCTTCCAGCCGAATTTATTTCAACATGTTATCATAAAAACCTAACGAAAAAGTTATGCTCACAGTGCTCTTGGTTGAGCTTGACATATCAGGTTGTGGATATGGTTAAATAGTGGAATATCTTAGGTTTGAGAAATTTAATCGATGGAGAAAAATTAATGAACTTAACTAAATTCTGTATGTTGTTAAATAGCATTGGAATCTATATTTTAATGTATGTGTAAGTAGGATAATCACATGATGAAGGCTTAACTATTTAACAGTAATTCCCACACCAACATGGTTCAACGAAAAATTAATAATAAACACTGAACAAGTCAACTGAATATCTGAATAATATCAAAGCTAATTTCCGGTTTAGCATGATCCTAAAGAAATTCCGAGTTTAAGGTCACACTATGAAAAATTAGAGTAGTTAGTAACTTAAAGAAACTCACTCTATCTTTATCCGGTGGAGGGGTCGTCAGAGTTATGATCACTGACACGATGGTAGATATTCCGAACAGTATTCCGGCGAAATACAGGAAGGGAACTTTGGTCAGAATGTAAGGGCGTGAATCTACTTCTCCGCAAGCCGGGGCAACCAAAACGAATTCCAGAATCATTCTCGTCAATCCGATCATTAGTCCGATTACGAGTCCCCAAAAAGCTCCCTGAAAGGGTATTCGAAATAAAATATTAAATGCTTTGTGTTCCTAAAACGGATGAATTTTAAACGATGTGCTTTAAGTTAGTCACGGCTTCGTTGAATCTTTTCCACAGGATTGCAAGAATGTAACAGGAACATATCGGTGGAGCCAAATAACTTCCAATCGATTGAACGTATTCCATCATTTTTCCACCCTGTAAACCTTGCAGTACAGGAATCCACAGTATGCTTATAGCAGCAAGCACGACAACGAATAATCTGAAATTCCAAAAGCATATTCAAATTCAAAGTCATGTGTCATAAAAGTCATAAAAGTATGTGTTTCGCAGTATAGTATAAGGCAACTCACTCCTTGGCTCTCTGGGAGTTTTAATAATATGTATGATGAAAAGACAAACATTCAAACGGCAAAAACAAACTTTCGCTTTTATATATAAAGATAATAGATCAGTACATTCTCGAAATAATAAATCCCTGTAGTTTTATATCCTGGACACCTATATTTTCTCACGAATGTTTGCCTTAACTCTAAGTGAAAAGTATTTTCAGTTCACCTTCCAACGAGCATCAGCTCTTGTTCGCTGGCATTTGGACGAACTTTCTTCCATAAGTCCATAGAAACTATTGTAGCACTGCTGTTGAATACTGACGTTAGAGAAGACATGAGAGCGGCTAGCATGGCAGCAATCATTAAACCACGTACACCCTGTAAAAAGACACAACATCTTCAACACTTCTCGTATTTTAACATATCTAGCGGGTAACTCTGAAGTGAACGTACCCTTCAGCTTATATGCATTTACTGTTGTCGAAGTATTGGAGCCAGTCATAACACAATTTAGAGGTTTACTGAGTTTAATCACACAATACACATTTTTATCAGTCTTTTTGATTTATAATGGTGACATTAAATGCATATTTCATTGGTACGGAGTACAAATGCGGCCTATCAGTCAACTCCCTAAGGATTAGCGAGGCCTTTTCGAAGTTCTAGTGAAAAGCATATTGCCACTTTGCAAATACTGTACACACACTGCTTTACATGCATATCGAAATTCCAGAAGCTGATTTCCCATGAGATATAAATTTAAACAGGTGAAGATTTATAGTTGTATGTTATGGAAGCGACGGCTTTGGAATTATTATAAGGAGACCCTCAAACATCTGTATAATCACTTTCTTGCATTTTTTAAAAGAAATCGAAGATGTATTTTAATGTGTTCGTTTCTAAGGTTGACAGCATTGCTCTCATTCATGACATCACACTAAATACAATTCATTTGAGATATTTGACAGTCAACATACTTCAGGCATAACCTCAATCACCAGCTTCGGATATGCAATGTTCGTACAGCCTGCAGGGTTATCACATACTTGCTGACAAACTTCGGGTGTAGCACAAGCAACTTCATCTGTATATGTACAAAATAAACATGAACATCCAAATGCAATTTGGAAGCAGTACGATATAGTTGATCTGATAGGAGTCAGTTACTGAAGTAACTCTCCGCGTACCCTACAAATCAAAGATTTCAAGAGCTTCCTAACTAATTTTTGAAAATAAACCGACAACATAGTAATTTGTTAACATCAACTCGGTTAACACCACTTACCAGGAAAAAGCACTCGACTAATCATACCAGGCATCGCCATTAGAAACATGGGTAAAACTTTTAAAGAGGCCGCAAATACTGATCCGGCCTTTGCGTTAAGCAAGTTTTTTGAGGCAAGTGATCTTTGCACAAGTACCTGAGTCAAATAAAATCATAAAAGAGAAAACTTTAAGTTTTGTTGAACATACATACTCACAAGTTCCATAATTTACACGATATACGTACATCTCCATACAGACAGCTGTATTAAAATTTATTGAGAGAAATATATCTGATCGTCACCTGGTCCGTACAAAAGTACCAAGTGGACAGTATGTTAACACCGAACACTACACCCGGCCACGGATAATCCGGATCAGACGCTTTCCGAAAAAGATGAAAGGCGTTCGAAGGAGGAATCCCGCAAGTACCGTTGGCATCGGCGGGAATAGCATCGTCCCAAGATTCAACTAAACCAGAATATCCACCAACCTCATTGAACCCTAGAAATCATTTTATGGAAGCAAATTTTTTCGAAGATGACGATATACCTAACGATTGGCAATAAATACTTACCTAATATCATAAGAACTGATGCCCCTGCAAGCATGACTACAGTTTCTAAGGTGTCTGTAAAGATCACGGCTGTAAGGCCGCCTACGAGAAGAAAATCGTTAATTTAATTTAGTTTTAATACATCTAAAAATACACATTGATCGAAAACAGCATATTGACAGAGAGAGGTATATTTTTAAATAGAGTATATCCTCCATTATCCGAACTTGTCGGGACCGGCACATGTTCTGATACGCAAAAAATTCCGACCATCAAGAACCAGCGACTTTTGGACTACAGTACTGCCACTCAGTATTCAAAATCATTTCCATATCAATATATATCATTCCAGATTCACTTCTTTGTATAATTATAGAAATATGATGATCAATCATGTTGCCGCTATTGTGCAATTATCCTAATAATATTAATATGGGCGATTACAACTGAGCCTTTATAATATATATTTGAAAGCCTGTAATAACCTGTTATGGTAAAAACCACGGTGATAACTAGAAGACCAATGATTGAAGGATACAAGCTCCATCCAAGAGACTGCTGAATAAAAATTGCTCCAGAATAAAGATCGGCTGATATCTTGGTGAACACGTACAGGATGATGGACAAAACTGTAAGAATAAAAACCTTAATGTGGTGAGATGGAGTTTAACGCGGTGAACACTCGGATATAACGGGCCGCGATTCGAGGCGAATCCGTATATAAAGCGATGGTTCCCTTTTCAGTGATTAAATGTAAGAAATCCTATGTTTTTAGGCCTCCATCAACCAGTGGGAATTTATCGAAGTGCATATCATGTTATACACCTATGCACCTATACACGTGCAATAACGGAGATAATATGCCGCGTAGCCTTATTTATACCCCTTCTCAAACTGGCAATATAGTATTAAGCACCTATTATTTCAGTAGTACATTTAATAGTATTTCACTAATTTTTTGGAGCTCAACGATTGGGTTATATAAGTTACACTGTATCATCAAATGCAGATTACCTGCCAAGTAAACTCGAATCCTCTCTCCACCGAATCTATGCTTGATGTACTCCGGCATGGTGAAGATACCAGACGAGAGGTAGACAGGGACAAAGATATAGCCCATGAGAATCAAAATGAACAGACCCTGGAGTTAATTTAAATTGACATTTTAAATAAGAAATGACTTGACCATTACCTCCAGTGAATGAATCCGTGACTCTAAGAACCACCTAAAACTCTTACACTAAGTTCATACGCTGCAACTGCGATGCCAGTAGATGCTCCGGAACCAGCCATACCGATTATACTGACACTGCTGATGTTACTTGAGAATAAGGAGGCTCCAACCTAGATATAGAGGCATTTAATACGCTGTGATCTAAATTGACCACAATATGTTCCACATTAGGCACGACTGGTAAGTCTGGATTTTGTGAGTTATGGATAAGAGCCGTATTGCAATAAACTTTCCCATCCATTTACAATGACTTTACTTGTAACTATCATGTTACATTATTTCAGATTTATTAAGTATCCCCTATACCTATCTCATAATTTAGTAGTCTCTTTCAAGCAAATATGAAATTCTCTATATCCTGAATATATATTTCAAATCCCACATATTTCACACTGTAATATAGTAAGGTGTACACTCACAGCCCACCACGCTATATTTCTTCCGGCTAAGAAATATCCTTTGACTTCGCCCTTGTTGTACCGGAACATCGACTACAAGAAAATAGCAATACAAAACGAGGGGTTATTGAGTCAGCTAGTGAGGCAGTCGGTTGATGAGTGTACGAACATGATTTTAACGTTACGTTAAACGTTAACGTTCAATTTTACAGGAGACAACCATCTGCCTATTTCAGTCAAAATTCTGCCACGTATCTCATTAAATATAACTAGAACTGTACTACCATTGTAATAGAATTTAACATTTTCAATAATAGGTATTGCCAAATTGCTACATATCCAATTCAAAAAAGACAAAAATACACTTACCCAAATGCCCACCCCCAGGACGAGGATGAAATAGACAACAATAACAGCAATATCAACCCCGTTCAGTCGTAAAATCAAATCAGAATTGGTCTGAGATGCAGCTGTAGTTGAATCCATTTTCGACCCCTTCTAACCATCTGCAATAACACTAGGTTCTATGCCTACAAAGCTACTATATAACTGTATTTGAACAATGGTTTTAGACATCATGCGATTGAATAATGTTTGGTTACTGCACTTTAACAATGAGGTTTTCGGGTAATCATTAACGAAAGTAGCGCGATGCATGAAAGGTGAAATCAGGCCCAAAACAATACTTAGCATTTTGTGGCACATCAAATTTATCGAATAGAATACATAACTTCATTAATATAGCGGTTCAAGTTAAGATGGTATGCATATGCACTTCAATTCTAGATTATGGGAATAAATCAAACAACATATCATTCCAACCGCAAGTTATAACCTATATATGTCGTGTTAGTGCTGTTCAACTCCCTCTCTCTTTCTTTCACATTGGCTTTGCAGCGATATGCATCATTTTGGTCCGTGGTATAATATACAGGATGTCACTATACACTTTGGGTTATACTTTTTTTAAAACAAAGAACAAAAAGTTTAAAATAGGTTCTGGTGAATTAAAACTCAAAATCAAATCAAATGGAATCAAATTGGACGAAAATCTGAAAAGAACTACTTGGCTGGTAGACACTCCCTCTGAAGCACTTTAACCAACGAATAACACATGAAACGCGGTTACTGGCGGGACTAATGTATTGGGGACACAGTTAAAACTTAAATATCAAAAATTTGACAAAGAATGCTTTTTATTTGTGCAAGAGCTTGCTAGATAGGACGGAATTTGGAAAATAAAAATAGGCATCAATGTATATAGTGAGACACCCCGTATTTATCTGCAAATGGGTTTTGGCAATATTGACGATTCAAAAAAAACTGAAGACCAAATATTATTCAATTCCTAAACGGCACCAAACGACACGGGAGTTCAGACAAGCGGAGTTTCCCACCCCCGTTACCTGGAATGTAGTTTAAAGGCAACCCCAAAATACACGATTTATTTATCGATAAGCTGTTGCCCTCCAACGCCCCAACGGACGAAAGACTGAATTATAATTATCATCAATTTTTTTAAAAAAGCTCTAAAGATTGATTTGATGGCAATGTGTGTAACCATCATCGCTGTAGTGACTTCGACGTTTCCTTGTTAAAAAGTTCGGTTGACACGTGGCTAGATCATTATTAATTGATAATAAGCGCCCTCACGCGGATAGAATTTACACATGCGGTAATGACTAACATCAACGTGTATATCGCTAAATATATGATATCTGTAAGGGATGAGCCTGTGGCGTTCAATTATAGATCATGCGATTGGATTGGAGTACATAGCATACGATTTTATATGCACATATGTAACGGATATATTGCAACGTAGCGATCGATGTTCAAATCCCTCACACTAATTATTGCGCAATGAACACCGGATATCTGAGTAGTAGTATTTAACTGGGTTTCGGCAATGAATTGGCTTCCCATAATAAGAGTATATTCAGCTACAGTAGCAAATACGTGAAGAATTTTATGTAAAAAACAAATAACATCATTTTAGGAGAGTGAACGACCTCAGAAAAAAAACGAAAGTAAAAAACGAGATATCTTCCTACGTAGCGTATACCGCAAGTTTAGTCTACCATTATACATGCCCGTTTAGTGGAGAGCCATTATAGCAGTTTGAACTGTAGAAGGAAATTTGTATAGATGGATAGAACAGGCGTAATTACTAGAGTTTATCTCGCCACAACAGCAAATACCGAAGACTTCAACCACACCGAGTGCAACCCAAATGGAACTACTGTTATCCCATGCGCACAGACGGAAGACCCGGTTAAACTACAAATAAGGGCCGTTCTCCGTATCTCCACGATTGTTATATTATGCATCGTGATGACCGGTATGGGATGTGCAGCAGAGGTACAAAAAGTGTTGCAGCACATGAAGAAGCCCACTGGAATAGTTATCGGACTTATATCACAATTTGGTAAGTGCGCAATCCATATCACTAACAAGGAATTGCTGTGTAACATTTAAAATATTGCTTTTATACGCCTGTGGGCATCATGGTTAAACTAAAGGATATTCTGCAGAGAGATAATGTTTCAAAATTGTAACAAAATACCGGTTATAGATATTACTTAATGTAGTATTTATAAGTTCCTTGGAAAATGTGACTCAAGTGAAATCACGTTAAGCGTTCAGCGTAACTGAAATAAATCAAGAAAAATTATACGGAACAAGATGGCGAGAGCTTGCCCTCTCATGCCTAATCGAAGAACTTGTAAAAACAGTCGTCATTCTTTGGAACAATTTATTCTAAACGACAAACCAAAAACCGTTGGAATGTAATATGACACCACAGATTCGTAGATTTGCAAGTACGGTAACTGTAATTTCAACACATTTACCTATCCATAGTCAAGGTCGACAACTGAAAGGAGTGGGGATTTTTTGAATGATTGTGAAATCGTGACAGTTAAGGAGACACCGCCATTAACCCAATTCCACCACACCCTTAGTGTATTACTATATACTATCGGAATCAAGTCTTTAGGGTGTTGATAGAAGATTCTGGGGTTCATCTGGACTCTGGCGGAGTCGGAATAATGACGAAGGATTAAAAAGCCTCCGTGAGAAGCTCTCGGAAAGAGAGAGAGCATAAGTAAACTCTTTTTAGTTTCAGATAGATGTATATGCTGTTAACGAAGTGTTCTGCAATTACTGCAATGGTTATATTTCGTGAACAACGCTATTCTCAAGTGATAAATATAAAATGTGATTTCAGGATTCATGCCAGCTTTGGCTTTTGCTTTCGCCAAGATCTTCAGCCTGGCGGATCCAGAAACGTTATCTATACTTATAGTTGGCTCATGCCCAGGAGGTAATTTTTCCAATATCATCGCATACTGGCTCAAGGCGGATATGGAATTGAGGTAAAATTTTTACTGTACTAACTACATGTGACATAATTGTTGTTAGCGCGAAAGTTTTCTGATAACTCCAAATCGTCTAAAACTAAGCAACAAACGTTTAAAAACATATTCAATATTCAGCTCTCACTGCACTATTTGCTGTCAGAAGCGCATCAAAACTTTTCTGTTAATCGTGAAAATCAAAAAAGCAATTCTACAAAACAATTTTTCTTTCAGTCTGACGATGACAACTATTTCGGTTATCTGCTCCATGGGAACAATGCCGTTACTTTTATTCTTGTACAGTCTGGCATTCGAAAATAACACGATTTCGGTGGCATATACAACGATAGGTATTCAGTATATTTATAGAAATCATCCGTTAAATCGTACTCGATAGGTATATTGCACGAAAGCGTATTCCCACTCCTTTTCCGATCAAACTCTTAGAACCTATAACTTACGGCCATCAATTATATTTTATTGCAAATTCATCATTTATCTCCTCTGATTTCCAGCCATTTCTATAGCAACTACGATTATTCCTTTGGCCTTGGGAATGCTGATACGTTATAAATGGCCGGCATATGCCAAACGCATTGTCCAGGTAAGTTACGGAGACACCAAATCCATAAATATTGCTTCTTATTTTATTAATAATTTTTTTGAACTGTTGCAAATACTTTTACATAGGCATTCAGCATAATTGGATTCGTTACTATCCTTGGTAGCTTCGCTCTTTTTGTGTACACCTACGGTGGGGATTGGCTTCTGTCTGCTGGACAAATCGTTGCGGCGATATGTCTGCCAGTGATTGGAATGATATCGGGATATTGTGAGGAAATAAACTTTTCTTCGTAGGCTTCAATAATATTCGGCGGTCAGAGTCATGCAAGCTATGAACAAAATCAACAACATATATGATATACAATGATACCCCGCGTTACGCGTTTTGACTTACGACAGATTCATATTGGCTACTTTTATCAGTAATAGCGTACGTTACTTTCTCCAATTTTATTCCACTCAGCAGCGTCACACTGCCGACAGTGCAAGGTACATGTATTAGTTCACTACAGACTTAACGGGAACATTGTGTTTCAACCCAATGTTTTAGCCCTATCGTCTATCGTCTCTCTCGTACCACGTCTTTATTTACACCATGCAAGGAGGAGAGTCATATCCATTGAAACCGGGATACAAAACTTACAAATCGCCACCGCTATTATCGAGATAAGTGGATGGTCCATTGCAATAACTGCTAGAGTCATATGTTTTCCCTTGATTTATTTCCTCTCTCAGGTAAGAAGGTATCTATAAAATTACGATAAAAAATTACAGAATAGAGTACTTAGAATTGCTGCATACGTCTTAAAGATACCTTCCCACGAAAAAAAAATATACAATTAACCGTAACCAAATGCCAGATTAGAGTTACCTTAATTACTTTTTACGGAATGGATATCAAACAACACCTGGCACTACTATCAGCATCCTATAATATTATACTACGTTATGCAGCGGGTGGTGGGAAAGCATTCTATTTTCGGAGAACTTTCCTAAATAAAATATATGGTGTTTTTATTCAGACGTTCTGGTCATTGGTATTTGTCGGCTCATATCGCTCGTATCTATTAGTTAAAAACCAAGGAGCGAAGAGGAATTCGCAAGGTACGTTTCAATATTGTAATTTGATGCACGGGTAAAAACTATACCATGATCAGTAGTGGTCGACTGTGGTATAAGATTCGTAGCATGATGTTGGAAAATAAGGCAATACACAACAATATATCGAATCTATTTATTCAGATGAAAGGGAGTCGATTAACAATGGCCAAGAAAGGACCGGCACTGGCGCGGCAAACCCAGCCTTTGAAGACAACATGGAATAACCGTCTAACGAGAGCCAATCAGGATGATTTCTACCCTCCCTCAAATTTGCCAGCTTTAACTAAATTTGCTAAAACGAATAGAAGATAGATGCTTGAATGTGTACAAATATTTTATTTTATGGCAGCTTCTGTACAGACAGTCGACAATCTTTGAAATGTAACAGAAACGGAATTAATCCGGTATAATTTATTTATTTGATGGAAATTTAACCCACGTTTACTTGAAAGTTTATAACGAGGATAGAAACCGAATGGAATATAAGTAATCTTAGCTCCTGTTCTCCAGGCTGCATATAGAATATCAATATTGCAATTGCAGTTCCAATTTTTAAAATTAGAAATATTATTACAAGGGAGTCTCCCTTCATTATTAACAGTGAAGGGTAGGGGGTTCAGGGCAAAGTCCAAAAAAACGCCCACATTCACCTGATACATATAAGAAAATACTTCTTATATTCTCACTTCTGCTATATACATGTAAAATACGAGGGCAAATAGTCATAAAGCACCGGTTTTAGTCAGACAAGTTTCTTGTGCACAAAGAAATTTTTCAGAGACTTCATTTGCCACCATCCAGTTCCCAACATAAGTAATAACTGTACAATGGCCCAAAAAAATACGCGGTTATTGATGCTGACGGCAATCCCGCGGAACTTCATTTCTTTGATGCGGTAAGATTGTTGGGCTTTGTCGATTAGTCGAAGTCCATCTAAGACCGCATAAAGTTTCTTCTGTATAGCCACAGGGATAGTGTCTCCATCATGCACGTTGAATTTGTCATCTGCATCCTCTTTTTTCTTTTCCTCTCCCGTATTATCCGTGCGTTCTCTCTCTTGTTCATTCTGTCTATCCATCCTTTTTTTGACACCGGAATCATGAAAACCAAGATGAAATTGAACTTTGACAGTACCTTTCCCCAAAAAATATTGCTGCTTTAAGTTATTATTGTGAAGCGTAAACAAATCTTTGAATAATATGCGCCCACTTACCAGTAGCATAAATTGCCCATCTGCTGGAATTAGTGCTGGCACAAATAGTGTATTCTCCTTCCTCATGGGAAGCAAATGAAATTTCGGTATCGTGGTCGTAGTCTCGAGAAAGCAAGACCTTCTTCTGCGGATCGAGCACCGTAACATGCAAACCAAGTTCTTTTCCGTCATTCGACGAGGCCCGGAATGATGCTCTGAATATTACCTCGTTGGGCAAATCATCCGCGAAGCATTTGCTTTCTCGCTCTCCCATAATAAAGTAAAAGCCCTGCGCGCAACTTATCCACAGAGCAAACACTGTTACAATAGCGATGTACGTAGACCACATTTCGTTTACTGCGTAGGTCTCCTAACGTAGAATTCGGGCAAAGGCTAGATATATAGCAGTTTCGGATTGTATAACTCGACTATACAGCTGGAAGAAGTAAACTAAAGTGGTTTCGGCAACAAGGCAACATATACAGCGGATGTAATTAAATCTCCGTATGGCACAACAGCAGCGTGCATTTGAATCCATATGGAACAGACTATTCTCAACTGTAAACTAGCTCAGACTACATACCATACAATACCTACCACATTTTATTATAAGACTGCCTTCTTCACAAAACTGATAACTGACTTACTTCCACTTTATCCTTGCAATAACCACTTGCTTGTACATAATAAACCAACTGGATAGAAAATGATAACAACACGACCACAAGATAGGTTTTCTGATGAACAAACAACCATGACCGACAACGTAACCAATCCTTGCAATGGCTGAATATTCCATTAATTCCACAAATACAAGCAGAGTTACAAATTTATTGACGCAAAACCAATCAAAATCTTTCAGATGCACGGCTAGCAACTCCTCTCAAATTGCCATACACTTTCGAAGGAGGACTACCCAATATTAAATTACATATGGCAGTTCTAGCCATTCTGATGTTTTGATATGAGCCTAAAATGTGAATATGCCTGCGAAAGAATAACGGATAAAGAAGACGTGCTTAAATACCTAACACAACTGCCATACCATCAGTTGATAATCCTTTATCTTAAAAGCTAAGGACTGGTAGAACTTTTGACAGCTGTTCATCACCTGGTAACTTTTCGATAAAGGATTATCAAATCTATTATTTTATCAGAAAATACTTACGAATTGGCTAAAACTATCCTCGTCTTTGTAATATTTTCAATTGTGAACCTTGTCCGGCCTCCAGACCCTGCTATCCGTCCGATAGCTCTCGATAAGTGATCGCCTTTCAAAGGTTTCACTGTCATAAAACAACATAATATATTTTGTTGAATTAGTTTCAAAAAAAGGCTTTTCAGATTGATACAAGAACGATCACTAAAGATAAGGGAAAATTCCCCACACTATAATATTCCATGCAGGCATTCCTCTATATCATGGAACTATTTTTTCTATCCAGAATACTGTTCTGTGTATGGTGACCGGAATGAATGTCATAAAGATTTGTCATTGGTTTTCAACTATAACTATGGCAATTAATAGGGTCCATTTATAAGCATTGTATAATTTGAGGATTCTACCACAAACCACCTTACCGTCAGTTATCTGAAAAGATTCAAGAAACAATTCATCGAGTCGAACGAGAGCCAAAGCATCCTCAACTACAAATCCCAAAATGAAAGCTTTTACAAAATCTGCAGCCCGCTGTAGAGCACCAATATCTGCTGTTTCTTTGCAAGTCTGTTGAAAAGTGGAATATATATATTACTATTATCTAATACTTTATTGGGAGTAAAAATGATTTTATTTTAAGATATTCTAATTTACAATCCATTTAGTAATGGTAAATAATCTGAATTTTCTTGTCATAAAGAATAATCCATTATTGTACAATATCCTCGAAAAGGCTATTCCCAAAGATGAATTGCTAGTATTTATTACTAACAATTTTCCTATCACCCTGATATTTTGTCAGTTCTTAAATATTAACATTTGATTCATCATGACACAGACTTAATATTTGACGCTACCTGTAGCTCAACGTTTCTTGTTTTAAGATTGAATCGGATCTGCAGTTTGAGTTGTTCCACTATAGGCTTATAGATTTTCATCCAGTGTTCCTTTAACGGAGTGTAGCGATTCGCCGGAACCGGTATTTTTCGAAAACTCTTTTTATCCTCCTGATGTATAAATGGAAAAATGCATGATTGATCCAGGTAGCTCTAGAGACTCTAAAGCTATGGCTGGCCTAACCATACACATCTTATGTGTATTGTTTATGTATTGTCCTATCAACCTGGCAAGACGGTATGACAAAGGGTATGATTTAAAGCCTACTGATTAGCAGTCAAATTTATATTATTACTTTATGTTGTTAAATAAACTTACCATTAATTTATCACCACTTATTTGGGGAAAATGAGGGCGTTTAACATTATGTTCACTTGATGCAGTATCCATAGATATTTTCAATTTCCTCTTTCTGGTCACCACAGGTTCAAAATCACCACACTTTTCTGTAGAATTATCCATTCTACTTATTTATTTTTGAAATATATATATAAAATAATACGTAAAACTAAGAGAGGAGATACAATTGTGAACGCTATGCTAAATACACATTACTGAAATAATTCCGATCATGTAGCAAAAGGACAACACGTGTGGCGTAGTACGTGGTGTACGAGCGACATCTAGCGGTCTACATATACATATTTTGTTCAAGTTAAGGTGTTGGTGAATAATCGCTTCCGCGAGATGGCGGTTTGGAAGTGTATTTCAACAACAACAGTCCGCTCCTCGCCTCTTGTTTTGCGCAATCCTTGGCGTTGAAAATCTATGCCTTTGCGAATTAATTATGTATCTTGCTGCCTGGACCAGTAAATAAATCGACCATTTTTTGTTCCTTGTATTTTCCACAGTTTAGATCCCTTTGCTCAGAGAACCTTGCACAGCAATATTGTTCGTGTTATCACAACAACAAGCTTTGTTTCCATATTATTATTTTTTTTGATATCTCCCACACATGCCGCACAATTTGTAGAAAATGTCTCCCGCGAGATGGCAGTATGGGACAGTATTTCATGTCTTACTAAGTTATTCTGTATCTCGCACGGCTCACAATCAAGAGGTTGCCGGTTCTAACATCGCCAGAGCCATTTCCTCGAGCAAGACATTCATCAGCTGTAGCGATGATGGTGACCTCCACCGAGGTTGTAGTACCCTTTGGTCCATCATCATCCCACTTTTCGGGGCCTCAACTCTCAAAAGAGAGCATACTGGCTATCTCCCCTAAATTTTTCTAATGAATAAGTTATGCTATACTGATAATGGTCAATTACCAAAAAAGGATAGTTCTTCACATAACACTTCCTTCCTCACTAACGGTGTATTGCTTTTGCAATTGATATAATCCAAAATTCAAAACATGATTGTTTAGTTTAATGTCACTGCACAAAGAGAAAAACTTTCTGTTCATCCATTCTTTCTAAAGCATTTGTACCATTTCAAACCGAACAGGTCCGCAACAGTTTTATTGTGACTACCATTCCGAAGCACAGATTGTATTGGAGTTGGATGGAATTGGCTACTTTTGCAATTCATAACCTCGTAATAGGTTCACAAGAACGGCCTGCAAAAACATGACATTGAATCATTTTGTATGTTTGTTGAGATATCCTACAGCTACTGGTATTCCAATTGCTCAAAGTTTAGTGTAGCATTGGTCAAACTCGATCTTCCTGGTCCTAACAATATAGTTGAATGAAATTTACAGATAATAATTACCATAGCAGTCCATTTTCTATTCTCAGCTTCTGGAAAAACTAAAGATCTTTCAGAATAAAAAATCTCATCGGTCACTTCCTCTGGTTTTCTTGGTAAACAGTGCAAGAAGCACCAGTCGCTTGCAGCAGCATCACACATCTGACAATGAAGAGGAATAGTGCTATTATTACCATACTTAGATAAATAACGATGAAGCATGCTTAAGAAAATATTAGAAAATGAAAAAATTGAAACCGTTTTTGTAACTTGATAACCACTGAAGTCTTGCAGACGTTTTGCCTTTTCTTCTTCTTGTCCCATTGATACCCACGTGTCTGTGGCGATGATATGAGCTCCGTGGACAGCCTCCATGGGATCGTTAGTAAAAGAAACCTTTGTTCCAAATTCCTTCGCTAGTTTTTGTGTGTCTCTAGAATAGGTTTCAGTTATAAGACACTTATGCTGCACACTTCTATGGAAGCTTTGGACTTTGGACACCCCGGTATTAAGCGGTTTCTACTGTATAACTAATTCACTTTTTTGACAATCAATAACACACGACTGAATAAAATTTCAAAAACATTTTGAGCAATTAGTTCTCCACCAACCTGGCAATAAAATCAAGCACTTCATAGTTCTTTGGAGTGGCAATATTCAAGTTAACTCCCAATTTTGGAGCGCACATCATAAGCGAATGAATAATGTTATTGCCATCTCCGACCCATGCGAGAGTTCTACCTTTTATATCTCCGTAATGCTCCTAGAAGAGAGAGAGAGTAATTTGTTTTGACACAGGATATACTGCTCTTGGTGCGTTAAACTGTAACAAACCTTAACCCCCATTTTAAAAATAAATAAATTTGTGGCCTATCTTACATAATGTAGGTACTACATATTATTGTGGAATTAAACGGACGTAATAAAATGTATAATATAATTTAAATTTATGTTTTGAATTTATTGCAATAAAACAGCACAGGGAATGAATTGCTTTTCTTCAAAAAAAACACTAACCATCATTGTTAAAAAGTCTGCGAGCGCTTGCAAAGGATGATACACTTCTGAAAGACCATTTATAACGGGAACAGACGAGTGAGCATCCAGTTCTATAAGATCAGAGTGTTTGTAAACACGTGCAAAGATGCCATCCACAAATCCAGACAAAACACTGTGAAGCAAGTAATGTTAATACTACAACACAACGTACAATAATACATTACACTATAGCTGTTACCTGGCCGTGTCCCTGAATGATTCACTGACTCCTAAATGAACATCTTGAGGAGACAAAAAGCAAGCATGTCCTCCTAATAGAATCATCCCTGTCTCAGTGGATATTCTTGTCCTGGTACTTCGTTTTTCAAATATCATTGCCAGAGACTTGCCAATTAGTGGTTGAAACCTAAGAGAACAATTACGGTAAAAGTTTTTTATGAGACGTTCATCTATCCGGTTCAAATTTCCTCCAAACAAAGGAAAAAGAAATCACAGTCCTTACACTTCATTCTGGGTTTTGAATCTCTGCTTCAGTTCAGAGGACGTCCGCAACAAGTGCACAATCTCATCTTTTGAAAAGTCTTTCAATGTTAGAAAATTTCTACCAACGAGTGCAGATTTGTTGCGATTGGACACACTAAATCTGCAAGATCAAGAAATTTTTGCTATTGGACTTTACTATACAGCCGAGTAATCAATCTATATAAAAAGACATGTAAGTGTATCTAACTTGACAATTTCATAAATGATGTTGCTTACCTTCTTACATGTCCCTTATCAAAACAACGAAAAACCCTGGGTCCTTGTCGCCACAGTAGATCATGGAATGATCTCAATATAACCATCTTTTCAACAAGAGAAGTACCAACAGCGTAGACCTATAGTCTGTTGCGACCGAGTCTGTTTCGTCAGAAAATGACGCAATAAAACGTAATATAATTGCGGTCACCGTGCTTCTTTTCAGTATCTTGCTTTTTAGCGCAAGGCAAACCTGAACGTATTAGCCATCACATAGATTCACATATTCCGGATTTCATTCCCAAGCGACGTAAAGAATATAGTTTAGAATTGCAAATCACTCATTAGGGGTTTTCCGACCATGATTAAAGAATTTAAATCAAAGGTCGTTCGCTACACCTGGGATACGTGAGCCGCCAGAGTTTCTAGCCGCCGGTTTATTGAAGTTAGAATGGATCGGTCCTGGATTACTGATCTATAAACGCTTATAAATTAACCTCTGATGAACCAATGAAGCTAATATTAGCACATATGAAATAAATAGAAGTTAATTTATAATTGTTGATTGTACTTAGCCATCTAGCGGTTGGAAATTTTTACTTCATTTAGCGGTTATAAATGATCCAACAATGACATCTAGCGGTTGGAGATTTTTACTTCACCTGACGCTTATAAATGAACTTTTCTAATTATCCAATCACGCTAAAATTAACACATATGAGATGTAGTATATAAACTAACATTCCTTGAAAAAATTGGCTCGATTGCTTGATTGATCGATGTCTCATATATGCTAATTTCAGCGTGATTGAATCACAAGAGGTTCATTTATTAGCGCCAGTTGAAGTGAAATATTTCAACCGCTAGATGTCGCTATTGGATCATTTATAATAGCTAAGTGAAGTAAAAAATTACAACCGCTAGATGGCTAAGTACAATCAACATTACAAATAACTTTTAATGATCCAATCAGGCTGAAATTAGCACATATTCGACGTAGTACATACACTAACATTCCCTAGAAAAATTGGCTCGATTGATTAAGGTGAACCCAGAAAATATCTATATCGAATCTCGCATACTTATTTTAGGACGACTGTAACGAGTGACCCCGCGTTAAACAACCCTTATTAACTCGTTGACCAATCTTCTTCCCACTATATATGACACACCATTGAATGTAGGATTTCATATCGAATCTATACATATAAGCCTCATATGCAGAGCGAACTAACAGGATCCGTTATCTCCTTTTTAGGTCACCAACCACCTAGTTACTCAACCTTAATTTAAAATGAGCTAACGGCTCCCGTTCATTTGCTATGCATACGAGGCTTATATGTGTAGATTCGGTAGTAAATTCTACATTCATTGGTCTGTCATATATAGTGGGACGGCAATTACTCCGCGAGTTATTAAGGGTTGTTCAACGCGGGGTCACTTGTTACGCCCGACTCGAAATAGGTATTCGAGATTCGAAATTTATTTTTTCGGTATTAACCTGAATCAATTGAGCTAATTTTTTCAAGAAATGTTGGTTTATGTATTACGTCTCATATTTGCTAATTTCAGCGTGATTGGATCATTAGAAGTTCATTTATTAGCGACAGGTGAAGTCAAAATATTCAACCGCTAGATGTCGCTATTGGATCATTTATAACAGCTATGTGAAGTAAAAACTTCCAACCGCTAGATGGCTAAGTACAATCAACGTTATAAATGAACTTCTAATAATCCAATCGAGATTATATAATAAAAAAAAAATAATAATCCAATCGAGCTGAAATTAGCACATATGAGACGTTATACACACACTAACATTCTCTAGAAAAATTGGCTCGATTGATTTAGGTTAACCCCGAAAATATCTATATCGAATTTCTCATACTTATTTTAGGAAGGCCGTAACGAGTGACCCTGCGTTGAACAACCCTCATTAACTCGTTGACCAATCTTCTTCCCATTATATACGACACACCATTGAATGTAGGATGTCATTTCAAATCTATACATATAAGCCTCATATGCAGAGCGAACTAGCGGGAGCCGTTATCTCCTTTTTAGTTCACCAACCACTTAGTTACTTAACATTAATTTTAAAATGAGTTACTTAACTTTAATTTTAAAATGGGCTAACGGCTCCCGTTTATTTGCTATGCATATGATGCTTATATATGTAGATTCGTTAGGAAATTCTACATTAGTTGGTGTGTCATATATAGTGGGGCAGCAATTAGTCCGCGAGTTATTAAGGGTTGTTCAACGCGGGGTCACTTGTTACGCCCGACCCGAAAGAGGTATTCGAGTTTCGAAATTGATTTTTTCGGGGTTAACCTGAATCAATTCAGCTAATTTTTTCAAGGAATGTTGGTTCATGTATTACGTCTCATATTCGCTAATTTCAGCGTGATTGGAGTGTTAGAAGTTCATATAGTAGCGTCAGGTGAAGTAAAATATTTCAACCGCTAGATGTCGCTATTGGGTCATTCATAACAGCTAAGTGAAGTAAAAACTTCCAACCGCAAGATGGCTAAGTACAATCAACATTGAACATAAACTTCTAATGATCCAATCAGGCTGAAATTAGCACATATGAGACGTACAACATATACTAACATTCCCTGGAAAAATTGGCTCGATTGATTCAGGTTAACCTCGAAAATATTAATTTTGAAATTCATTGGTATGTCATATATAGTGGAAATGCAATTGGCGCGCGAGTTATTAAGGCTTGTTCAACGCGGGGTCACTCGTTACGGTTGACCTAAAAAAGGTATTCGAGTTTCGATCTAGATATTTTCGGGATTAACCTATATCAATCGACCCAAGCTTTTTCAAGAGTTGGTTAATGTATTACGTCTCATATGTGCTAATTTTAGCGTGATTGGGTGATTAGAATTCCATTTATAAACGTATATTGTAAACGTCCATTAAGTGTTTATAAGCCAGTAACCCATTTTAACTTACAATCGCGTTACAAGTACAGTACCGTATGGGTTTGGCTCCAGTGATCTGAAAAAAATATAAACAAGGTGTTAAAAATAGTTGATCGGTGCGACAAAAATACAAGTTTTCTTTGGTGCACTAGGGGGGGGGAATATAATCATGTCCCATTCCACTCATCCTACATCACTCAAAGATTTACTTCGGACTTTCCGTAAAGATATATTAGATAATATCGGTGACATCGACATGGTATTAGAAGTATTATATCAAAGTCATGTATTAAGTCATATGCAATATCAAGAAGTAAAAGCTGAAGTAATTCTTACAAAGGCAGTGGCGTTGCTGTTAGACTTTGTGGAAAATGAAGGAACTCGTGGATTTTTAAAATTCTGTTCTGCCTTGGAAGAGGAATATCCGTGGTTAAGGAATCGACTGCTGGAGGCTTCGAAGAAATTCGGACTCAGTTCTAGCACCGACCAAGAAACTTTCGCCTCAGATCCACTCTCTAGTATCCCGGAATACGTACTGGGTTTATCGCCGACAGAAAAGCAATTGCTAGACATCAGTAAATCGCTTTCTCTCACCGAGTCTGAAATTCTGGCTTTTGAGCTTAATCTATCGAGGGCGGATATCGATAGGTGTAGGAATGCCTCTCCCAACTTGATTTTGCAAACCCATAACATGCTTGTTATGTGGAAAAGGATGGAAGGTGAAAAAGGCACTTTTAAAACACTCGTAAATGCTTTATGCAACTGTGAACTCGGGAACAAGATATTTCAACCTCATTTTCTTAAACTTTTGAAACATTCCTGATTGTAGCTGTTACGAAGGAAGAGGATTCCTTTATAAAACACCACATTACCATCATCAAGCTATGTCTATATTCAACTAACGACAGTCTTTTGATTACATAATTCATGCAGCATCAATGTTTCGTTAGATAAGCAAAAAACAGTAAAGTAAACTGATCTTGGGTTTGCAGCTTTTGACAAAGGTGGAAACATTATTGTAATGAATCTGTTTTGAAATACAACATTTAGTTTTCACTTCACAACAATTTAACTTTGAAGCTATCAGATTTAAATTACTCTACAAATAAGTTTTGTCAATTCCCCATTGCTTTTGTTAGTTGTGAATAATGTGAAGTAATAGGTAGCTCTCAAGGAGAAAATATGAAAAAATGTGACGTTCATCTTCAGTCCTTGCTGAATCAAACACTTCATAATGAAAATTCATTTAAATTGGAAACTGTTCCATGTCTTTATTATCAAGTTGTACTGGCCACATGACACACTTTCAGGCAGCACCTCTCATTGGTGGTGATACCAGTATAACTCCATCTCCCCGGACAAACAACATTGGAATATTGCGCTTAGTTTGCTAAAAAAATCAGAAACGCTCAAGTATACATAGGTTATCAGTAGGGGACTGCATTATCAGAGTGTTTCCTTACTTTATAAATTTCTTCATATGTTTCTTCGTCAATTTCGATAGCAGTTACCGTCTCCTCCACATCTCCAAGTACCATATTCAAATGCTGATCATAGGCATGCAAACGACCTTTGAGCTCTCTTTCATTCCTCATTTTCACATACACGCGTTCATCCAGACTCAAACGTATGAGATCGAGAGGTTCTTCTACAGTTTGAGGCGCTTGCGGCGTCTAGTTTTAAACAGTTGAAGCAATCAAGTCGTATTGAGTAAGATAAGCTAGTTACGAATATTAACCTTTGGAATATATATCTCAAACCGCGAATTCATTTACTTACTGGTTGGTCTTCATCAGCCATTATAATATTTTATTCGTAACTTTCGTTATCTGCACCACAGCAATGATATCCGTAGCTATTTCTAAATCACGAAACTAAATCAAAATGTGTAGATCTAACCTTTAACCTTGACACTAGATGTCGCTAATCTCCATGCACGTTTAGTGTAAACTAGAACATCGTAGTGATTGAAAATAAGTTAAAAAAACATCGGTCAAATACTCAACAAACTACAAAGTCATTTATTAACAAATCAGAGATTGTACTGAAAGTTCACGATGTTTTTACACACAGAATTATGATATCCAGGAAGGAGTGTTATATGTTCCATACTACTGAGAGGGTAGCGCAAGTAAAACTTGTTGATTGGATGGTAAATACATAACATTTTTAGATCGAGAAATGACACTTGCTATTTCTTCAGCTGCTTCCAACTTTCTTAATTCAATGATGCCTTCGCCCGCATCAGCTAAAACAGTTCACATTGCATTACAATAGAACCAAACAGTTTATATACACTATTCATTGCCTATAGAAATACAAATTCCTCACCAATAGCACTCGCTACAAGTAAGGCAGCTTTGGCATCTCCCTCGGCCGTGGTAACTGCAGCTATTTTCTGCTGTTCCGCCTGCAAACATAAACAAGTGTCTTTAAATTGAACAGTCAACTGGTTATATTTCTCAGTGAATCGATTCTAAGTTAGGTATCAAGTAGGATTCAACTGACAATCACCTTCTTTTTTAAAGTTTAAGCTCTTTATGTAGCCTATGCGTCATTAGCAATCCTGTATAAACCCATATTCTACTCTTGTGAACTTTACAACTAGATCAATCTAAGAAACGTTTTATTCTCACCATGTTGGGTATGAGATACCTACCTTTTCTACGATGAATCGAGCCCGCTCAGCATCTTGCTGTGCAACCTGCTTCGCTTCTACGGCCGTGGTAAATTCGTGGCCGAAAGTTAAATGAGTGAGAGACACGTCGTCAAGAATTATGCCGAAAGAGTCTGCACGCTCTGCCAGATCTTCACTTACCTAATACACAGGCAAACGCAACAAGACATTAGATACAAAGAATGCTCGGGATGGAGAATATATTCAGTATACCTGGCGTGATACAATCTCTCTTTGTGTGATTAGCTCACTGGCATCAAACCTAGCCTACAGAAAATAAATTGTGTAAGAGTTGAAAAAGCTGAAAATGAGAAGTATTGTTCTTGTTTTCCTATTGCAAAGATGAAGAAAATCTATATTTTTAAATGGTCATGGACATCGTGGCCCCAGCTATTTCGGATAAAGGATTCTCAATTTGTGGTTGAAAATAACCACGTGCCCAAGAAACGTAAATTGTAAGCAAGAAGTTCCCACACACTTCTGCCGAAATGCAACCCCAATAGTGTCCGATGATAAATTAAAAAGTTAAAATGGTACAATTTCAACTAAGTTCAGGTCTCGCTAAAGTACAACACGATTGAAAAAAAGGAGAACTTCCATAGAACCCTCTGGTATTAAAAGCAATTCTTACAACTACAGATTTCAAAATTTCATTCGTGATAGACGGAAGAATCCTTTCATCGTAATCTTCTCCGATATTAGTGTATATTTTTGGGAGCACTGACGGTTTTGGTCGAAAGAGAATACGAAGAGTGATGTTGACATTCTGTAGATCTGCAAATTAAAAAACAAATTGTTGTTAGAAACACTGCTTCTGTTCCAAAGGTATAAAAAACCTCATGGTGCTACTATTGTATTTCTAAGTTGGATCCGGCTATGGGTTTTATTTAATTTTAAGAGAACTAAAATGATTTGTTGAAAAACCATCAACACTACCTTTTGATCCAGTCATAACTGGAATGTTTCGTGGTCTAGCTTTGACATCAAAGAAGATCGGTCTCTGAATGAGTGGTACGAGAAAATGAGTTCCTTCGCCAGAAACTGTCTGTTTTACGCCGGAAAACCGGTCAAAAATCACAGCCCTGTATCCAGCATCAACTACGTTTGAGAATCGGAATAAATACAACAGTTAAAAATCTCGGCTGATTTTCATCCATGGGTGATGTGGATCATGCAGTAGGACATAAAACAGTATCAAATGATCCATACAATTAGGTTAATTTCAAATAACACCCGTATACCTTGTCCAACATGCATAGGAGATATACATATCTGACCCTAACTGTGGCCAGACATTGGTGAAACTGTGAACGTTTGGTGAATGTTGAATGATTGGAAATACAGTAATCCCTCACTTATCGCGGTTAGAGCGTTCGAGAGCCTCCCGCGAAAGGTGAAACTCCACGAAGTAGAAAGCACATATTTAATTAATTCTTTGAATATATTTGAACGTATTTTGAACCATTATAAATCATTCACACACTCTTATCCCCCCCCCCCACCTTTCCCACAATCATTTGACCGGTTATAAAATTTTTTTAAATTTTTACCGCCTAAACATACTAGTACTGTACGGCACGGCATTTATCATGAAATGAAATACATACAATACAGTATTATATAAATATCTGCGATGTAGTGAATCCGTGATAAGTGAACCGCGATATAGCAAGGTACAGCTGTATATGTATGTCGGAGAACACTAGCTCATTGAAAATTACCGCAACACATAATCTATATAAAATATAGTAATTCATGTGTATGCCTAATGCAAAACATACAAACATAAACGCTAGAAAGCTGTGAGAAAGGTTTCTGTCAAACAGTTATGGAAAGGGAACTGGCCAATAATTTTTCCAATGAGTGCCGAATAGAGAGATGATGATGGTCGATTGGAGGGAATCCTGATTTTAGTCTTTTTCACCCCCAACAATGGCTAGAAACTCCGCTAGTACCATTATAGAGTAAATGAATGAATACTGACCATTGTATAAAGCTGAATTTACCACCGCTCCCGTTACCGCTAGACCAACACCAAACTTTACTACTCTTGACAAAATAGCTTCCATTTTCTGTGTAGTTATTACAAGAACCCGTTAATGCGGTTAACGATTAAAATATAGGAAACTTGAAACCAACACAATTTGCAAATATTACAACGTTTGTTGCAACACTTTTAGCTTGATTTGCTAATTTGCTGGTAATGGGCGCATGTCGCATCTAGTCATGCGTAACAGACGAAGCCTTTGGTTCCATGAAAATGAGCATGACGAATTAGCGACGGTTTGTGTATTATATGCAGGGCTGCCATACCGTCCTTATTTCTTTTTTCCTTATTTTGGCTTATTTTCAGTAATGCAACAATTTTAAATGCAAATTTTTCATCTCGACTAACAAGTAATTTTAGCGTAATCAGTACTCCGCGTACACTGGTGTGGAAGATGGGAAGGTACAAGGTAGAGGATGGAAAATGCAGGCAAACGCTCATTGTTTCTCTAATGACTTTCATGGTTCTGAAAACTTTGATCTACAATTTCTTATTTAAATCTCTATGCGGATTTTCTAGATAATCTATGGTCTATCCTCCGTTCAAAGACCGTATTGCAGAATATTTCGAAAAAGAAATGGGTGCCGAGTTGTGAATATTTTTATTTCTTATCTAAAAATACTCTTGATTGTTACTTCCTGATTAATTTCGCTCTTTCATTATTTGATATCTCATGTTCTTCTTGGTCTTCCATTTTCTTCGCTTCCTCGACCTCATTTCGCTTGTATAGCGGTCTTGCAAACAGGATGGAAAACAGCGATAAGCAGAGGAACGCCGCCACAAGCAGGACAGCATAACTTTCACTCGTGCTTTGCATCACCAATCTCTCAATCGACATGAATATAAATATCCCAACGCTGAAAAAGGTATTGAAAAGTGATGTCAAGATAACTTTATCAATTGGATAAGTGACTTCTGCTAGGAATTCCACAGTCGCAGTGAAGGAAATGTAATCCATGCATAAAGCAAGTGGATATGTGATGTATAGCGTCACCAAGTTACGATATAAGTGACCTAGGAAGATTCCCACGATGCAAAGAATGAGCAAAATTTGACCTGAAATACAATAGTAGTTCAATGTTTGTAAGCATCCAGAGTAAAACAGTAATCACAGTATATAATACTGAAAAATTAGTCATAGTACAATTGGACCTTGTTCAACACCGCCCCAGTTAAGGAGATTCAGTTTTAACGTCGCAATAAAAATAAATTAATAATGTAGTGGATGCAATTCATATCAAGCGGTGATTGTGAGATCAAAGCGATGTTAAACTAGGTTTAACAGTACTACAAAAGAACCAACTTTATTGCTAGCAATACGAGTTTTACTTACTGATCGCTAATATTAGTTTGAATGACTTTAGTTTATCCAACATTCTGCCTCCAACCACAGCACCGATAGCACCAGCAAACATAGACAGCACCAATATGACACCAGGCGTTCTATCATCCACAAGAGGAAAGGTTTTACGGATGAAAGATGCACTTAGGATTTCGATAAAGAAATTGGCAGATTTGAAGAAGATCGCGAAGATGAGAAGCAAAAATTCTCGATTTCCGAACAAGTTTCTGATTCGCTTCAAATTTTGTATGATGTATTTTGGTGGACAACAATCTTCATTTAAGTTGTCTGTCCAGTTCAATATCCTGAGCTGAGCGGCGCTAGGGGGCGTCGGTGGGTGATCTTTTGCAAATATTAAAGTCATAATAAAGGCAATTAGCATAAGTACAGAGCCAATGCCAAACGTTTCCATAATGTCTTTTTGCACGCATTGGTCTGTAATGCTAAATTGTGTGCTTGCGTTTAACGTCGTAGCATTAGCAATATCTGAACTACGCTCCTCAATGTCTCGCTGCAGCAAAAATGGTAAAGTGATGCCTGCAATTCCGCCACCCAGATTCATACTCAGCAATGGAATACCAAACGCAGTTGCCGTTTCGTCTTGCGGAAACCAATTGGCAGCCAAAATTATTGGCAAAACAAACATTATAGCCTGTGGTAGTCCCATCAAAACTCGACTAAACAGCACTAACCAGTAAAGGTCTCTGAAAAAAAGTTAATAATCGAAAAAAACATACCCGCAGATCCTATATTATAGCTGAAGGATTAGTGAAAGTACGTACATATGTAATTATACAAGTTTGAAGCAATGTGGTACTTACTTAGATAGAAAGGCAATTGTACAAAGAATTGTCCCAACTAGCATGCAACTTGCCTTGGCCAACATCTGGAAACGTATCCCAAATCGACTACCTGTGTATTACAACGATTACAATAAAACGTTAGGATGCAAATCCCATGTTACAGGTCCTACGAACGGTCGAGCTTTCAAGAAACATCATTCATTACTTGTGTAATCTGAGAATCCGAGAACTGGTCTCCGAATATAGCAAGGATGAAAGACATTTTTAACTACCAGAATTAATTGGTTCTTACCTATCAAAGCGATCAGCAAACATAACGGAACAGCCACCAGAGTGTCAACGGTCGCGAGCACATCTATTTCGTACGGATTCACATCGAAGAAATGTGCTATTTCATTGTTCAAAATGGCAAATGCCTCGGCAATGTAAGTCCGCGTGAACGAAGTTAAACTTTCTATTAGAAGCAACAGCCATCTTGTCCGGTAAACTTTATATTCCATACTCAAAAGCAACTCCGTCGTTACCTATTCCACTTTCATTATAGTGTTACCTCAGGCAATCAAGAGAAAAATAAGTAAACGATTTGGCCGATTAATAACAACAAATTTCGTTGATTATTCATTATTTATACATTTCATGACTCGTCGTGCGCTTTGATAGAATGACTTACCAATAACGTGACTAATACGGTATAAAAATATATAACCATGTTTGTTTACTCTGTACTCTCGCTATAGAGTTTCTTTACTATGAAGTACTGTTTATAGTTAAAACTTACTTAAGCGACCAAACTCGAACAATCTCGTAAAATTCATATCGAATACCTTATATAAAATAACGAGCTGATTACACAACCAATTATCCACCATTATCCAAAATTTATTCCATTGCTCTCCTTGTAGACATGTATCGTAATACCTATCACTGGATTACTACTAAAATTACGAAACTACAGCTATGCCTCATGTGATGAGTTACTAATATGCAGTCCAGTAATCAGAAGTTTCAAACTGTAAACAACGAAAGAGGATATAGGTGCCTAATTTTTTATTTGGATGAAGAAACAGCTTATAAAATCCCCCAGCCACTGATTATTACCCCTTTGCCTTGCTTGATAAGGTTTTCAGTTCTTATATGAAGGTATTTACTGTGTAAAGAAAAACATTCGAAATTCTAGAGTTGGGTACGTATACGAAAGGGCTTTTTAATGGGTGGCATAGGGAAATATACTCCTATTTAATCGATATTCGAAATTCCTGACAGCCAATAGGGTCATAATTATAAGGTTCCAACCACCCATGGTAAGAATGCCTTATCCAAGGAAGGCAACTGCCTTGTCTGCCCCACACAGCGGACGCAAATTCTTACATTTATACTGAGTACACACTGCGAAATAAGAGAACAATTAAAACAACAGAGACGAATCCAGTAGTATTATGGTTTGGATCTAGCAGGAGGCTGGTATAAATTATCACCTTATCGCAAAGTTCAAGCTTGATTCTCCATTTATCCGTCTGTTAAACCAGGTGAGCAAAAGCTCCCACACACCAGCTTCATAGGTATAAACTCGCAGCGAAAACAATATCTCGCTTGATTCGTGTTATGCCCTCTGCGAATTTATTTTCCAGTTGAGTGTTACCGATTGCTTTGGCTGCGTGACACATCTCCCTAAGCAGCTCTTCCAGTCGCCTCATACATCGAATGATGCTCCCTAACATCAATTATCAAAAATATGGTATTGCACACAACAAAAGTTAGGCAAACTCTAGTTAAAGCAGGTATGTGTGTTTTATGTTAGTTTTCCTGCACTACTTCAAAATAAAAGTAACTTGTGAAACCATAGCATATTGGAAAGCTTCATTTAAATCTAATACATGCTTTACAGTGCATATTGAGAAAATCAGTAACTGCTTTTATCATTTCAAATGCTAATACTTGTTATATCTTCATCACAATGGAAACATAATCAAAGACCAAAGAAGTACCTTCAAATGTATCAGTCATTTGACAGATTTGCCCAAATGACGATCCGTTACACCACGAGTGAACCACATCCATCAGTGTCCATTTGAAAGAATCTACATATTCCTCCTCATCGATTTCCATCTTTGCTTCGGCGGATATCTGACACAGGCATCACGAGTTAATGAGAGAATATAAATGTTGTGTAAAATCCATACAGCTGATAACTTTTCAGCATTTACCTTTGCGATTCGCCTAGCCGCCTCGTGCATCTTACGCAGGGGATTTGACAATTCTTCTGATAATTTTGGAACTTCCTTAGCCTGAAGAAACAGATTACCTGGTCTTACTTCAATTTCCCAATGCAGTTTGTCACTATTCAGTAATCAACTAATCAACGCAAGTCGAAAACTCACAAAAATGCGTAGCCACATATTGTGCTAGCATTAATCTCTTGATTATTAATATCCCAACCCATGAAAAAAAGTTAGTACCTTTTCCTCGAAAATGAAACAACTCAGTAGAGCACAACACTGTTCCACTTTGAGACTGTTAAACACGCCATTGAAAATCAACTCAGTTAAAAGCAATTCATCACCAGAGCTAATTTCACAAGCGACTCTGCCTGTCGTAAAAATACAGTGAGGGTAAAGATTAGAAATTTGTAAAGTACATTAATGAATGAATGATCAAACGCAAGCAAATTTTTTAATGGAAATTCATTTGATAAACAGTTATTCCTAAGACCTCGAGGGATATTAAGTCACTCCTGAGGTTTATCGACCGGTTACAAACCTTTAGTTTCTATTACATCCGCTAACGTAGCATATCCGAGCCGCCTTAAAACTCTCTTTCTGCATTTCAATTCATCCATTTGCAAGATTGTTCTTGCTTTCTTGAGTTCCCTCTTAGCATCCTTGATGTCATTTGCAAGCTGAACATCGCATAATTAGTACAAAACTGTTACAAATGGCCTCTGAATTTACAACGAGAAAATTTCTGGTGATACTCAGTCAAGGATATCTATTTTGTCTTCTCACCTTCATTTTTTCTTCACACTGTCTGTAGACTTTCTTGAGATGTTTATTCTCGTGGAGAGGATGCTGGTACAAACGCTTTTCGAACGCCTCTATCTTCCTGACGACGTTTCGTAGCCTGTCGTCACGAATCCCAAGGTCTTCGACGGGATCCAGGAGAGGAATTCCATCTGGAAATCTTTTTTCGACTTCCTATAAGAGAAAAGTGTTCTTTATTTCGTTATTCATATTTTGTTTCTTGCCTGTCTCGGCTGTCCAACCTGCAAAGATCTCAGCAGAGACTGTCTGTTATCTGGAGGTCGCAGGTCTTTGGGCAGATAGAGCCTGACGCTGCTTATCGATTTGATCAAATGAAGCATGAAAGGTAGAACAGCCATCTCGTTTTTCGTAGAACAATTCCAACCAGCTGGCCTGGGTGTCCTTGGAACATATACATATATTTTTGATTGTAATTCTGACTGGAGTGGAAATCACAAAGAATTCAAGTTATGTGCAAGAAAAGGCATGCAGATATAGCAAATTGTTGAGGTTCGTATCTAAAAATCTCTCTTAAAATAGTTCTGGGCTCAAATGAAAAATTCTCTAATGAATTCAGAATATCTATCCTTTACTGGTCTTCCTTAAAGAGGAATTTTATATGTGTTGTATAAATTTATTGGAACAAAATCATTATAATCTATACCCAAAATCTTTGTTCCTTATGCTGTCCATAGCAACATGAACCAGCACGTCGACAACAAACTGTTTTTCATCCTGCTCTTCCTCAATGGGATTTCGAGTGCTTTTTGATTTTGGAGCTTTCTGGAAGTTGATAATAATTCCCCAGCCAAAATCATCAGTGCCGTTACTAATCTAGAATAACCCAAAACATTAAACATTGCTATTTGTGATGTTAAAGTTACTCAATGGATTGACCATCATGATAATTATATAATTCACGATATAAAGATATAGTTTAGTGTAAAGTTTCTGAATCATTGTGTTTTCGAATACCTTGACCAGTCTGCCAGGCTGCAAAAAAGGGAGGCAATACTTTGGTAGATGAACAAATTCCTCCAGCTGCCCAGCCAACTTGCTTAGCTGCTGTCGAATTTTGTAATAATTCATAGCCATGTCTTCATCTTGGATATCAATTGACTCATATTCTGCATCCAATTTATTCACCTCTGCGAAGAAAGTGCATGTACTTTTACGCAACTCCCAGCTATTACAGGTATTCTTGAATAACCCTGTTCCTTAAATCGGAAATCCTCAAAAGTATATAAGTCAATATGTGAATGATGGAAGTGAAGCTGAGCAACAATGGGAAAGAAAGAAAACTAAACAGGTTGATGATAAATCTGATGGAATGCAGGAAAAATCAGTACAGTTGAGTCCACCATGCATGGCTCATAAATACAAGTTAGTTTTTGCTTGATTAGTGATCATGACACACCAATTCTAATGAGCAAAACTACAGGAAGATGGTATATGGAAAGTCCTGCACTTACTTTCTAGCAGTTCTGGAACGGCTTTGTAATGCTGGAACTGGTAAAATGATTTTTCCAGCATGTACTCGGGGTTGATCTCCTCCACTCGAAGTAAGTTAAGCACCATGTTGTAAGTTAAGCGAAAGGCAGAATTGAGAGGATCTGGTGATCCCTGTCAAATTTTAAAACTTGTATTAGTCTTATTCTTTATTACAACTCAGCAATGGCAAATTGGGAAGACTACGCCAAGAATGTTGAATAAATATGCAGATGATTAGTAGTCAAGTAATAAATAATTGTCAATTTTAAAACTGGGAACTATATAAAATGAACCAACAATACCTTAAGCAAACTTTTTCCAACGCTTGGTGACATTTTTTCATCCACCATGACGATCACAATTCCCCTGTCATCCATGCCACGCCTGCCAGCTCTTCCACTCATCTGGATGTATTCCCCTCCAGTGATCTTTTATAAAACACAACAAAAGTCGATAGGGTCTGTGATGATTACCAAAAAAATAATGCCAAAAAGTACCCATCGGAAGTCTTTGCCATCGAATTTCCTGCAACTAGTGAACAGTACAGTGCGAGCAGGCATGTTTACACCCATAGCAAATGTCTCAGTCGCAAAGAGACACTTGATTGCAGATAAAAATATTTGATTTAAAGACATATTAGAAAGGATTTGAGGATTTGAGCAATTCAAAAACAATATACATGTAGGCAGAAAAATTCCTATTTGATCATCCCACCTTTATCAGTCCTTCGGAAAAGAGAATCTCTATGGTTTCCTTCAGTATGGGAAGAAGACCGCCATGATGAATTCCGATGCCTCTTTTCAACAACGGGAGAACAGCTTCCACTTGAGGAAGAGTTCGGTCCTCTTCTGACAGAGAGTCGATCGCATTAGTAAACACCTCTGACACTAGCTTCTTCTCGTCTCCTGAGAAAATCATCATGGTGTTATACTATGAAGCTCCAAAGCTAGCTGGAGGATATTTATATGGCAATTATATATTATTAATACATGGCATAAGCATTTTACTTCAACGGAGTCAAAACTAACTGCTGGGAAAGTGTTCAGTTAGGCCTACACTACCTGAATTAAAATCCAGTTTTGCAACTTTGAGAGCGTAGAATTCGCATTCCTTTTTACTGAAGCTGAACACAATGACAGGCTGGAAACTCCTCTCCATAACCATTTTAATGATCTTATAGCAGCTGGATTCGCCCTGTAAAACATATGACCTGATTCAATATCTATACATGCATGCATGATTCCGATAACTACAGAATATCAAAAGTTTTGCTCTTGTAAGATATATTGTGATAGGAGCAACAGTATACTATTGATATTACCGTCTGTCCGCCTTTTCTTCCCTTTCGGCTAAAATCGCTCTTCGAGTTGTCTCCTGCATCTCTTAAAATTCCCATAGCTGTGTTGAAATTATCCTCACGAAAGTTACCCTGCAGCCAAACAGGCATTATTATGGTCAGCGTTATTATAGTAATTTGTTCAATAAATTAAAAATACAACATTTAGCTTTCAATCTTTTATAAGTATTTTGTTTTCTAGTACACATTTTCCAATACACGCACATGTTCGTCTACAATCAAGTGCAACCCATCACCACTAGCAGGAAACACGTAATGCTGCAACGGCACAGGCCGGTAGTCGGTGTATACGACATGGCAGGGCTGTTTGTGCAGGTGGCATATCCATTCGGCGAACTGTCTCGCGTTCGGAATGGTCGCCGAGAGGAACACGTATCGCACATTGTCAGGAAGAAGGATGATAGTTTCCTCCCAAACGACTCCTCTTTCTGAACAAATGCAAAATTACTTGTTTGGCCGAGGTAATCATATAAGCATTCATTTTTAGGTTTCAGTCTTCACAAGCACATCCAGATGTCCATTACTCACCTTTATTTCTCATGTAATGAATCTCATCAAAAACAACCCATGCTACTTCACGCATAATTTCAGAACCTCTGTAGAGCATGCTTCGGAGAATCTGGAGTAAATATTACAGGGTTATAACATATTCTAAATTAGACCATTGTATAATAATGAAGTACTGTGACGTTGTTCGAATAGGAACTCAACTCAGAAGAAGTGAATGTCAAATTTTACAAATCCGTGTTAACAAACTGGCCGAAGGCAAATGAAAATTATTGCTTGAAATTGAGGCAACTAAGCATGGATATTGCAAGTATATCAGGCTGTGGTGACCAAGCTGCTCTGGAATGAACAATAAAGGTACCTCAGTTGTCATGACAAGACAGGATGCAGTTGGATTTATTGTCACGTCGCCCGTCATCAGGCCCACGTCAGAGAACTCTTCGTACAGCTCCCTGTATTTCTGATTGCTGAGTGCCTTAATTGGAGTGGTGTATATCACTCTTTGCTTATCTCGAAGTGACATGGCAATAGCGTACCTAGGAATTTTCATGAATAAGAAATGCATGGTGAATATTACAGAGCTTCTGGAAATTATTTTTGAATGCTGTTATAGGGTAAACCTACGCTATATATCTGAATCAATTTATATGAGTTCTATAACAGTAACATTTGATTGGGATGAACGAGGTAATTTCAGATTCTCCAACTTCGCGAATGAACCAATAAAATCAATGGGTGCCAGTTCTTCAGTACACATCTTTATGTTATCGTTGTTACTGATACATTAGATGAAAATAGAATACACATTGCATATTATTGTTTAAATACACTCACTCAGCGACAACCGTCTTCCCTGCCGATGTGTGAGCTGAAACGAGTACTGATTGATTGTTATCCAAGCATAATAAAGATTCTTGCTGAAACGGATCCAATATAAACTTGTATTCCTTCGCAGCCGGACCCTAGAAGACAACACCACTTTTAGTTACAGCACTTATCTTTGAGATATTGCTTGCGTTTCAGGCTACAACTAACAACATTACGAATACGGTACAGTAATTCTGGTTCCACAGTTTTGCCAACTTATCCATATACCAGTCTAATTTTACATTATCAAAATGGTGGGCAGATAAAATCTTAACAAATAAATCACACTGAGTGACTGAATTGAATAAATTTTAAAATGATGAGAAGGGATTTATTCAAGGCAAATGAATAACTTTAACAACTATCAAATTTTGTCAAAGATATGATTACGATATCATAGCTATATATTTGAGATTCCGTGATTTTTTTCAAACCAGTAGAGGTGAGTCACACATTGTCACGAAATTATTAGTTCACTTTTACCAAACAATAATCAGACAATACCTCTCTGGGTCGTAGCGGAGGGACTTCGACCCCAATTGTGTGAGCGACATCATGTGTACAACCAGAAATGAGTGACTCTACTGAGTTTGTTTCAACTTTAGGTAGTGAATCTAAAATGCTAAAATGAAAAAAAAAACGAGTATAATTTTAACCAACATATAATGAGATAAAATCAACTGAATCTATTCATTGTAAATCACTTTGACAAATCATCAGTCTGTTCAGCAGCAGCCGATTTCTTCCGAGACTCGTCATAATTCTCCTTTTCCACACGAAGTTTAGCCTTTATTTTTTCTTTAGAAAAATCATCTGGCTTCGTGACTTTTTCTTCAGTTTGTTCAGGTTCTTCATAAAGGGAAACATGTGGATTATTTAGATTATACACGAATAGTCCTTATTCGAATAATACATAACTTTATTTGACAGCTATAAACAGAAATTTGAAGTCGAGAAACTTCGACAACGCACAAAATAATAAACATACAATTTAGTACATTTGTGATTCGTGCTGAGATAAATCTTGAGACATCTGGTCATGACCCAGTAAACAAATGGATATAACAGTGGAGCTATCAAAATTTTTAACTTAACCACCTTCCGTTTCATCTTCAAGCTTTCTTTTACGAGCATCGGTCTTCAATACTGATCTAAATGAATACAAATATTGGTTGTGTCCAAAACGTTAGTTATACCCCCCCTCTCTATTTTCGCTCTACCATGAAGCTCAGATATTATGCAATCGTTTGGTCCATAAAATGTTATCAGGAAAAAGTTGGGTCGCACTAAACTAGATAGAAACTGAAGATACACATTCAGAAAAGAAGGGTCTATCGTTCGGTTTATATTAGATGGGAAGTCATGTTCGCTCATTGAAAGTTACCCATATATAACATTAAATTTACTAGATTAAGCAAGCCATAGGTAAAAGCTTAATTTATGTCGATATCCGGCTAGGACTTACTTTGATGTCTGTGGTACGTCGTCTGCTGTTTTAGACGAATTATCTTCGAAAACATCAAACATATCTTCGACAGACCCCGCCATGTTTGTATTCGTTTGTTTTAGAATCTATGTACTGATATTGTTGTTATCAATGCACTGAAAGAGGAAAGAAAATATTATTTAACAGCGTACAGCACTTAGAATAACACAAACACATGCTAACTTGCCTCGCACCACTATGATCTAAGGCAGATTCATAGCCAGATAGGATATGTATGAGGTAAACGATATTAAACATCTCGTTACTGCATAGCAAATAGATTAAAAATAGCAAAGCAACCATTCTAAAATGGAAAGTATGATACAATTCAAAACAAAAGTAAGAATTCAGCTGTTCTTTTAAAGAATGTCCGGAGCCGCATGTCAGCTTACAGGATCTTCTGTATATTGAGGCATTTTCCCCCATAGCCTACCAAAGTGCCCAGCCCGAGCTACGGATATGTGGAGGATGTGCGACAAGAATAAATAACTCTTTACAATATCTGCTCAAAATAAACTTTATATCGAATTACGCAGAATTAAATGACTAACATAATGTAATATGTCTCATGCGGTGTATATTGAGGCTTTTCCCTCCCAGAGTCTCACAAGACATTTATTTAGTGCCCACAACGTAGATCTGGGCCCGGGAGACAATAAAAGAATCAGACATTTAAACAACACACATGAAAATATGAACAGTATACTAAGCCTAAAGAGATCTATTTAGAGCAAGTTGGAGTTTTAATTGTTTAATCTCTATTTACATAGTATATATAATTCGGCGTGTTGCGCTCACAATTCGAAGGTAAAGGTCGGGGCGTGATATGGCTACTCTTTGAATCGAGGGTTTGAGTGAAGGGTGAGTTTTAATTGTTTAACCTCGATATAAAATAGTATTTATAAATTTCTACGCAATGTCCAGACGATCAAGGCATATTTTACTCAGCTCACAGTCGGATAAGCTGTTAAATAAGGTAGCAGCAACGCCGGCGTGACTGCAGCGATGATGGTGTCCATCATTGTAGTATAGCAAGCTTTTGGGTCAACCATCAACTGTTAGTGACCATAGAAATTCCAGCTTATAAGTTCCTGAATACCATTTGGGGAGCAAAAAAAAAATCTCTCATATTCAAATCTATAGAGTTTGTTTACTTGTGTTAAAAAAATGAATAAATCTTTACTAAAAATGCATTTTCCATAAAAGTATATCTATTTCATAGTAACTAAGTATTATTTCATAAATGACGTTGATCAGATTGTCTAGTATCATTGTCACCATCTTTCAAATTGTAATTACGTATCTTCGGAACTCTTGCTTTTGGTTTTAACTGACTACCAATTTTTACACTGACCCTGGATTTTTGGACGTGTGGCTTCTGTCCAATCACTGCCTTCCTTACAGTTTTATTATCATTCCGCTCATCTCGATTCATGACCACTAAAGAGAGACGTTTTTTTGTTACATGAGATTTTACGCTTTGTAAAGAAGTATTGATAGTACCGCTGTTTTCAGCACTTCCGGGAACCGACGGACTGGAAGGCTCCTGTTCGAGAATGTCCCAGACGTTCTTCATCGAAGAATCCCCGATAGATGACAAACTGTACTGGAATGGGGCGATTGAAGACGAGACTGAAGCAAATTTTGGGTCCAGAGTGTTTCTTGAAAGCTGTGACTCTGAATAAATGAATTCATAAACACTGTATTTTTAGAGCAACTTCCAAACCAAAATTGTCTGATAATATTCTATAGGACAATGAATGAGCCCACCACAGAATATAGTAGTGCTAGGGAAGCAAGATTGCATTATACAATTGATTTTTTAACCTAGGTTTACTAGTTTATGGCAATTTCATGATTTTACCTTCTCTTGGTGTTGAATTTTTCGTCTTCTCTTTAGCAATCATTTTGACCTTCTTTGGACTCAACTGTTGAGCGTATCGCAACTCTTGCCTAATGTAAGGGAAACGATACCATGAAAAAGTTACAACAATGGTTTACCGCTGACTTTTGTAACACTTAATCAATGCTAACGTACCGGTCCAGGATTATAACTCGCATCAACTATAAAAAATAAGTTTTGCCCATACTTTGTGAGTTGGTATTGCAGGTCCTCCATTTTCTTCAGTTTATTTATTTTTTTCGCATCGACAGATTCATCCAATCTTCCCGCTAAAGACTTACAATCTGTACATAAAACCAATTAGTATAAGAACATAGCTATTCATTCTCGTACCGATCTATGACATTGATATCTATGTCAAAGCAAGATATATAACAATAATGGCATTTTTTCAAAAAACTGAAAACCTGAGATCTTGAAATCATCTTTCCCGGCCATTTTCTCTGGGTTATGTTTTTTGTAAGCAGCAAGCTCCGCCCCTAAGCTGTTGCCAGCTTCAAGTAGTGTTGATTTCTCTTGAAGTAAACGAGATATTTGTTCAGCAGCTAACTTCAACTTTTCGTGAAGTTGATTATTAAGTGCAGAAGCTGAAATAATACAGACAAAGCAATACAAAATTAAATAATTTGGAGGGAAAAGAGATATGAATTCTTTGGCAAAAATGTTCATGTGAATCATATGTCCACCATTAAAACAAATTCTGTGTATTTTGGGACATGAACAACATTTTGGTAGTTACAATAATAATAATATCATCAGTATAGCAGGGTTTGTACATAAAAGAAAGACAAAAGAAACGAAAGCTTGAAAAGGGGGCCTCTGTTGGAAATGTGAAAAAATGTATTGACCAATACAGCATAAAATTCATTACCTTTCGAAGGTTTTCCTTCACATTTGGTAAGAATCAGTGCTTGCTTCGTTCTCGACAATTCCTTCCTAAGGTTTGTAATCTCAGCTTGAAATTGTTGGATCATAACAGCCTATGAAGAATACCATAAAGAAGGTTATCACATACCATACCTCTGAGTATTAGGCAATGTTCCTTATTAAGGAGGTTAAAAAAATGGGGTATGTAAGAAAGCATGACACATACGCTAGCTACGTCACCCATCCAAGGAACATCTCCAGATGCCTTATCCACAGTCATTTGTGAAATTTGATTTCCAAGTTGAGTGGCACGTAAACTGTTTTGTATGCCGCCTTTGTAATACGCATCCGCCTCCTTCCTGCTTTCGGCAAGCTGCAGTTCAAGGTCTGAAATTCTTCTCCTGAAGGAAGAAAATTATGAAGAGTAACAGCAGTTAAAATCAGTGTTCATTTTTTTCAAATATTTTTGATTTAGATTTAGAAAAATAGATATACAGGAAATTATGTTTATTAAAAAATGTCTCACTTCAAAGATTCTATTTCTTGCTCTGCTCTCCTTGTCTGGGAAGACAATTCATATTCAAGTTCTTGGATCCGACCATGATGCCTCTTCACATCTAATTCTCTCGCATTTAGAATATCCTCCTGGTGCTTCACTCTCACTTGAAGTTTCTGCAGTTGTGCTGAAGAATCGATTTTTTGAGAGCGTAGTTGACCTTGCATAATGGTGTGACCAGTGAAAAATCCCGATTTTTTTATCAAGGGACATGTGAACATGCATATATAAGAATTGCAGCTAATCATAATATCACTCATCTTACCTATTGTTTCATTGAGAGTGTTTATGTGTGCTTTCACATCTGGGTGTGTAAAAGAATGAGTGACTGTAACTGGTGGTCCAGGAGGAGGTTTTGATGATATAATATTTGTATCTGAATATGATGACAGAGGTTAATATATATATACATATACGATATTGAAAATTCTAAATGTACACTGTATGCTGGATATGATACGACAGTAACAAAATTCAGCGCTAGTTATCGCATATTCCGGCTATTGCACCTTCTCTGTGCAAAATAGAGTACATGGATGAAATGCTTCCCTTCACACCCAATTCTGTCTTTTATTCAAATGCTTTTTAATTCCCAGTTCGAAGACAGCGATTTATATGTGATTAAAGGATGTATGCGGCTTACCTATCACCAGATTATGTTTATTTGCAAAAATTAGGGGGCGTGTTGTGCATTGTGTAGCCTTATGGGCTTGAAATTATGGTACTAATAATATTCACTAATAACTCCTATCATCTTAACCTGATGCATTTTCTCCTCTTCCCCGATTTTCCTTTTTCAGCTGTGCTATTTCGATTTCTAGAGCGTTCACATATTCTGGAGTGATGTCCTCAAGCAATCTCACTGATGGCTGATAGAGAAATTATTACAAAGATACAAGGAGAGGAATACCAGGAATTTATTAAAGAACCTTGTTAACAAACAAACAAAAAATCCTACATTTAGTGCTACCTGGTCAGGATCTTCCGCAACTTTCTTATCCTCTGCAAGTCGTTGCATATCAGCTGTCATTTCTTCTATTATTGATTTGAGGTTATTGTTTGTTTCCTGCAATTCCTTTGGTATAAAACATAAGTGTATACAGAGGTTAGCAGCTTCTTCTAGAAGAACAATCAAGCTCCGCATAATGACATTTTGGTGAATGACAGTGACTCAATGACAATAAGATTATGATGGAACTAAAAAACTGCTATTGCCTAGTGATTGGTCACAGCTCAACTTATTACTCAAATGTTTGGGATGATAGAAATCTTTAACAGCGTGAGTAGAAAGATAAAACTCGCATTGAAAATTCAAGAGATATTGTGCTAACAAATATGGCACATATCCTTTCAATTCGCAATAGATCTGCAGTGAATTAATAACTAAGATATAAGCATGATAAGACCTACAGCCATTGAAACCTATATAGAAATCATACTTTTTGATACTCTCCTTGTCTTATATCCTCACACCTCTGCTGCCAGTCCAATTTCAGTTGAGCTTTTGACTGAAGAAGAGTATTTTCTCTTTTTGTCATTGCAGCTAACTCTCTTTTATACCTCAACAATAGGAAATAATTTATAGGCTAATAATTACGAAAGGTAATATCCAATAGTCCTAGATAGATACTTCTCGACATCGTCGTGAAGTTTTTCCATTTCATTCCTCATAATATCTTCTTTTCGTTTGAGGCTTTGTATTTCTACATCCTTTGACACCCCAGATGAGGTATGATTTTGTATCTGGTTTTCAAGTCTTGAAATTGTGATTCAATACAATTAGATTCCGGATAAAAGTTGAATATAAATTACCTATACATAACTGATGTTGAGCTAACTTAGCAGTAAATTGATATCAATTTGTGATCATTGTTTCCTCATTAAAATGGAATCATCATATTCAAACTGAAGAAAAATGGTAACCTCCAAATATTGCGATATACACAATTACAACACATTTGTAATTATTGGAGGCAATTAAAACTCTAAACCTGGTTCTCAGATTAATAATTTCTTCATTTAGTTTCGAAATAGCAACTTGATGCTCTTTTATCATGTCATTTCTATCCCATAATGTTCTTTTCGTCTCGTATTCTGCTGATTCTGCCTTAGCTTGTAGGTTTCTGATGAAAAACAGAACATAGTAAGAATATCTATGTGACGTGTATATGTATAGGAAACCATACAGTGACCATACTTGACCGAAATTCAATTTTTTACTGCATGTATGTATTATTGTATTCTATAATCCAGTTATTTGATCTTATAGCTTATAGGCAAGAAGCTATTTCATTTAAAATTTCAATCCAAATAATACAGGGAGCTGATGGTAGATTAAAACATGATAATTTAGGTTACGGTTTACCTTATTTCATCAGTAAACATTTTTTCTTTGTCTAAAAACGAGAGCCTCGTTGCTTCGATTTTCCCTTCACGAATTCTAACTTTCTTGTCCATATCCTGATACTTGCATTCGTATTCTTCCTCCATCTTTCTTTCTTTCGAAATTAGCTGCTGAACCTGAGATTCAAGCTCCAAGATACGAGCGTTTTTCATCGTCGACATGTCCTTGAGATCCCACTCAACCTGTTGCAGCTTCTTCTTCAATTTGTTTCCCGCATCGTCTGCATCTTTGAGAGACCCGGCTTGCTTCTCTTGAGCAGACTTTATCAAATCGAGTTCTTTTTCAAGAAACTTGGCCTGTTTTTTACAAAATATACAATTTCCACGAATGGTAGAAGGAAACAGAAATTAGAGAAACCTTTAGCTGATGGGCGAGTGCATCGACATTTATTTCATCTTCTCTCTCTCTCATTTCTCTGTCTCTTTTTTTAAAAGCATCATCGAATTCAGCGGTCAGTTCGATACGCTGCGATTCCAATTCAGCCTCCAGCTGAGATAACACCCGTTCGTAATGGGATTTGACTTGACTCAGCTGGTCCAGAGTCTCTTCTATTTCACCATCCTAAAGAAAATTTCAGTTAGCTAGAATGAAGGACACAGCTACCAAACTGTGACTCGATAAAATACTAAATTACGAATCTGATCTCAGCACTAGCGAAAAGCTATCACACAGTTTGCCGCCAAGTGGTAAATCATATTTAAGATGGATATGTTATAAATATTCTAAAGAGTACTATGTGCAGTCAGTCACATCCAAATATAAAATGACAACACAGCACATAGCCAAGAAATATTCAAATTCATTCAACCTTGGCGGTTCTAAATGTTTCCATTTCTGTTTGCTGGTCCAGAAGTCTTTGACGATAATGGCGCTGCATTTCCATCCCTGCCTGCTTCTCCCTTTGTAGGCATTCCTCGATTGTCGATATTTTTATGCGGAGGTCACTGACCTCGGCGTTATGAGATGATTCCAATGTCTATGAAAAAATTTGCTAGAATATCTTGTACAAATGGCACACAACAATTGCAAAGACAAACACTTTTTATACCTTGACTTTCAAAAATGTATCATCATATTTTTTTAGTTCTTCATCCCGTTCCTGTAAAAGCTGATACAAAAAATTTCATTAAAGCATCTACCAATCATGGAATTAATGCTTATGAATAGTCATGATAAAATACCTCTCTTAATGATCGGGTTACAATTTCATAATAGTACGAAAGATGATGTTCCTAGAGACATTCTGTCCCTACAAAATACACCTTCCGGTGCTATATAACCTTGAGGCACCCATGATAATTAATTTTGCATGTTTGAATACCAATATAATATACACACCAGTAGTTGTGTGCTCAGAGGTGGGATTCAACAAACTAGATTTCTAATACTTCACAGGATAATACGATGAAAACAGAATGAGATCTGTTCGGTTTTCACGCCCCCCTCTCTCTCACACTATCACGCAAAATACTATTTACGTTATTTATTTTAATTTAAAGTTTATTCAATGATTTTTCTGTATTCCTGTTACGTCATCACATAAATGTTCCATTCTGCGTGTACAAGTCGTCTCGGTCACACATATACAGAAATTACCAATTTTTTTTACCTATACCAATCAACGTCCATAAAATATAAGACAGGCATCCCTTTCAGTGTATTACCTTCAAATTGTATTTGAAATCCTCTTTCAGTTTCAGAAACTTTACCATAATCTCTTTGCATTCTTTATCTTTTGTTGACAGTGTAGCTTGGAGGGTCGTAATTTGAAGAGATGTGGCATGTCTCCATTCTTTTTCTTTCTGGTTGGCAAACTTTTCGATTTCTTTCAGATGTTCGGAATTCATCGAAATGGACCTAGCTGCACCAGTGGCATATAATGAAAGTTGATAGAGCAACTAGAACAGTGGTCGAGAACCACTGTCAATTCTCAATTCCCTAGTTTGACCTGTCTAGTGCTGCAGTTTATTTGTAGCGGTTAGCTGTCATTCAAATTTACCGGGCTTATTTTCAGCAATGTAATTTTTTACCGGAGCACCGAAACATACTGATGCCTGATCAACAGTCAATATTCATCCATTTAGATCTCTTTTCTTGCAAACAACAGCGAGTAAAAATTAACAAGTCTTGACACGAACTCAAACCAGTACGCAGTAAATCCTTGAAAGCATTGAGGTGTTGACAAAATGAGCGGATTGTCTCTTCACTGACAAAACTTTCGAAAACTAAAAAATGTTGTTCACCCACATACAATACTTCTGGGATTGTTTATATTGCATTGTATATTGCATCCGTTGTCCGTTAAAATAGCTGATAATCAATCTATAAACTCACCCTGTGAGAATCGTTAATTGCGATTTGAGAAAATGGAGATGTGACCTCTTTCTATTTATAACACGTAACTAGAATGCCACAACTTGATTGGCTGAGTGAAAAGTTTGGACAACATTTGTTGGCTTACCCTGTAAGTTGAGGGATCACACTCCCATCGAATATGGCGAAAGCGTCAATAGGTTTTGTAGGTAACTGAGATGTATTACTATTTTATCACTAATAAAGACTAAAGACTATGCAATATTGATTATATAAAACAATTAACAATTATTATGATGTGCCGGAAATATATTAAATCACACAAACATGATTATAATAATTGACACGCACAGAGACCATATAAACAGTAGAAAACTTTCGATTTGCATACTATGTATACGAAGATTGCATGTGATGAAAAGAAAGGAATTGTAATAACGCATATGATACGCTTTTCATAATTAAATCATACGTAAAGTTGGACCTCTGTTGCATAGGGCAGGCTAATGAATTTTTTTAACATCTTATTGTCTCTTAATGACGCCATTTGCTACGCGCTATGTTTTCATATCGTGGTTAAAGAACACTTCATAATTCAATGTGTCACTAAGCATTGTTAATTTTATAGTGTTCAGGTAATTGATATACTAAAAATTTGTATTCCTAGTACTGTCTTTGACGTTCGTACAATACGACAATTAGTGCCCTATCTATTAGGTTAGTTACTGTCGAATTCCATCAAATCGCCTAAAGTTGCTATACTAGAAAATTGATTGCATACGTTGGATACAAAAAAGAGAATGATTATAAGGGGTAATTATTATATGAAGGCCTATTGAAGGAAATTGAGCATTAGAAAAATTATGAATTAACTGGGCAAAGCAATCGTATCCGTCGAAGTTCCGTCTCAGTAATTAGCTTCGTTGCTGTTCTCCTTTAAGCTCCTCGGCATACATCTCTTGCATTTTGAATTTTTGTACCTAAATTGTCAAATGTCCGATGTCATACGTCAAAGTTAAACACTAAACTAATAAAAATACCAATAAAACGTATTAAAACCTTTCTGGTGATGGTCAACGGGAATTCATCAACGAATTTAATATACTTCGGTATTTTGAAATGGGCCATCTGAAAACAAGAACAATAAAGTAAATTAACAAAGAGTTATGCTGAGACTGAGGATAGATATATCTACTGACCTTTCCTTTACAAAACTGCCGTATGTCATCAGCGGTTAACGACTTCCCCTCACGCAACCCAATCCATGCAGCGACCTCTTCGCCCATCCTTTCATCAGGAACGCCAAATACCTAGAATAAATAATATAATTACATGCTGTCCGTTCAATGGTATAGGCAACCCCTTTTTGGAAGTAGGATTGAGTAGCAATTTCATACTTGAACAATGTCGATTTCTACCATTCCGTAAATAACATCTTCAATTTCAGTTGGATAAATATTTTCGCCTCCTCTGATCAACATGTCTTTGGTTCTGCCGACGATTCTACCGTAACCCTGTTCGCTTATTGTCGCGATATCGCTGCAGATTGGAGGTATATTTAAACTCATGTGAAAATTTACTATGCGTTGGTGTTACGAATAGAATAACTGTTGACCAAACTTTGCACTATGACTAAACAAATAATAAAAGCTTGAAACATATGGTCCAAGAGTTGTTATATTAAGTTTGTGAATATTTTTAGTGGACTAAAGCTAAAAGTCATACCAATTCTTGGGAAAATAGAATTTAATTTTTAGGAACGCAATTTGTCGCTAAGCGAGATAAGTGTTTGCAAATGTTATATCATACACTCTATACTGTAGGAAACATACTAGTCTATAGGAAACAAGCATACCCTGTTTTGTACCACCCCTCCTTAGTAATCGCTTCGTTGGTTTTGTCCGGGGAGCCCCAGTACCCAAGCATCACGTTATATCCACGGATCCATAATTCGCCTCGGGTATTAACGGGAACAATTCGCTCGTCAGCGTCAACGATTTTAGCCTGCAATAAAAACAAGCAAAAACGAATTTAAACCGAACACAAACAAACAGACGCTTTTAAAATTTAGTCGTGAGCTATTTTCTAGTGAGAAATAAACAATCAAGCTTTTCATGTGGCTTTCCATACCAATTCAAATAAACTCGAGCCAGCAAACCGGCCATTAAACGCTACAAAATATTATTATCTTAATCAATTCAGTGAGAAAAGGGAGCAGGTAAATCTGATAAACGCATTTCTCACAATTTCGGGTTGAAAAACGTTGATGATACCCTTAGGTAAAGGTCAATTTACGAGGTAAACAAGCTCTAGAGAAGGCAAATAAATACCTGCTGCAGTCTAGTTCGTTTTCCAGCATAAAAAAGACAGGGATATATTGAGCAATTGTGAAGCAAAGGAAAAGAAGAATAAATTGTGAATTCCATACCTCGTTAAAAGCCATAGGCATGCCCACAGAATTAACCCTTACTTCCTCAGGATCGTCCAAAAAGTTCATGAAAGTAACAGGACTGTTTTCAGTTGTACCATACGTTGGCTGTAAAATAGAAAAAATAGTGCAGGCAAGTTAAAAAATAATTACAAATAGCTATGGGAATTCATAGACGTATGTATATTCGACACTACAATCAGGTCTTTTCATGAATATTGAAGAATCATATATTTAAACCTTTTCCTATTTTTATAAGTACGGTTTAATGTGTTTACCAAATATACATGAAAATGTCTTTTCAAAAATAAGGATTGCAACTAGGTACAAACATTTACTCCACTTACCGAATTTAAATTTATTTACTAGTATTGTTATTTGATGTCATTATTATTCGAGGCCGGTAGTTTTATGCTATATAGGGCCGGGAATAACCGCAAATATGGTAGCAGACAGAATTCAGAAGAAAACGTAAAAAGACATCAGGTCATCTTTGTCTCGTAATTTCAGGACAATACTTACAGTGGAAGGACCTATAAATCTTAATCTGCTAGACTACATACCAACGACAGTGTGTTTGGTTTCAAGATCTGAATTACATTATATTTCCTCTAAAAAGGAAACAATAAATTTCCCTACAATTTCCTGAGGTAACCACTGGAGTTGTCGCCTCCACTTTCCCACACAGAGTGATTTTCTTTCATTGGAAAGAAATGTGTTGATGTTTTTCCTTATATACTCTAAGGCTACGAGTTACAATCTTACATTGCTTGTAGGAGATGCATAATTGAAAACATTGAAAATGAGGTAATAATTTTAGGATATATAGAACTCTCGACCGAAGACCAGCGAAGACTAAGTTAGTATAGCATATTACTTTGTTGACAAAAAATTTAAGAGAACAGAATTCCAGAAGAAATGTTGAAAGCAAAACAAGCGAAAACCTGAAGGTAATCTCAGACTATGAGACGCCTAAGCCCAGCGTTGATATTAGATGAACAAGAAACCCTTTTTGTGAAGCTAAATTAGGAGCCTGTTTTTAAAAGAAAACTTGATATAGTTATGGTTCATTGTTGCAATATTAAAATATTCTGGTTTTATGGATACGCCGTCTTCGTCGCAGACTAAGAACGTGCTATTTAGAATTAGGTAATCAAGATAGACTTCCATAAAAACATATTCATTCCTGGATAATATTTTCATGTCATCATCATTAGCAAGCAATTGTTCTAAGTGATCATTTGCAAATTATATATAATTACACAATAACATATATTGCTGAAACTGTAGAAGCAGAAGATTTTAAAGCAGCTGAAGATGACTATGCTTTTTAGACGCCAACCAAAATATCACATCATCGGGCTTCTAACATCAATCGCGTTATTATACGTTAAGGTTTCTGGTGAGATGCCGATCCTTTCCCTAATGCACAGCAACGAAGAAGAAGCACCGCCCCCTTGGATAACAGATCACTTGCCATTCGATCAGTACGGAACACCACCTGATCACTACCCGGCTATTATACCTGATGGAGAATCGCAAGTTCAGACCCCAGATTTCTATGATTACAACACAACGTCATACGACGAAAATGGAGAATGTCAGTCTGTTCCTAACTGTCCTTGGGAGTTCAGCAACCCTTCTTCCGACCCTTTGCCGAATCTTTTTACCATTCCGCTGAACTTTATGGAATACATGCCACGAGCACCTATCAACCAGAATAAAGACTGGCGATGTAAGGTCGAAGTAGACTGCTACAACCAGCAACAGATTCCGCAAAATATTAGCAATGAAACAGAAGTTCTCTTTCTGAGGAATTCAATATTTACGGTTATAGCCAAAGGAAATTTATCTGCCTTGCCACCTCTTGTGAAATTACGAGTCGAATACAGCGACTTGGAAAACATTCGACCAGGAGCTTTTGCACAACAAACATCTCTAGAGGTAAGATGAGTTTATTTGATGTTACTTTGGGGGGAGGCTTCCTTATTTTCCCAGGTTCAGAGAACTAAAATTCATTCAAATACAACATATCGGTTTAACCCTGTCCCTAACCCGAACTACCAGAATTGAAGCAGACCGCATACTATATAAGAACTGTTTATTTCATAATAAACGAAGAAGTATTATTGTAATGGTAGCATCAATCCATTTGAATTGCCAACAATTGACATGGTTGTTGACACGGAAACAAAAAGATCTAAATTACTAGTAAAAGGCCCTTATAAGTACAAGAGTGACTTTATATACTCGAGATCGAATATTCTTCGTATACAATGTTGTGCTGTTATCAATTCCCACAGATCCTAGAATTAGAGGGAAATAACATCGATCAATTGGAGGCATCAACATTCTCTGAATTGATCAACCTCGACAGTCTGGACCTGACCAACAACGTTATATCTGAGTTCGTTATAGGCGTCTTCGCCGGACTGGAAAAACTCACCGTCTTGAATTTGGGAAGCAATAGAATTGCAAGAATAAAGGCCAACACATTCAAAGGGTTACAATCGCTGAAAGAACTAACTCTGGAAGACAACGTGATCAACACAATAGACCAGTATGCTTTCAGCGGTCTCGACAGCCTAAAATCTTTATACCTAAATCACAATGACTTGAGATCAGTTCCCACGAGTGCGTTACGCGCCTTACCCAGCCTCGTAAGCTTGCAGCTAACCGGTAATCCGCTACGAAAGATCGAAAAGTATGATTTTAAGGGATTGGATAAAATAAGAGGACTGTGGCTGGACGAATGTGAGCTTGGGAGTATCGCCAAGAAGGCCTTCCATAATTCGAAGATCAGAACTCTAATACTTTCTGAAAACAATCTCACAAATCTACCGAACATGGGTACTCTAGATAGACTGGAACGAGTGACGTTGGACGGGAATCCCTGGGTATGTGATTGTAAGTTGGGAGCTACGGTCAGATGGGTGCGACGTCACAAGCTGACGCCACCGTTGCCAAAACTAATATGTACATCACCCCTTTACAGAGTAGGGACTAGGGCCACAGAACTTACGATGGACCAACTGTGTTCAGAAGAGCCGTACGTCCCTGCTGACACGAAGAAGAATAACACTGTCGACTATGAAAATACACCAATCCCTGTGTCAGACTATTCCTATAACGCATATACATATAGTGAAGAAGACCCTTCCTTGCCTGAAGGGACTTGGTCAAAAGATCCTTACGACACAGAACAGCTTTACCCACCGACCGATTCAAAAATGCGGGAAACAGTCATGAATACCAGTGCCAAGATTAACACAACTGTTGCTGAGACTACTAAAGGGCAAACCAGAATATTAACAGCCATTCGAACAAGCTCACAGCTGGACACGGTAATGAAATCTACAGAACCAAATGCGAATACCATGGGCAGTGATTCTCCGCAAGAAAAGAGGAATACCATCTCAAGTACTACGCAACTTTCGGTGACAAATCGAAAAACGATGACCTCCCAATTCCGAAGAAAATTTCCATATCGGCAAAACGATACAGCCCTGCCGCAAAAACCTTCCGCAAAAAAGAAAAAACCTGGATTAACTAAGACAGATATTATCGTGATAGCAGCCATAGCGGTCGGATTCGGAGTTTTGGCGCCTTTGGTATACGCCTTCAGCAGGTTTATGCGTGCAAGGCATCTGAAACAAACGAAAAAAAAGAACGACAAAGAAATGAACCTTGAGCCTCGAGAAGAAAATCACTACGAGGTCGCGAAGGCCCCGACAGATGAAGAGGCAACGGAGGAAGATATTAATGGGACGATTGCAGAGCCTATAGAGCATGAAGCTAAACCAGAAAATGAAGAAACGTAACCATCTCTGTGTGTTTCTGCTAAGAAAGTCGGTATTTTATGCGACGAGTGGGTTTTTTTTCTCCTCGCGCTAATGTAATTGTATTTGGTAGTTTGAAATATTTTGCCAAAATTATTGAATTGATTAAATTCACGAATGTAGTCTTCTAGTTTTGAAACGATGGGAGTGACTGCGAAAAAAAACGTCATAGAACAGTGACAAATCAGTTACGTAATAGTATCAGGAAATTTTGGAACAGCAGATATTTTGGCTGTCAAGTGTTACCGGTTTGGGCCTTTGAAGGATGTAATACTTTATATAAGACCCAGTATACGAGTTGCTACAAATACAGACCCGCATAGCAAAATATAGGGAAAACACGGCAGAGGGCATGGACAATTCAGTCACTGGAATCCTACTTGTTTGTTCTGCTTGAAATAACGTCGCCATTTCTTAACGGACCTTTACCAAATTCGGCACGGAGGTCCAGATGCATCCCAGAATAAAACATAAACAAAGAAACCCCGAATTTAGGAATGATCGTGCTTAGGATCGCGTTAATAAAAAAGAATCTGGATAGCTATAGAGTGTTTCCCGTGAACGCTCTGTTCGCATCATACAGGGAACATAATCAATTGTAGGAAATCCGGGTACTTATAAAGTGTTGGTGTCAATCGTAAATACTATTACAGGTAATCCTCACATCTTATAGGAAACAGTTATGATAACAGTGCTAAATGAGAAAGGAGCAGCCGTAGTGCAGTCGTGATAACGATCGTAAGTGTGAGAGGTCGTTAAACGAGATGTTCGTGAGGATTACCTGTACATATAATGTATTTCATCATGTTTGAAAATTTAAAATGATGATGACTGATTCGAGTGAGCAGATAATGTGTAGTAAGGTCGGTGGTGTATCTCGCAATACCTCATCTAATTCATCACTGCAGGTTGAATACTGACGCCGCATAGTCTGGGAGTTCATTTCTCGAGATTGCGCGCGTTAGCTCGATCGCTACAAGAAGTTTCGTTGTTTGTGGTGACGTGACCTTTCCGGAGGTTAGGTTCTCAAAAATCCTAGGTGTGAAGGTGCCGCAAAGTCGCGAACCTCAATATGGGACATTGTATACGGAACTGAGACTTGCAATAGGCTATGACTGCTTTTCCGAATTACCTATGGTCAGGTGCGTTCATGGATTTTAGGAGGGAAGCTCAATCTGCCTCATTTGAATGATACATGACGTAGGGTTTAGGAAAAGCGATCATACAAAAGTTACGAAACTTTCAACTTTGTAGAATTGAACCGAGATGGATACAGAAGTGTTCTCAGTCTCCATCTAATGAAGATAGTATGTCATATAGGGTATAAGTAATCAACTGGAAATGCGGCCATACGCTGTTGTTATCGAGCGCTTTTCTCATAGCCAAGTAGAGCTTGCCATAGCTAGACATGAGCTTCCAATCTTTTCCTGAACACTTCATAACACTGAGTATTTCAAACCGCAAAGTCAGCGAATACGTCAAAGTGAAAAATTCAGGACATCAATGAGACGTATTGCATTTGCAACACAAAGTTCTTTCTTTCACATAATCGCAAACATTCTGCCATATGCAATGTAAGATTCAGTAGGATTGATTTTGCAGAATTTTGTGAATGAAATAATGCTTAAGGTCAATAGAGAAGGAAATATAGGGTGCACATTGCCTTGGAAACGCCTTTTTAAGTTCAATCTGAAATCAACTTGACCTTCTCAGCGCTTCGATGGGTTGAAATCAGTGTTTATTTATAGAAATGATTGTGATCTGCGAGAGCAATTTAATGATTATTCATTGGATGTGCTAACGCGCATGGTACACAGGGAGAAACTTCGGAAATCTCGCGGCAATTTGGTTACCATCAATGGCAATCACTTACCATTGTTCCTTTAGCTTTGAAAAGTCCCTAATATTGAATTCGGAACATTGATATTCCGAAAGAAATAGATACAGCATATATTTTTTAAAATTTATTGTGAGAAATACATCAAGGACTTTGACAAACACGACCCCACGATAGAGAAAACAGGAATAATAATATGATTTCAATATTCGCTGACTAGATTTTGTTTTCCAACATTCCTTTGCACATATGATACAGCGATACAGTGCTTATTCAACTCCTTATAATGGAATTGCTCTCCCGCTTAAAAGTCTGAAAGAAAAAATAGCGTAAAGTAAAGTAAAGGCGAATTTATAATCTTTTGATGTTGCATTACCATGCTTACCTCGCAGTACTGCAACAGATATAAATAAAACCATTTCATAGTATGACATTACCATCTCTATTTCTGATGGCACATGTTATTTTCCGAAACAGACAATAGATCAATATGCTTCAACTCTAGAGGAGTCGAGCAGACAACCGAGTCAAAGGCCAATCCAGGATTGCTGATGTCCGTTAGGTCGCGGAGCCAATTGCGAAATAGGAGAAATTCACAATCGCACTTCCATAAGTTATTACTAAGTCTGAGCTGGAATAGGGCAGTTCGAGTTGAGTGATACTCATGAAATAAAATCACATCAAATTACAATGAAAGAAATATTAATGTATACCTCTTGCAAGGAATTGCTCGATGGATTTATTGGTGGAATTATTTCCAAGATATTGTTGCTGATATTCAAAAGTTGAAGATTATACAGTCCGATGAATGCTTCCTTATCTACGAGGTACATTTGATTTTCGCCAAGATATAATTTCTCTAGTCGTGGGTGTGACTGAAAAGCTCTGGCAGGAACTGTATCAATGAGATTGTGGCTCAAATCAAGCCAAGTTAAGTCTGGTAGATCTATAGAATAAAGAGTGATGCTTTATTAATTTTGATAATATTCTAATGCAACATTCAAGAAAAATCTATATACCAATAACATAATCAACTGGTTAAATGACTTTTATTTAATGACAGCAGTTTTATAGGCAAGCACATGAAGTGTACATGGACATGTAGTGGATGTAAATTTCTAACCTGACAAAGCATCGACTGGAACTTCGGCGAGGTCGTTGCTATTTAAGTGAAGCCTTTCTATGTCAGTTGACCCTCGAAAAGTGTTATTTTTCATACTGGATAGCCTATGAACAGAAAAACTACATACATTATTTTATGAATAAGATGAATATGACTACCATATTTAACAAAAACAGCGGGTACCTGTTGCCAGATAAATAGAGCCACCTGAGACGACCCAGTCCATATAGGTTTCCCTCCGATAACACTTCTAAACGATTGTTTCGAATAAATATTGAAAAAGCTGAAGAGAGTGGCTGAAACACTCGGTTTGGAAGTTTGGTTAAAAAGTTGCGGTCCAGAAATAAATAAGCCAAGCTCGGTAGACCTAGAAAATATGTAACAGAAATTAACTAAATAGTTAAACACGGGAAAAAGTAATCATCTTCATTACCGTGAAAGGAGTTTGGAGAGAGAATGGATATCTCGTTGTCCTCCAAGTATAAGTATATGAGGTTATGTAAGCCTTCAAATGCTTTCGTTTCAACTTGTCTTATCTTGTTGAACTGAAGATGCAGGGAAATCAAAGATCCAAGGCCGGTAAATCCTTCCATAGGCAAGATTTTTATTCTGAGAAAAGAAAAAGGGGTTCTATAGTTTCCATGAGCAACGATAGAACCTTATACAGTACATGGACTCCTACCAGGTTCTCAATAACAGGACTGTTAAATAACTAGCCATTCATAGGGATTGTATTTCTATTCAAACTTTGAATAATTTAAAAGAAAAATTGTGGATCGTTGAAAAATAGATCACCTATTGTTAACATAGGATTAAATAGAGGAAACAACTTATTTTATAACACTCTTTTATTCCAGAGCCTTCCCGAATTATCAGTTTTGCAGGACCTACTTTCAAAATTCAAACTTCCAAAACATAATTTAAGCTGCTAATTTGACTTCTGCGTCCATTAAGCAACCACTAACTTTAATTGAACAAATAAAACACTTGAAAATAAATTCCAATTGCATGATTTAATGCGCATACATTTAGCACATTAACACACAAGGGAGAGAGGGGGGATTTACAATTATTTAGTAGCTCTATAATCATACTTTTTTCAAAACTGAACAAGATGCCCAAAAAAATTTGCCTAATCCCAGATAATGATTGAGTTTACTGTACTTGTTTCTACGGAGATCCAGCAATTTCGTTGCGGGCTTCAGCACGGGTGGCGGTGAAGTGTACCCCTGATTTTCGCAGTTAACGTGTTTCAGTTCATCATCACAGTTGCATCGATCAGGGCAAACAAAATCCCCAGTGGACACTCCTTCATCTCCGCCCACTCCTTGTATAGATGTGACATCAAGATCACCATTACTTTCTTCAGCATCTAGGTCCTCTAATTCCTCACATATAAGATCTTCTATATCTAAACTTCGAAAGCTTTTTTCTCTCAGGTGCTTTGGAGAGTCACAAGTGAGATCAAAGTCTGTGGTCTCAAGCCAACGTCGGAAATCCTAAATAATTTGTATCATAAAATATTCAAGATTCATATTACATTTCTAGGTTTTTAAGATTATTTAAAGGTTTCTTGATACAATAATTTGTGTGTGGAGAAAAAAATAAATCATACATCTTGAGTAACTGATTTTATACCTATACACCTACACTGACAATTTCAATGCCTGTCTAGTCAAATAATTAACAAAGCAAGGAATTCACGTATTACAAAAACATGAATCTACAATATATTGTACATTCAACATACCTGCATTTTGCAATCACATTTCCAAGGATTAGCAGAAACTCCAAATTTATCTAAACCGGTCATAGGTGAAAGATCCAGAAGATATTCCAAGTTATTTGCCATCAATTGAAGAGATTTAAGTTTTGGCAGTCTGTCAAAAGCACCTTGGGCAATTTTTTTCAATGAATTGTTTGACAAAGACAAGAACGTAATAGAACGCAATGCTAGAAAAATAAAAAATAAATTTAAAACTCTTGAATTTTTTTAAAACTTCACAGGTTACTACTCTGCATTACAAATCTTAAGTTGAATTTACTCATTCAAATATACTCACAAGTAAATGCATGCTGCTCAACCGTTTGGATTTGATTTTTTCTCAGGCTCAGAGCGAGTAGCCTGAAGAGCGCTCCACCAGAGAAGGCTTGCTCCGGAATAGAAGAAATCTTGTTGTTATCAAGAAAGAGTTTACGTAGATTTCTTAGTGGAAAAAAAGCCGTTGTAGATATGTGCTGTAATGAAAAAGAACCGGATTACCATTGAGAACAAACATCTGAAACAAAACAGTGAATCTTAGCCAATCAAGGAGGCAAAATGCTGAACTTTAAAATAAATTTATTAAAATCCCAACAGAAAATTAGGGAAGATAAATTTTATCCTAGAAAACAGACTTCAGTCTTATCGGTTATGAATAGGGTCTAGGATTTATTAATCACAGATTTACCTGTATTGCATTGCTCGACAGGGTCAATACTTTCAGTTTGCTCAATCCAGTAAATGTATTGTCACCAAGTGAATCCAGATTGTTATTTTGTAAATCTAGTACCAGTAAATTTCCAAGTGGTTTAAACACCTCATCCTGTATTTCCTGAATGGCATTCTGACAATTGCAAGAAAAGCATTATTGCAGTGCAAGATCCTTCCAATTAAAATCATATCAAATTCAGACAGTCCAAAAAGAGGGATTTCCTTCAAAATCATATCCTAAACCAAACACAAATCTATATTTACCTCTTCAAGATAAAGTTCCTTTAAAGCCGGAATTCCTTTGAAACTTCCTTGGCGCAAGATCGTCAAGTCATTCGCATTCAGGTACAGATGAGTCAAACGTCGCAATCCTTCAAAAGCTTCGGTTTCAATAACACTTATACTATTTTCTTGAAGACGCAGATGGGTGGTGTGCCCCATACCTTCGAACACACCTTTGCCAAGCAAACTGGTAAAGTTGCCATGTAAGTTCATGACCCGTGCGTACGTAGGAAGGCTTTTCATATCAGCGATTGTTATCACTTGGCAATTTACCTCTTTTTTACGAAGATTACATACACAGTGTGCCGGGCAGGATGGTTCACCTTGAACCAGGTCGTACATTAGTACAACAATGGCAAGGAGTATCAATACTGAGAGGTTTGGTGTCCCAGCCATGATTTGGATTGCAATGAGTATGACAGTATTTTAAGCGCGATGAAGTTTTTTTTAGAACTTGAAATAAGAAAATATCTTTTATGATTACAGCACTATGAAATTATCGCTTTACCACTTGATCTCAGATTCAACTGCTCAACTTTTTTCCATTGTGTAAGACCGGTTCAAAACCTAGACTCAACTGACCAAACTTTCCTAAAGACCAATACATTTACAAACTAAAAATTTATACCTCTTCTCTACTTACACGACAGTCAGCTTTAAGGTCATATATTGTGCTTGAAAGATTTGTGAATACTTAAAGAGACTAGGACAGACAGTGTTGATACTTTCTGTGCATATAAGATGAACTTGCAAGTTTATCTCGAATAACAAGATGTAATGTGTTTACCTACCTCATGGCTAAACTTCCTGCAGGTGGACTTACAAAGTAGACTCCATTCATGCAAGCTTCGGTATATTACAGTACCCACAGTTTACTTCCGTGATATTCATTGACTTCCTGCGATTTAACTCACTTCATCGGACTGCCTTTAGATGGTTTGCACCCATATAAAGTAATTTTATGCTTTTTTCTCGAGGAAACAACTGAGTTGCTGCAGAGATTTTAGGTCTCTTGTCTTTTTAAACAATTTCCCCTGCATGTCATTAACATACTTTTGATAATAAGCTTTGCATAATAATCACTTTCTTTGTAAAAGCTCAGAGGGATATTTCCGAACTATAATAGCTAACCTTTTTTCCCTGTATGGTTTTTGGCGCCCAGTTGATAATACCTCAGCAGGACTAGTTAGCATCTACTCTCTTTTTTATCACTTTGATGGTAAACTGATGGTCTTTTGAGAATCATTTTGCATCAATTGTCATGATTTCAAAATGACTGTGATGTAAGTTAAATTTATTTCTACATGCTATTTTTATTAAGTTTGTGTGTTTTCCATATATATCGTCATTAATTTTATATCTAGTAACTTTTGAATGTTTATTTGTGTTCATCAGTGATATCGTTTTCAAATGTTTCATTTAATTTTAAGTATTAGGAATATGTAATATATCAAGATATTACAATTCTTTAGTTGAGTATGAACAATTAAGCTACTCTGACGCGTGCTCTACAACTCTATAAAATTAATTAACAACAACTCACCAACATTCTGCAACCAAACGTTTTTTCAGTAGCTAGGACGATTTCGGGAGGACATGGAGATCCCGCCATAACGCCTATAAAAATATACACATTGACATCATGGCAAACCTATCATTTGTGCCTAAATTGCTGGACTCTACATAAAGCTACAACAAGGAAGATATTAATTTTCTAGTTACCTTTCTCTACAGAGCTATAATCATATTTTGGCATGTCAGGATGGTTGCAAGCATCGATGAACATTGTTGGTGTTCCATAAACAACTGAGCACCTTAAACAGAGAATAAAAAATGGTTAGTAACACAAATAGCAAGAATATTTAGAAGAAAACAAATTAAAATTTGCAACTTCCGACACAGCCAATCTAATGAGGCCTAGGAAGTTAATCAAATGAGTCACCATCTTGCATTTGAAATAAGTTTATATATATGATAGCGGAGCAAACCAGCATTATCTTCAGCTAAGACTTCAGCAGAATATTTGATCATGCAATTAATTAATTTTATTTAATGAGATGTGAATGCGCTATTGTTGAATAATTTACCTGGAGTTCTACCAGCAACTGGCTGAATCTGTTTGGTACAACTGTAGGGTTTGGCGTGCTTGTGTCATAATAAAACGTTATCGAGACATTTGACACGAGAGTAGGCAATAAAACGGAGTCACAAAATGAGGGAGGAAATGCAGACATACATGAACAATTAATACGGAATAACCTCGATTATATAGAAATATATATTTTTCACCATGCTTGCTGATAAATGTATTACAGTGTCACCTACTTGTCCTCTTGCAGTGATTTTAAAGTGGCAGCGGGATCGTAACCAGCACACGGGAAAATCACACCCGCTCCAAAAGCACTGCACGCCAAACTACCAGCAACCATGCCAAAGCAGTGGTACAGAGGAACTTGGCAGCATATACGATGGTACTGTAAGATAAATGAAAGAGTGAAAAAATTTCGATACGTGGCATCACATAATGATGGTTATAGGAAATTCAGGTCAAGGGGTTGGTAACAGCATTTAAAAAAAAATTAGTCAGAGTGCCTTGAGTGGTAATTTCTTGTGTACTTGTTATGACTTTCCATCTGTTTTTTTAGAAGCTTGTAATTTCAGGAGACAAGAACACTTTCACAAGTCAGGGAGACAAGAAGACCTCATAAAAAAATGAACGATCTATATCAATGAACTTACATAATCATCATAGCCTATCCGCATTCCAACGCATCTAATGTTATTGATGATGTTATGATGAGAGAGAGTGGCTCCTTTCGGGGAACCTGTTGTACCCTTGAAGAAAATAGATGAAAAATAATGAAGGATTCAAATTATGTACTTGTATATTCGTCATAACTTACAGATGTAAACTGAATGTTGATCGGTTCGTCGAAATCAAGGGAGCGTGATATATTGTGAACTTGAGCAACATCTGCCGATGTACCGATCTGCTTCACATCTGAGAAACTGAATGCTCCAGGGAAGGATTCTGTTCCCATCATAATGACAGTAGTCAAATCAGGCATACTGTAGCAAAGATAAAACTGTGTAAGTGCTGTTCACTGATGACTATTGTAGCAGGTGACTTACTTTTTGCTTTTTAATTTTCCAGGACTACAGGTTGACAATTCAGGCGAAATCTCAGAAAGCATTTCATAATAATTCTGCGTTTTATATGCAACAGACGATACAATGGCCTTCATGCCTGTTTTTCTTAGGACGAATTCGACTTCTCGCAGTTGGTAGGCGGGGTTAACATTGACCTGTAATTGCAAAATTGAACGATTCAGTAAAAAATGAGTGTAAAGTTGACATCGGAGATTATCGAATGAAGAAACTAATAATCTAAGCAAAATCCTCTGTTGACTATCAGAGTTGGTAAATAACTCACAAGTATTATTCCTAATCGTGCTGTAGCATATTGGGTGAGAACCCACTCTATGGTACTTGGACCCCAAATACCGACACAATCGCCTTTTTTCAGTCCTAAATTATGCAAGGATGCTGCAAACTGATCCACCTGTCACAGAAGATATGTGTTATACAGAACATCATTGTCATTTTACAAAACACATTCTAAAAAACAGTGCTTAGGCTCAACCTCCTTCATGAATTCTGCGAAGGTTAATCGAATTCCGGTATCACAAAAAACGAAGCTTTCCTGGTCTGGAGTCTTTTCCACCGTCGAGAGTAGCATTTCCCCGACTGTTGTTCCTTTTCAAATTTAAAGTAAAAGTAGATATGTTGCTTTACGTTTAAATTTCATGATTAAAACACCGTACCGGTGAATGATAAGTTTCCTGATGCGTGAACGTAGCTATTTGTCAGTTTCAAAGGAGGAAAAGGACTTGATTCATGTTGAAGTGAGCTGTATGTTTTTGACAAACAAGAACACATTAGTTGCCAGCTTAATATACAATCCACTAAGTGCAATTATTGACAAAATCTATACCCTAGCCCAGTGGTTCTCAGCTGGAAGCCATATGGGTCCCTAGTGGCCATAGAAAATTTCTGAGAGTAATATAAACTGCATATTGGGAAGACACAGGAATATTTAATGGGCAATACCACTTACCTTCGTTTACAAATAATTTAGTTCTATATAATAATGTACGCTGTAAATAGTAAAATAAGCTTTATCTGCAATAAGGGGGGCATAAGGCCATAATCTTAGACTAGGTGGAGGTTTATTCTTCTTATGTATTTAAATACGGACAAGATTCTTGATTAACCACAACATCTTCACATATATTTGTACGCACCCACGGGACATTAATTTGGTAATTCTATCAGCATATGAATAAAGAGATGTATGCATAGATAAGATGTAGGACATTGTTTCTCAACAGTTCCTTCACAGTATATACAGGTTTCTATCTAATAGCAAAGCCTCAAAGAGGAAATTATCAGGGAGGGGGCCAAAGTCCCCCCCCCCCCTTTTTCCATTTGCATTTAAACCTCAGGGCCAAGGTGCAATGCACCCAGCCTCGGTGCCATATCTAACAGTACATTATTTCCCCATTCTCTTATGGTCACAATTATCTACTTAATGGGGAGAAGGGCTGAGCCCACACATACCTTGTTGCATGCAAAGCTCTAGATGTAGCTTCACTAGCACTGCACAATGTTTTTGTGGCTTTGAAGAGTGCTAAAGTTATGGCTGCGCGTTTCATGCTGACAGTTTATTTCTTGAATACGACGAAAATGATAACAATATTAAAGCAAGGGGACCGCTACAGGCGATGAAAATACATAAACGTATATTACTACTCTGTTGTGTTAGTTTTTAATAAAAATGCCTCCCTCCAAAACCACTATTAATAGTTGTAGGCACACAATCGCGTTTCCCTTATTAGTTAAAGCTGCAGCGCAAGAGGTATTCGTCTTGCAGAATAGCTAGCTTGCAGTTACGCTCCATTTCACTACAAACACTGGTGTTCTTAAAAGCTATATTTACACAGTATTAACAGAACATTGCTAGTCGATATGGGACGCTAACGCACAATATAGCTAAATTGAACCCATATTTGCACGAATAAACTAATTCCCGCAAAACTATCCTACTGCATCTAGGATAACTGCTACTGTAACACGACGAAGAGGACCCGATTGATCGTTTTCAGTCACATTGAGTCAGCAGTAATATAACGTATCGCCTGTAATTATAGTTGACAATGCAACCATCTTAAGCTCTTTGTATTTTTACTGAATCATTATCTCATCGCTACCCGTTTCTAATTTCTTTACCATGGAACTGCAGTGATTAACGGATAATCGCTGCAGTAACAGTTTTCGTCAATCATTAACGCATCGGTCGCGAGCAGTGTCTAGTAAAACACTATTCAATACATACAAAACACATACTGTGGAACTTTGTTTAGTCGCTTCAGGGTTTGGTCATGGATTCGTGAATGAGCGTCACAGCATTAATTTGCAAGCAAGGTAGTGTTGCAAAGAGAGTTGGAGCAAAAATATCAGATTGCAGGAGACCACCCTCCAGAAATTACCTATATTTCTTTGCACTTTCTTCGGTTATTCTATATATACCTAATAGTGCCACATCTTTATCATGTTCGCTATACAAAAATCTAGATCGATACGACACAAACCAGTTTATTATTAATTGCAGTTAAATTTAACTTGGATATAAGCAAAAATAAATCGTTACAATACTGCACTCAAAAGATGTGGTAATAAATACCTATACTGTACTTGAACTAAACTAAAAATGGAACTTGTTTTGAATATCCACATATAAATAATGAGTTATAAAGTGCATGTAACCTCCATAAATTACACCATAAATCTAGGACTTGATGAAATTTATGAGACCGTTGGTTGAAGAATCATGACTGGACACTGGTCCCGCTGCTGCCAACTCCGGCTCAATAACTTTTGCCAGTTGTTTCCCAAGCTCGACGCTATTAACAGAAACCCAGTTGCATTCTTAGAAATCCTCTCTGGTATTTTATACTAGTAGAAACACTTACCCCCACTGATCAAAGGAATTAATGTCCCAGATCACTCCTTGGGTGAAGATTTTATGCTCATACATTGCGATGAGCAAGCCAAGCATGAACGGAGTTAACTTTTGAAACATTATCGAGTTTGTTGGTCTATTTCCGAGAAATACCTGTGGGAATGAGCTATTGAAAACGAAGGCCATACTACGTGTGGACTTAATCAATGCCTAAGACATTATACCTTGTGAGGAAGAATTTTCTGCAGTGCGTCACTTGGCGTCCCAGCCTTTTGCAGTTCAGCCTTTGCCTCAACAGTTGTCTTACCTTTCATCAGAGCTTCTGTTTGAGCTAAAAAGTTGGCGAGTAGGATCTAGGTGGGAAAAGAAAACCAAAGGTCACATGTCTTACTATTTAATCCAGCTTAGTGAAACCCATTTCAGACTTTCCCACTTTCGTAAAATCTGTTCTGGTATCCTGTTTATTTTTATATATTTCAGAAAAGGAACATGACTAAGACGAAAAACCAGTTCGTAAGGCATTGATATGTCAACATTTACTTGCGTGGTCCCGGCAGTGTTGCGTTAACAGACTCAAATTTTCACCTATCACCTGTCACCTATATTCCTTATTCCATCTTAAACTTCCTCATAGGAAACAGTATAAATATACATTCGTTGAAAAAATGAAGATGCACATGAGAATGTAAACTAACCTAATTTCTAAAATTTGACATATGGAAGGTAATAAATTTACTCTGTGATGCTTGCCATCAGCAACTGGATTGTGAGACTGGACTGGTGCAAGAAAATCAGCAGGTATCACTTTAGTTCCTTGGTGGATCAGCTGGTAAAAAGCATGCTGACCATTCGTGCCAGGTTCACCCCAAACTACGGGGCCAGTCGAGTAATCCACTGTGGCTCCTGAGCGAGTCACATATTTTCCATTCGATTCCATGTCACCCTGTTGAAAATAGATGGATAACGAAAATTACAGCCAAACAAAGTCTAATCACTTTATAACCGACCTGTTGAAAGTATGCTGCGAATCTATGCATATATTGATCATATGGAAGAAGTGCATGTGTCTGGGCTCCGTGAAAGTTATTGTACCACACTCCGAGCAGAGCTAGTATAACTGGAACATTTTTTTCGAGGGGGGCATTCGAGAAATGCTCATCCATAAAATGTGCTCCTTCGAGGAGCTTTTCAAAGTTATCGAAACCTAAATAGCAGTTCTCACTTAAGCAAGATTTTTCAAACATTTGTAAAACTAAAGAAGAAGGATGTCCCAAAAATTATCAATACTAACCAATGTGAAGAGATATTGACATTCCAATAGCGGACCACAGAGAGTATCTTCCACCAACCCACTAGAAAAAAAGGGATATGGAAAGAACCATCTGGTTGAAAAATGATCAGACTATGTTAATAGCAGCAACTTACATCCCAAAATTCAAACATGTTGTTCGTATCTATGCCAAATTCTGAAACTTTCTCAGCATTGGTTGACAAGGCGACGAAGTGCTTGGCTACAGACTCAAGCTTTCCATTCACTTTTGACAGGAGCCAGGTCTTTGCAGAAGTAGCATTCGTTATCGTCTCTTGCGTGGTAAATGTCTGGAAAATATATCCCAATTGACTATGGAAACTCTGATTCAGATATTAGGAACAAAAGCCATGTTTACAGTCAAGTGACAGCACAAGCCACACAAGGTACGCAACACACTTGAGACACTAATCAATAACAACTATTTTATTAGGTCCTTTAATTTATACATACAAGCGCTTCCCCTCTTACCAACGAGTTACCTTCCGTCATGCCGTTTGAAAGAAAGATCTCGATACCATGAGAATGAACTATAGTGAGGTAGGGGAACGTTCGCACACACAACCGAGTCGCAAACAATGAACATTTGAAAATGACGGACACTAATGTATTGCCACTCGCAAGAGTGCAGCTAACTGCTGTAACAGGGCACTACACACAAAATTTGGACTTGAATTAACTTATTTCGTATCACCGAATGTTCGTAGTCGGGGAGTTTCTGCTTAGTTTACGCCAGTAATTAGTTCTATCAACTTCAACTCTTTATGTTATGTTATGGAAGCGTAAAGGATATAAAATATATTGAATTAGCCACAGTATTACAGAGGGAACAACACATCTTTAATATCAATATCAAACAATTTGTATTATTATTTCAATGTTACTTTTTTATTACACATACTCCAGTGGATTAGCAAAATTCTCTTGCGATTCTAAAAATGAGTCATGCTAAGTAACAGTTTAATACAGTGATACAGGAAATGCTTGGTTCCAGAGGATGTGAATTCATTGGTACTAGTTTTATTATTTTCAAACCAATGACTGACAAAACCTGATGAAAAACAATTAAGATACCCATGAAAAGCATTTAGCTAAAGTGGAAAAGACAACATTGCATTCCACATCTTAGAATGGAAATAACATCCGAAGCATTCCTAGTATAGTATAACCCATTTATTAGAACAATACTGATTATAATACCTGTATTATTATACCACAAGGTGAGACATTTATTTATTAAATGAATATTTCTTGATCGAACTTTAAGTAATCTAGCAAGCGTGGTTTCGTGGATGAGGGAGACCTCTATTTATCACAGGAATAGTTATATATTCTTCAGAGTTAAAAATGTAGTAATGGTATACTGGTCTACAGTCCATAAAAATATATTCAGGTACAACCTTACCTTGGAAGCCACAATAAAAAGAGTAGTCTCATAGTCAAGCCCATCAAGTGTTTTCTGTATATGAGTGCCGTCAATATTAGAAACAAAGTGTACGTTGGGTCCATCTTTTGAGAAGGGTTTTAGTGCTTCTGTAACCATCAGAGGTCCCTGCAAAACAAGATAGGCATTAGTCTTAATATAATAAAATGTAGCTAAAATGGACATGGAATATACACCCTCGCTCTATGAGAGGTAGGCGTTCCCAAAAATAGTATATTGCAAGTAACTGGTTGAATTAAAAAAACCAGAGATGCGTTCTGGAGTACTTCCTAAATTTGTTTATCTAATGTGTTTATAATACTCCCACTCTTACTCTTTCACACTCTCGTATATCCCGTAGTTTAGGATATAAACAACGGTGCCGCAATATTGTTACACAAGAAGTGACTTTACTGGATATGTCGTGTCACTCGTACAGATACTGATTTTTCATTACCCTGAAAACCAATGAACTTACCAAATCTGAACCTCCAATACCAATGTTCACTATATCAGTAATTGCCTTTCCAGTATAGCCCTTCCATTGGCCAGATCTAACATTCTAAAATGAAGAAAAAATCTTGATTGCACTTCAAAGAAATTAACTTCACTGCTATTCTCATATACTTAGGTAATTGCTCACATCACAGAAACCTTTCATTTTTGCCAAGACTCGATTGACTTCTGGCATGACGTCTTTACCATCAACAAGCACAGGAGAATTAGAGCGATTTCGCAGAGCGATATGAAGAACAGCACGATCCTGGCACATTAAAAAATGAAATTAGTAGCGTCAGATAGCGCGGAACAGCAAATAAGAATGAAAAGTTGAGTGAAATACCTCAGTGAAATTAATCTTTTCACCCGAAAACATTTTATTTCTCATTTCTTCAACACCTCTGCCTCTTGCCTATAAATTTTATGTAGGTTTTAATTATTAAATTTCGGAAGATAATGTGGAATGCTAGAAATCTTTCCTACTAGATCAAAAAGATGCTTCAGGATGGTTTCATTGATGCGATTCTTCGAATAATCTAACAAGAGTTGACCCTCTGCTGTAACCAGTTTCAAGCTGAAGAATGAAAAGTTTAACAGGAATTAGATTCACCGGAGATTGGTAAATTTTGAGTGCAGTTAGCAATGAATTGCAACTCACATACCTGTAGTTGGAAAAGCGGTCTGGATCACTGTCAAAGAGATCCCTAATTTGCATTGATTCACCAAACTGACTGAAATCTTTCAATAATTCTTTCCATTCTGGGGTTTGTGTAAGACTAGCCATCATAAACTTTGCACAGTGCAAGAACGAAGTACGAAACTATTAACTTTAACTGAGGGCAAAAAATACGGTGATAACTATTACTTTGCATCAAAAACATTAGGAGCCCAACAGTGCAAAATAAATATTAAACTTCAAAATGCTCCTACACAATAAGAATACACAATCCCGACTCCGTTATTTTTATTATATAACACCTTCATATTGAAGCTAAATAGGCAGAAGTGCAGTCACACTGGGAAACTCGATGTGTTGGGATAATAGCTCTCTAGTGTACCCGACCTTTTCTTACTTAGATGTTACTAAATTAGTCCTTCATGCACCATTGCTCCTGTACCAATGGGAAACTCCGAAAATACAACCTCACAGAAGCACGTACATTGCTTGCATTTTTGTATTTCGTTACATTTGATGTAAACCCACGAGGATAATTAGGTGTGCAGATCGAATTGTTGTCCTTAAGGCACTAGTTCTTACAATAACTCGCAGGGTTATGATATAGTACCCCGAGACACGAGCCGGACCATTGGAGATTGACCAAGTGGTTTAGCTGGACAAAACTAACGTGAATGACATTCAAACATTAATGGCCACGGTTGAGTGAGCTAAGGGTACTTTGAAAATTTCACGCACGGCTTTCGTGAAACAGCTTTAAATAAAGTACAACTGTTGCAGTGTTATCGTTACCTTTTTTGTATAGTTTATTGTTAGTTTAGTTCGTACTCTGTCGTTTGAACCGCTACAAAATACACTCCTGATTACAAGGAGGAACTCCGCTATCTTCGTCCGATACTCAGAAGATGCGTAAAAACAAACGTAATACTTCGGTTAAATGTTACCTCTTTGTAGGTATAAATCAATACACGTTCCCGTATGTACACTTCAACTCTATTCACAGGCTCG
>QRAM01000332.1:106074-118930 GCA_013436055.1 Halocynthia roretzi
AACTAATTACAATCAAATACTCCAATCACAATCGTATTATTAATTACAGTTTCATCCAGTTTATCTTACACTTCACGTCTCAACCAATTTCACGAGACTTATTTTCACTCTAGCCCTTTGCTAGCCAACATTTTCCCACAGTTTGTCATGTTTAGGAAGTGATACCAGGGCTTCACAGTCTCCCACCATTATACATCAATATATCATCACCCCATAACATATCCCGTATCGTTATGTTCTCCACTACTATTTGGTTACAATCATTCCCCCCCCCCCTTCCCTGTACAATTCAACTCCCTATACAACCATAGTCTTTAAAGACTATGGTACAACTATGGTCCTAAAGTTTACCGGCTTATCTTACCACGAAATTGAAATTTTTGTCCACAATTACACTCCACACACTATCACAGGAAAATATCCACTTAGTACAAGGCCTCCGAGAGCAATTTCATGAGTGGGTACAATGCAGGTTACCTTTCGAGCCCTCCTTTTTCTATTGCGTAGTTATGCACACACAATATCATATATGTAAAAGTGTTCTGAAAACATAGAAAATTCCCATGCTCCTTTTGTATCTATGGGCATCGGTACAATGCACCCTGCACCCCCCTCTCGGTAGCCCCGACTGAGAGAAATGACCTTCTTTTGAATTGGATGTTGTACACTGGAATGGAAGGACACCTCATAATCTTGGCCCTTTCCCAGCATTTTTTATACGGTAATAGCAGGAACTACATTCACCTCGAAAAGTTGCAACAAATGTGTGATATGGAAGCTAATGCTTTTCCTGAGAAGAGATACTAAACAGCAGTTACTAGAAAATTTTATTCAATAATAAAATCATGAAATCCGCATGATAAAAATTCAACCAAAAATTGAGATAGGGTATTGAAACTAGTATAATAAAAACATTAGTAAACTAGATATAAGCATCATATCACCCTTTATCCTAAAAAAAATTAAGTAGGTCAGAGGAATGCTGAATATGCACCCAACGTGCATTTTCAATAAAGGATATAGAGCAGTAGGGGCAGGGCAAAAGTAAGTAATCTGGCTTGTACCAGTGGAACAATACTGACCATCTAGACAGAAGTAAAGTAAACAGTAAGTAAAATGAGTGCATAGGTAATTTCAATATCGCTGCGCTAAAGATGAAGAGCTTTCAAGAAGCAGGAGATTCGATTACCTAGAATCATGCAGCAGCAAAAAATTCTTGATATCTCTCGGTAGACGAAGTGAGCCAATAGCATCAGGCATATATCTGAAATCGGATAGAATAAATAGCTGTATAGTGAAGATGAGCTCGAAAATAACTGGTGATGAAATTGAGCTTACCGTCCCACCATTGTATGCCTGATTGTTACCCGGCAAAGAGTCCCAAGAGACGGAACTTGTGAAGCGATTTTAACCAGAAAATTATACATGTCCCTGTCACTAGAAAATGAAAATCATGTTCATCTATTTTAGGGAAACTTAATTAAGGGTACAGCCAATTTTTTTAGCATAATTCTCATTTACCAGTAATTCATTAACATTGACAAAAGAAAGGATTTCAATTTGTAGCACCATTTACAGGGTGCAAGCACACATGAGGAAATGTCCATGGGCGTGGTACTGCTTAGTGTACCAATTCAGTCGAACCGTTTTCCATGCTGATGTTTTTAATAAAATTCAATCACATAATAACAGTGTTCTTAGTTGTGATCGTTTCGTTTCCATCAACTTTTAGTTTAAAGAAAGGGAATTTCTACCCCAGGGCCTATCCCTGTACCTTGGTAATGACAACTACATACCAATAAGGGATACCGATACCATCCTGTTCTTCAGGATATTCTTTTAGTGCCAATCGCCCAGTCGCTCGAAGAAGTAGATCAAAACATAAATTGTCACTGTGTGAGTTGAGCTCACTGTAAAAAACAGTAGGCAGAATTAATTTAACCAACTGAGTGAATCAATTATTCAAGTCGATAGCACGTAGGTGAGATGGTGACATGCTTGAATCACCTACAGAATAACACAATGAATCACACAAGTATCAAATATTGCAAATCTATTAATGCATACAACCAGAATTAAGTACCCTATTTAATTTTATTGCTGGCAGTTAAATCACGTTACCTACCATGTGTAGTTTTTGGTATCCACATTAGGTCTAGGAATGCAGACTACTGTGACGGGGATCTGGTTGAAATGAAATGCCAATTTTGAGACAAAACTCAGTAAAGAAAAATGAATTTTGAGGCATCCTGTACTATATTAAACTGACAATCATTCCGGCTAATAAAATTCTTGTGACGACATTTCTTTGTGTGAGGCTTTTTCAGAAAACCACAAATCTACTGAAATTTAATAATGGGATTCTATTAAATACACCACACATAAAATGATGGTCATGGTAACCCCACTGCAATAAGGTTCGAATTTTTATTTAGATATGTAGGATCACCCATATTGCATCATTGCTGCTCTAATCAGTGCTGTTTTCCCGGTGTTGTTGCGAAGACGTGTGTCTGCTCCGAATTCAAGTAAAGTTTGTACACATTCTGCATTGCCCTGGAACAAATATGTTCATACTATTATGTTAACATCAAAAAGTTTGTACGCCTGGAAAGCACCATGAAACGTCCATTATATATTGTATTAGCACCAGCAGTATTTATATCTAATGTTTAGGCAAAGGATTGTGTATTTTTGGGGCATCAGCTCACAACATATTGGGGAGCATTTGGAAATAACATATAAAAATGTGAAACAAAGAACTTACTTTCATTGTAGCAAAGCTCAATGGTGTATCTCGATTCAAATTAAGAGCGTTCACCGAAGCCTTGCTTTGAAGAAGACACTTGACACAACTGACTTTGTTCTTGTAGCTAGCCCAATGCAAAGGTGTGTTACCATCAGCTGGATATATTATCAGACATCTTAAGTGAACGATAACAAATGTGAACATGGGTACCACTAACTACTTATGTAAAGAATTACCATCTTTCGCATCTGGGTAGGCATTGTACTTTAGGAGAAGTTTAACTACAACTAAGTTTGCTTCAGCAGCATAATGAAGAGGTGATCTGTTATTGAAAGCATCTATAGTGTTTACCTGCAAAATAAAGTCAATTTATTGAAATCGAGTGATTTTCGCATGGGGTATACTACTGAATATTGAACATTAACAATTACATCTGCTCCAGCATTGAGAAGAATCTTCATTAGTCCACATCTTCCTGTTTTTGCAGCAGCATGCAATGGCCTCAGCATGGATGCTCCAGGCATACCATCTGCATCAGCTCCCTAGGAAAGAATGACACACATTATTTCCTCATTGCATGATCATGCAAACCAGACCTATGTAAACATTAGAAAATTGCAAAAATATCCCTAAAATAGACTGTAATTTAGTACTTCTAGTTGGGCTTTATCTTATGATCAAATGTGATCCTACCTTTTCAAGACATTTTTTTACTTCTTCTTCTATCGTAGTTACGGTGTTGTTTGCATCAACACTACGAAGTATAGCATTGATCATTTGCTGTGTGAGCAAATATCTTGTCTGTAATGCTTCCATTATGTGCCACATGTCTACATACCCATCTACGTTTGTCATCTGATAGATAAACTATTTAAATATAACATTTACTAGTCTATGAGGTCAAAACCTACCCCCAAACTAACGCGGAATTAAGTTTCCAAACCCAAGATTGACATATCTATTCCGTATCTTCTATAGAACATTTGTTAATGCGAATCTTTTGTTAAACAATCGTGAAGAAAGGAATACCACAAGGTATGGGAAATTAATGTTATAGATAGAATAAAATATATATTGATTAGATCGGAATATTTGTTATCCATGATAAAACCATTAAAATTACGTATAAAATACCACAGTAAAAAATATCTATTACCTTAAAATTAGGCATTTCACCAAACCTCTAGCGCATCCTTTCTATAGACTGAATGTAACACCGTAGTCTTAAAATACTATGGTAACACTAAAAACCCAGTAATGCATTTCACATTCCAACCAATTCATATAATTATAGAATAACAATATCAAACCTTTTATTCTGTAGCGTTCCTGGTTAACATTAAAGGCACATACACTTCAGAGGAATGAAATAAACTGCACAATGCGATTAATCAATAATATTACACGACGTAATACAGACCAAAGGCTACTTCCTTCTTACGTCACTCGGGAAAGTAACATTACAATACGTTCAAGCACTTTCTGATCCGCTGGCTGTGAAATTATCTTTTAAATACTGGAACTCTACTCCACAACTAATATCACAACATATTCAAGTCCTACCTTTATTCCACAAGTAAGGTTTAACGATCAAAAAAATACTAAAAAATATTAGAGCCAATAAACCACCCCACTCCCAAGCATAGAACAATGAACAGCATTCCGAAATCCTTGGAACACTACATTCAATACAGAAAATCCGTGCAATCAATGCCTACTACAGGCACACACTTGGAGTGTTGTCTAATAAAAGACTTGCCAATACTGGGTAGTAAAAAAGGAACTCTATACACGAAACAGAAGTGAACTTTTTAAGTAGTTTGCCTTGCATTCACTCGGTTTTTGCAACTTTCGGCTCTGGCGCATCTTCCTCAGTGGTGTTCGGTTTGCTAACATCTAAGAAAATAAATTAGTTCTTTGTCACCTGGTGAAATGTTGAAGAAAATATAATAAGAGAAAATATGATTAATGTACAAACCATAAGTGTCATCTCCTTCTTCATCACTATGAAACTCAGTCTTCTTCCCAAAACGTTTGTTCTGTTTTTTCTTATGTTGCCCAGACTGCTTTCTCTTGTTACCTAATGCAAACATACGCATTTTCACTTGTCCTGTGTTAAATTAGGACACTGGAACACTTTTTTCAATTACGATTTTGGGACACAACTTTACTTTAATGGGTTGGCTTTAGGGAAATGTCGATTATCACACTAGGACACAAGGAGGCAACATCCTTTAGTCCACTCTCACAAATCGTACTGAAGAAAACCGATCTCAGCACAGAGATTAAAACAATCCCTGCAATGTAGAGAACGATCTACTTCTTATTCGCTCTCCCATTTTCGTAACACTCCATCAGCTACAGCAGAACTGAAGAGCTGACATGAAAATGGTTATGGACTAAAAAAACAGACACAATTTCAAACCTTTCAACCAGAGTGTGGGACCCTGAGTATATGCTATTTGCCCAATGGTTAATCCATCAAACAATATGCAAATTCAGTTTCCTACTGACCTCTATTGGTGAAAGAATGACGAAATTCTAAAAATTTATCATTTGTTTTTTTCATGTCTTCCTCACTCGGTTCAGCGAAAGTTACTTGGGTTGATTTGATTTTGACTGTTTTCCCCCCTTGCTTTTCTTCGAGTATCTGAAGTAGTTCAGCAGAGGTTCTGGGATCAGTGAATAGGAGACCACCCTGAAATAGGAGAATTTTAGCAGTCTAATATTAACGCTAACTAGTTCCGAGCTTAATCTGGTGTCACCTTGGTGGAATCATTATCAAACTTTGTGAAGTATCTAACAGTTTTAACATCGGAAGTTTCGAATACATTTTTGACATCCCTGTGAGTAATTGCTTCATCATCTAACCCTGTGACCTGTCATGATAAAATACTTAGTACGAGTTCCCCTGTACGATTGAATTTTTCCCTACAGCAGCTACTCACAAGTACAACTACAGTTCCTTTCAGGTCATCATGCTGCTGTTCATGTGCTTCATCTGACCTAGAAAAAATGTAGATTCCAAATCCATATGTTCTTATGTAAAAGCATATGTACACCTCTCACTTACTGTTTTCTTTTCTTTGTATTTTTCAATTCTTCATAATAATCTTGCCTACAAACAGTTAGCAAGTACATGTCAAGATCTAATAATCAGGAGTACATTTAATAATCAGCTTACCTCGATTTTTTCGTGAGTTCATTGCACTTGTAGTATACCATGGGTGCTTCGATAAACTTTGCTGCATCTTCCTTTTTCACAAATGTGGCAAACAAAGATCCCTGAAACAAAACTTACTGCTACTAAAATTATAAAGGTATAAATATCTACAAATATAGTAAAAATAGAGGCGATACTAAATCACTAATTTAATGACGACCTTGAACTTTTTATCCTTTGTTCTCTGCAGTTGGACGCCATCAACACGTCCGTATTCTGATAAAAATTCAGTAATGGCATCGATACTTTCATCATCCTGGAATCCTTTCTGAAAATTAAAAATATACGATTTCACGATTAAGGTTATGACATCTTATGCTCATGTTAAAGTTTAAGATACATAACTTAAAATACATACTACAAACACAGTTCTCTGCTTAACTTGCATCCGATAATTTTCATTATCTTGTGGCACTTTTCGTTTCGGATTTCTTCTGATTCTTTGGCTCTCAGTATCAATCTTAAGATTAGTAGACTACGTTAACAAGGAACTGCTCGGAAAAGGCATTCGACAAAGTCTAAAATGAAATGTTACTAATCATACTTCAATCAATCCGAATTTGGATTTCTCAAGAGCTTTAAGAATGGTGGAGGGCTCAGAACATAAACTCGATAGTTTTTTGAATTTGAGCATGACGTCCATAGTGAACCAGCCGTCTTCCTCCTTCATTTTTTCTTGCATGAATGTATCACGCATGAGGTTGAAGTCGCCGAAGTAGTACTGAAAAAAAGTATCAATTTCTAACTAACAAATGAATTTTACTACAAGCTAAAACTGATATTCCTCTAATTGTAAATAACGATGATTTCTTATAGGCAGACATCAAATGAACTTGAAGTTATTATAAATGTTATTTAAGTAATAGATCGGTATATAAAATATGTTTAACCCAATTTCTATGCTAACTTATATCAGGAGCGACAGTTGCCAATCAGATATTAGGCTTTATATAAGAGCTCAATAGTGACCATGACGAATACATTTAGTAAGGAGCTGTACCTCAACTTGCCGAATAATCTTCTTTGTTAAATCGTCGGATTCGCCACTGCCATTTGCTGCAGCAACGGTTTCTGCCATCACAAGCTCTTCAATATTCTCTAGTAAACTTAACCCTATATGGTTTATATATACAAAGGTTGAATTAAATTCTTTGAACAAACTTGTAGACACTAAAAATCATTATCAACTAGAAACCATTGAGCTCAAGAAAACTGGTATCGCCACCGAAAAGAACTAGGCTAAATATAAGAAGAAAATGAAATAATGATTTATTCAATATGGAACTTGATAGAAAGTAATGAAATCGTCCAGTGAATAAGTCGCATATGTGTTCTATTGTTAATACAAGTAGCTTAACCCACAAATTCTTCATAAATGAAGAAGCAACCCATGCCGACAGCAGACGCAAACTAAACCATCCAACACCACATGTCGCAAGATAGACACCAAGTGTTCAAAGACTTCAAAACTGTGGTTCAATGATAAGGAGACAAATTGGTATTTCACGGAATACATTTAATAGGGAGTGCTTCAGACCGAATGAAATACGGTTATCGAAATGTCATGAAAACTGTATTATTTTTGCAGCATATTTGAAATGAAAACGCATCTTGAACTAGGATTTGTAACAACATAGCATATTTACATAACTGGTGACATGCACAGTACATTTGCTTTTCGGAGTTTGTATTGCATGACCATGATACTGCAAAGCAAAAGTATCTTTATTCAGTGTTTATATGACAAGAAATATATTTTAAATGCTTTATATGCTGAAGATAAATCTTATTCACATTTTGTGCAAGATACTACAGGGCTTACATGATACATAATGGTTAACAGATTTGTACTCTAATGCTCTATTAAAAAACATGGTATACTGAGACATGGCTGGAACAAAACAATTCCATCCGAAGGAAAACAAGATATATCATATCATGCTACAACATTATACATTTTAAATTTTATCATGATGTTCATGATATGTATACATGCATATTCCTCATTTCTAATAAATCGTAAAGCTCAAGTATTCACAAGGCGAGGAGCGAAGGTTTGGGTGCAGAGGAAGTTGGCGAATGAATGCATTTGGTTTGTTGATGGTTTTTCTTCCGAAAAACACCCATGCCCTACAGTCATACCAGTTATCAGACCAACAATTGCTCCCTACAAATATTCGTCCTGTTAAAAGTTATTTATGACTTATAAATAGTAAAAAAGGTTCTCTTAGCTACTTACTTTCGAATTGGCAAAGGAAAACCAAATTCCAAGAGTGAAAACCCGAAGAAGAGGTGCAATCGTGAACCCTGTAATGCCCAATGCGTTGGACACTAAATCGCCCAATATGGATGCAATGAATGCCATAACCAGGACAGAAGACCCACAGGTCTTCTGTGCGAAGAGCTGAAGTTGCTGTGAGGGTGAGAAAGCAAGAACTGAGAACATATTTACCCGAATAAAGATAAAGATTTATAAATGTATATATAATTTTTCTATTAAGTTACCCTTTGAAAATCGAGTATAGTTCTTTTCTTTCCAGTCTGTATATGGCTTAATTAGATCCTCGATAATTACTGTAGCCTTTGCGGTCATGCCAGAGGACACAGTGCTGTAAGGAAAGGTTTCATTGTAGTACAGCATACTTAGTACCTAATCTTGAAAAAGATGTAGTAGGATAGGCGGTCGTATGTCACACGAATATTCAAATGTGGAATATAATAGGAAATTGCATTCTATAGCTTCTCAGCAGGGTAGTTAACGACAAATGTTGATTTTACTCATATTTTAATCCAATTACTCGTTTCAATGTAGTAGGAAGATTAGACCAGGAAATGTTGTCCAAACTTTTCTGTCAGTCAATCAATTTGCAGTATTTCAATCGCGTGATCTAAGTAGGTCCACCATCTCTTCCCCACCAAGCAGAGGACAACTTGAAATATTTCATTGGATACCTTAAGCTTGCCGAATATATANTATTAGTAAAAGAAAAAGACTTACCAGTAAATAGACTCACTATCACTCCGGAAAATAGTGTGACTCCGAAGGCAATGGGACCAAAAAGCAAATACGAAATAGAATAGAAGCTTTCAAGAATGGTCTGATTGACAGGTCCAGAGGTGAAGTTCGCGTTGTAATCGTGAGCAATAGTGCTGTATACGTCCCGATAGCTTACATTCGTAAAGCTCAAGTCTTCACAAGGCGAGGAGCAATTGTTTGAATGCAGAGGAAGTTGGCGAATGAATGCATTTGATTTGTTGATGGTTTTTCTTCCGAAATACACCCATGCCCCTACAGTCATACCAGTTATCAGACCACCAATTGCTCCCTACAAATATTCGTCCTGTTAAAACTTATTTATGACTTGTAAATAGTAGAAAAAGGTTTCTCTTAGCTACTTACTTTCGAATTGGCAAAGGAAAACCAAATTCCAAGAGTGAAAACCCCAAGAAGAGGTGCTATCGTGAACCCTGTAATGCCCAACGTGTTGGACATTAAATCGCCCAATATGGAAGCAATAAATGCCATACCCAGGACAGAAAAACCACAAAGGGCTGAAGTTGCTGTGAGGGTGAAAAAAAACAATATACTGTGAATATATTTCCCTGGTTAAAAATAAAGATTTATAAATGTATATATAATTCTTCTATTAAGTTACCCTTTGAAAATCGAGTATAGTTCTTTTCTTTCCAGTCTGTATATGGCTTAATTAGATCCTCGATAATTACTGTAGCCATAGCGTTCATGCCAGAGGACACAGTGCTGAAAGGAAAAGTTTCATTGCAGTACAGTCTACTTAGTACCTAATCTTTAAAAGATGTAGTAGGATAGGCAGTCGTATGTCACACGAATATTCAAATGTGGAATATAATAGGAAATTGCATTCTATAGCTTGTTGGCAGGGTAGTTAACGACAACAATATTTTTACTAAACAACGTTTGTGGTTCAAAGCTTTAGATTGCTATTTTGATTCGATAATTAATGGATTTGGTCGAACTAAAATGGATGCTTATATTCTAACGTCTTTTATATTTGAATACCACAATTTGACTGACTGACGAAAAACGGACCTTGTAAATTCGGCAGCTATTCCCATTGACTTAAATATAAATGTTGATTTCACCCTTATTTTAATTCAATCACTTGTTTTCAATGCAGTAGGAAGACTAGACCAGGAAATGTTGTCTGAACTTTTCTGTCAGTCAATCATTTTGCAGTATTTTAATCGGGTGATCTAAGTAAGTCCGCAGATGTCAGCCATCTCTTCACCATCCTCGCAGAAGCAGAGGACAACTTGAAATATTTCATTGGATACCTTAAGCTTGCCGAATATATAGTTGCCAAGAAAAGTCCTGGTAAACCTCGCAAATCGCGAAACAAGTCCATGATCATGTACGGCAAAATCTGTTATAGGATATATAATGATATATTTGTGTATACTATTTTATTAGAAGCTTTAGATACGACTATTTGGAAGATTAATGAAGAATCATCATAAAACACATCAGTAAGTAAATACGCACCTGGTCTGCACTATGGATGCACTTCGGCGCGATAGGATCACATCCATGGTAAAGGGTGTAGATTATCAAACTGCAGGCTGTTGTGAGCAAACTGATAAAGCCTATCCCCATTCCGCTGAGGTATACTTCCTCTCGCTTTCACAACACAAGCAGCGCTGAATTTGCGACTGACTCGCGCCAAAAACCGAAACCCAGTTGATGATCCCACCGATAGAAATTGTCCAAAATGTGTAGCGGATACGTGGGTCTGTTTCAAATACCAGTATCTGTAGTCTACCGCCGATGCTTGATGTATTCCATATATTTTCCCAACCTCCGAGAGCGTAGCAACCTCTCGAAATAATCGCCACAGCGCCCACGTACATTATCGGACCCTGAAACACAGGGTTGGGTAGGTTCCCTGGTCGGTTCCGAGATCCAGTCCACTAACTACTGTAGTTAGCTGCAAACTACTGTAAGAGCATTGGGTTCTTTTGGGCAGAGAACAATACCATTCCTTGATTCCTTGATACACCAGGAAGAGAATCTACAAACCTTCTACAGCTGATGTTCTTTAACTAGTTAATTGCTGACTGCTCACCAAGAAAGGTATGTCCCATAGAGATATATATCACCAGAAAAACCGAGGAACAACCGAGGACTGGAAGCTGACAGTCATCGACACTGCTACTGGGAGAATGCCCATTGATCTGTGAAATGAAGTAAAAGATTGTTGTAAGGTATTCTATACTGAGAGTATAGCATTTTGTATAACAATCCGCGCACAATATTTGTCTGATACACCGAAGTCGAGAGGATTGAGAAGATACTCATAAAGGGCGAGAAAGGAGCAGAGATATGCCTTAATGCAGGGGGAAACAGCAGCAGATTTTTGAGTCGATATTACGGTATAGTTAATCAACTTGAAGATGGGCGTCAATTGGATGGACGGGGGACGGGGGCGCAAATTTCAGTGTTTGTTATTTTCGGTGGGTACGCTACGCAGCAACATAGCACATTACCAACAGACAATGACTTACTTGTTTGCTAGTAAATATCCCTTAGTACCATCTTTCAGTTTCCTATCTCGTCTGGCATAATAGATTCCAATGAGAACAGAAATGCCTAGCATGGCGCCGAACACCACGTAATCTGCGACTACAAAACTCCTCTCTTGCATGGATGTTGTCATCTTCCGAAATAGTTCTACTGCGAATGTTGATGCAAGAATAAAAGAATTTCAAAATCTATAGTTTTATGCGTTTAGGTAAGGGCGAGTGATCTCTTAGCGAAGAGAGAATAGATCGAGCTGGGCCGCAGCCCATCAGCCTTCATGAAATTCCGAACTCGCAAAATGTAAAATATATTTTCCACAAGGTGAATCTGCGACACAAACTGCCTAAAGGAACTCTAAGCCCAATATTGACATTGCATGTTCTAGGAAACTCGAACATTATTTTGAAAAAATTACATCCTCATAACGTCTTCCTGCCGTTACTTTCAATTTGTCATCGCTGACGACTCATTTCCTAAGACTGCTTCTTGCCACATTGCCAGTGCAGGAATACGTGTGAACAGCACTACGCGACAAAATACACAACCTTTGTTACATATGTTAAGATGAAATGTACTTTGATCCATAAGTATGATTTAAAATTGTACGCTACAATCCAACTGCAGTCAAATATTTTCTATTACTGAAAAAAACGTTGCTCGTGGCTGCATTGTCAGAACTGCGCTGCGCAGCATATTATACGTTATGATTTATGTTTATGGATTAAAAGGCGGCATTAGAGATTTTCTTATATCGAAATTGGTCCCCATTGTTGCATCTTGGGGAAGGAAGCGACACGTGAGTGTAAGCACGCAGATGCATTATCTTTTTTCGCTCATGCGTGCTTAAAGCTAATTCGGCGCTTGAATACCATATCCCTGCACTAGTTGTGTGACTTTTATATTACTGGTGACATGTACAGTATATGCTTTTCGGAGTTTGTGATGCATGGCCATGATATTGCAAAGCAAAAGTATCTTTATGTACTGTTTATATGACAAGAAGTATATTATCATGCTTAATATGCTGAATATTACACTTGTTTACATTTTGTGCAAGATGCAACAGATTTTTCACGGTACATATTGGTTAAAAGATTTGTGCAGTTCTAAACGGTTCAGACATGGCTGAAACAAAGCAATTTCATCCGACGGAAAACAAGACATATCATATCATACTAAAAAATTATACACTCTAAATTTTATCATCATGTTCATGACATGTATGCAGCCTATTCCTCATTTCTAATTCGTCTTCGCTCACGACTTCACACTCATTCCAAACTGATCCGTAATTTAAAATCCTCCGAACATTTTTTGGAATCCAAGA
>QRAM01000333.1:0-74164 GCA_013436055.1 Halocynthia roretzi
AGACTCCGTGGCGCAACGGTAGCGCTTCTGACTCCAGATCAGAAGGTTGCGTGTTCAAATCGCGTCGGGTCACCTCCTTTTGTAAATCTTTCTCGAAAAAAAAATCTTCGTTACTTAGAGCTTATGAAATTATCAATAGAAGAGAAAATAAATTATAGCAGACTCCGTGGCGCAACGGTAGCGCGTCTGACTCCAGATCAAAAGGTTGCGTATTCAAATCACATCGGGGTCGCCTTCTTCTGTAAATATTTTTCGAAAAAAAATCTTCATTACTTAGAGCGTACGAGATTATCAATAGAAGAGCAATGGAATTATAGCAGACTCCGTGGCGCAACGGTAGCGCGTTGACTCCAGATCAAAAGGTTGCGTGGTCAAATCACGTCGGGGCCTCCATCTTGTGTAATAGTATTTCGAAAAATATTTTCATTAGCTGGATCTCATGAATTTATGAATAAAAGAGCAAGGAAACTACAGCGCGTCTGACTCCAGATCAGAAGGTTGCATGTTCAAAACACGTCGGGGTCACCTTTTTTTGTAAATCTATTTCGAATAACCTCTTCATTAGTTAGAGCTCTTGGAATTATCAATAGAAGAACAATTACGGCAGACTTCGTGGCGCAACGGTAGCGCATCAGACTCTAGGGGATAGGGGACCTTTCCTTCGGTGGCACTTTTCTTTTGTAATTACGTAAAATTTATGCTATGTAAATGTATTTTGTAAAATAAATATAAAGCAGGTTTGAACCCTCCAGGTCAGTAGGGGGCGTGTTAAAGTCAACTTTGATTCATAATCATAGTGTGTCACATTCCAAAATTCTATTCGTCTCTCTACTGCCATACTGTAACTATAATTTTTAAATAACCCTTCCGTTAAGCGACAGCAAAGGTTTCATGTATTGGACCAGTGGTTCTCAACAACCGGGTCCACTTGGCTCCCTAAAAGAGGAATTTAAAATTCCTTGGAGGAAATTTGCCCAAGGGGGGAATTGGGGAGGAATTTGGAAAATAGTTTCTAGGTGTTTTTTTCTGTTTACGCAAGGTCTAATGTTATCAGCGCTACATGATAGTTTTCTAAAATCTAGATTTACCTACTAGCTTCTAGTTGTAATGACAAATGACTAAAGTTTCTCAGCTCAGGGTTCTCATTAAAGTTGTGTGAGAATTTGTAAATGTGGTTCATTTTTTGTTCTTTTGTTTTCTGTAATGATCAAGCGTCTGGGGAGGAAATGCAAGTGTCTGGGATTGGTAAGGGAGGAATACGGAAAAAACGTTGAGAACCTCTGTATTGGACGGTAGTTATTGAAAACAAATTAAAATTGACTAGTGTATTTTATCTGGTCCACTTCATATTATTTTTGGAAATGAGAATTATTGAATATTTTAATCGAAGACAACTAAATATGTTTCGAATCACTTATGCGTTCAATAGGTTGTTAATAACAATTCAAATCCAGTCGTGCATGTGAACTTTTTATAAAACAAGTACTGTACATAATTGGTTTTACAAGCTTACACTTATGAGGAAACTTTTTAACGTATTCCTAATTCCCGCCAGGGGCCCAAAATAGGCTAAAAAGAATTTTTGGGGTGAAAAACCATATTTTCCTTGAGGTGACAATTTTTCTTTTTTTATGTCTAATGTTTAAAGTTGTTTAGATACGGGTTGTATACAAATTTTAAAAAATAATATGTGCATTTTATTCTGCTGCGGGGTACTATTCTTATTTAATCCATGAATTTGCGTTGTTAGACTGTATCTGTTGTCCCAAAATGTTCACAGAATGTAGAATAATGGGCTACTTTTACTTCTTGAAAGTTTCAAGGCAATTATTGTCTAAGACAACCTTAAAAGCTCACTTCTGCAATCATTTCTCCGACCCGATCTGTTCTCTATCTGATCGGTGTTCGAGACGGAGCAGAGTCGTTAGCTGCCGTAACCCTGATGCTAGACAGTAATTTTCAGCCTTTGTGGGCTAATCTTTATTTTATAGAAAAATGAATTTATAAAGTTGTAAAATCCTCGAAATTCATTGTCGTAAATATGTATGAGATAAATGCTTGAAGCAGCTTTAAGTTTAAATTACTTCGAATAACTTTTCCTGATACAGTAATCTCTCACCTATCGTGGTTAGTGCGTTCCAAAGCCTCCCGCGATAGGTGAAATTCCGCGAAGTAGAAACCACATATTTAATTATTTTAATATATTTAAACGTATTTTGAACCATTGTAAATCATTTACACACTCTTATTTACCTTATTAACCTTTCCCACAATCAGTTGACCGGTTATTTAATTTGTTTAAACTTTTAGCGCTTAAATATACTAGTACTGTACGGCACGGCATTTATCATGAAATAAAATACATACAATATTACATTAAAATGCATACAATACAATATTATATAAAATCCACTATGTAGTGAATCCGCGATATAGCGAGGGACTACTCTAGACTTAAAATTTTCACGGTATGTTGATTATGATTTTGGGGAAGTACAATAAATATAAGTCTACACACCAACGCTACTGCTACCTTCCACCAGACGATCCTATCAAACATTGAGGGCTATTAAAATGGCGGCCAGAATATCCCTGGCTAAAAATGAGACTGAATAAGTGAAAATGGAAAAATATAGGTCATTCACTTTTTTAATAGAAAGTTTGCATTTTTAACATTACCCAGTTTCCTGTGTAAAGCATGGTACAAACTTTTAAGTATTTCGCATATGGAAGTAACTTGGCTAGGTATAGATTATCACTAAGTTGTCCTAGCTGCGTTAAGAAAAATGTTGGCAGAATTACTGGATATGATCTTGTGTATGGCAAATATGCTGAAGCCTGGAAAGGTGGAGTCGCTAGCATAAAAAAGCCACTTCCGGAATCCCAAAAGAAAGATGCAGTTGTCTGGGGTGTGATTTGGGAAATAGATGATAGAGAAATGGCAAAACTTGATGAACAAGAGGGAGTCCATGTTGGATATTACAGGCCCATGACAGTTGATGTTTTGTGCAAAAATGATGAGACTGTGACATGTCGTACATACCAGATCGATGGCCTTGGCCAAAAATGGGAATTTTGTGAGCCATCCCCCCAATACCTTAAAGTTCTAATGGAAGGCTGCGAACAAAGTGGCCTGCCCGAACACTGTTTCACCAAGTTGAAATCGACAAAGACAAATAACAACTCGGAAATTACAGAACATATGAAAAAGATCCAAGAAATGAAACGTAATTTGAACTGTTGAATTTGTAGTCGCAATTGTGCTGTAAACTGATTAAGTATGTAATCCTGGGTATGAGGTAAAGTCCCATATAAACCCGGATACGCCATGGTGGGTTAGATAACCCAACTAATTATTTTCTGAAATTCATGGATTAAATCAATAATGTTTTTTACTGCACTAGAATAGGGGTTGCACCGATTAATTGGCAGATAATCAGTAATTGGCCATGAAACCGATTATGAAATCAGCTTTTATTGGCCGATAAATCGGTTTTGATGTTTGGCCATTCTTTTTTATCATAATCCATATGCACGTATGCTGGAGCAAAAAAAACAAGTTGGCGATAGAGAAATTCGGAAAATATATTGGATTCAACGATTAAAAATACATAAGAATCCTATAGTATTTCCAAGGACACATAAACCAGGCGCACTAGTACCATACAACCATATTCCCAGTGTTTGAACGTGCTGATCCACATTATAAATAGTCTGCGGCCGATTGATTTGCTTGTTGTTACATCCTTATCTTGGTTACATTTTTTTCTTTACATGTTATGTATGGACTTGCAACTAGTCAATTTTTGCTTGTTTATGTCCACTCTCTTGAGAATGTCACTTTCTGTTAAACAGCTTCATATGAAATAATCGTTAATGTAAATTATATTTTTTACTTCTAAAACTTGATTCACCACCGCTTTCGGGTGAATAATTATTGTAATCTGTTTCTATTACGCCATGTCCTGAGTCATGGAACGGTTGTCAAGACCAATTCTTCTTAGTAAGGTTGGTGAAATTCCAGCAATACCAGTTTCATGGTACGTTAAACGACTGCAGGATCAAACTCTGTTCAACTTAAATCTTAGAGCATGTGAAATCAGGAATGTAGCAACTCAGGTCAGTACCTAATTACAGTCAGTAACAATATTCAAACTGTGGATAAAAAAGTTAGTTGTTTAATATAGGATTCGAAAAAATCCTGGAGATTTGAATTTCCAAATATAAAGGAGGTCGCAAAAAATATGTCAGTATTTTTAACTAATTCATTTCTGGCCCTGAAGAGATTTTCCACCTATAATAAACTTGCAACAATCTTGTCTTGCTCCCATCTCAGATGTGTTCCATAACAAGATATTTGAGCTACGTCTTTCGAAAATACACCCTGCAAGATATCTCCTGAATAGGTTTAATCTAAGCTTCGTTTGAGAGTTTTTCTTTCGGACCATTAATTTCAAATATCAGCTCAGTAATACTTAACATAAATTACTTGTATGAATTCAAATTTCTGGGTTAAAAATAATTCCGGAATATTCCTAGTATACTTGAATATTATGTATTTCATATACCTATGTATCCTTTTTGATGAACTTTTGAGTTTAAAGCACCAACTTCAATCATCAGCTTTCCAGATTTTATCATAAATTTTTCACCCTGGGTTGCAAGATAAAGAAAACGCCAAGAAGCATCCTGAAAATCGCAGAAAAGGGATAAAAATATTGTCTAGTTGCTAAATAATGTCTTAAATGAATATTATTGTAGAATCACACAAAAAGCTCATGATAGGGTCATCACTGCCATCTTAACTGAGGTTAGTGATATACACTTTGTCACTCTACATTTTTCATAGAATAAAAGCATGCTCATACAAATGCAACTCCAGTTGCTAACTATCTAACTAACATAAAATTCGAGTCAGCTACATAGCAAAAAAGGTATGGAATGTTGAAACTGTCATATGAAAAACAATGCAATATAATGTATTGTAATTTTAGTGCATGCATTCGAGCACTTCACAAAGTGCCAATGCACCAAATTAATTTTCTAGGAACATCTAGCTCAGATCTGGGCAAAGCACGGCCCGCGGGCCACATATGGCTCTCGACTTGGCTGACGTTGAACATAAGGTTAAATAGAGATTGTTTTTTGAACATGTGATTAAATCAATGACATTTCCTGTAAGGCAATCTCACTTTTTCATTGTTTAATAGTCATAACATTTACTCTTACTAGTTACAGCTCGTCAAAACAATGCAATTTACCGCTTTTCACGAAGAAATGGAATTAATATTATACAGAAATGAGTTCAGGCTATTGGCCCGGCCCTTCACAATATTTTTTGTTCCTCATGCAGCCCCCTGGCAAAAATAATTGCCCACCCCTGATCTAGTTCTTAAATGTGACGGATTCAGAAAATTTGGCTGCAAAAGCGATTTGGCAACCCTCAGTAAATCTCATAATGCATGCGCAACAAGGTCTGATTGCAAAGTGCAACTATCTGTAGAAAATGAGGAAGAGTACGCTAGAATGTTGGATCAAATTTGGTATTGTTGTTATTCACTTCACTCCTATTTTCCATCTTCTAGGTTGGCTATCACTTTGATGTGTCGACCAATGAGAGAACAGAAAATGAAGAAGAGAAGTTAGTTTCTGTATAAAATCATAGACATTGTACTGGTCATGGAATTCATAGGCATTTATCTCACAGAAATTTCCTAGCGATAACTCATCCAGAGTTGATCCTGAAAGTTGATCTGTCACTTAATGAAATTGAAGATCTTTCAATACCAGATTTGATCCAGTTTCCAGAAATGAGGTCATTAGATGTCTCACTGAATGCTGTCAGGTCGTTCCAAGTGAGTTTCTACAATATGCTAGGAGTAAATGTTGACTACTTTGTGGAGCCTTACACTATAGTACTGGTATTGCTTTATCTTCCTTTCAATCTCTTTCAGGGCATTGAGGCTGCATACAAGTTAGTTTATCTTAACCTGTCATACAACAACATCACATCAATTCCCAATGCTGAGTTGTCCCATTGTGTAAACTTACAATCCTTGGTAAGTTAACAGTAATAGATAATTACTGGGACACAGCACTTTTTATTTCAGTGACAATTCTAATCAACGAGAATTGAGAGCTATTTTTTCCAAATTTACAAATAGGAATATGGATTTGATGTAACTAGGGGGTCTTGTGATAAAATTATATAAATTCTCAGATGCTTTTATTACATGATATAAAAGAATGTTTATGACTGCCTCCAAAATGTAAGAAATTCATATGGGATAGTACAATCTACTGTTTAGTAGTCATATAAGAATGGAACCAATTACTTTTTTTTGTTGTTTTCAACTCTGCTTCCATCACAGGATCTCTCTATCAACAAAGTTTCCTCTGTAGTTGGATTTCCTATGCTCCCTAACCTGATTCGGCTGCATTTGCGTAACAATAAATTGAAAGATTTGGAAGGACTCCAAGTATTACGCTCTATCAAACATGTTGATGTGGCAGATAATAAAATCGTAGGTTCCATTTTAACTTTATTGCATACTACAGTAACGAACCAATTATCCGGCTTTGTGAAATCCGGACGAACCAGAAAACTGGTGGTTTTCCCGGCGCTATTTTCCTAGTTCGTGCACGCGAGTGTTGTCCTCACCAGGCTGGTGCTACTCTTTCAAGCCACGTGCCGTTCATTCACACGCCGCATTGTTTACATGTCGAGTCACAGTTGTGCACAGTAGAACCTCGCACTACTAGTGACTCTTTGTGCGAGAAACTTGCTTCATGAGATGCACAGTGATACACACATAATACACAGTGACTGAGGTAAAGGGAGGCAATAGATAGCGTTGCTGACATCTGACGTCATCGAATTCTACGGAATAGCACATGCTCAATTTAGTGCGCTTCTCCGACCAAGCGCAGTCTGCACTTGTGCAATTCACGTGTTTATCTCGAAGCGGCAATTTCTTTTGTGTTAACAATGGGTCCGAAGAAAGTGAGTGCTATATCGCATCATCCTTTGATTAAAATAGTAGAACGGACATTAGTTTTCCTTTGCTTAATTCCATTTCAATTATTCAGTTGTCCGTTATTTTTTCTTAGAACTTGAGATTATGTCGTGTAAATATTTTTTATTTCCTTTCTCGTGACGCGTGTGACGGTGTCCCATAATGATTTACGTAAAGTCAGGCGTTCTTCATGATGTAGCCCCCTTTTAAATGCCTTGGTACCGGGAAATCGTGAAATCCAGGAAGCCTCGGGTAGCCAAGGTAGTCAGATAATTGGTTCGATACTGTACTTGCATGAAGGTGCATTTATTTATTATAATGGTAATTGTGTGAAATTTGACATAAAAATGTCCCTGTCGTTTATGGCATGACAAATGCAACGTATTGCATACTTAAATGTTGCAGTCGTAATGCCAGATTAACTACTGCCTCGAGGGCAGTATGTCTCTGATGTATGTATTACTTATGGTAGTATATACTATATATGTAGTACAAATCGATCTTTGGAATGTCGCTCATTAATTGCTTTTTTTTAGACAAGTATCGTACATTTATGTGCCTGTCTTGAACTGAATGATTTGAATGTCGCTAACAACAAGTTGAGCATGGTTTCTGATATTATTGCAGCTGCAGCACCACTGAAACGTTTGTCTCAGATTCATTTGACAGGTATGATATTTGATGGATATAGTACAAGCTGTCAATCAATTTCCAAATGGCAGCAAAGGGTTGTTTGAAGGTACCAGATCACAATCAAGTGATATTATCTAGAACAGTGTATAGGGAGTAGAATTGTACACAGTTTTAGTGATGGTAATGAATGTGACCAAATAGTAGTGGAGAATACAACGATAACCGGTGATATTATAGCGTGATGATAAACGGACGCATCACGCTGGGAAACATGTGAAGCACAAAAATCATTTCCTAAACATGACTTTTAACTGTGGGTAAATGTTACTATATGAAAACACACAGGGGAGATAGAGATAAGCTGACTACCGAAAGGTCAGAGTGGAAATAAGTCTCGTGAAATTGGGGGAGACGTGAAGTGTAAGATATACTGGATGAAACTGTAAATAATAATAAGATTGTGATTGGAGTATTTGACTGTAATTAGTTCGTAGCATCAAGTTTGTGTTGATGATATGAGTCTGTGAATAGAATTGAAGTGTACATACAAAAACGTGTATTGATTTATACCTACAAAGAGGCATCATTTAACCAAAGTATTACGTTTGTTTTTACGCGATCTTCTGAGTATCGGACGAAGATAGCGGTGTTCCTCCTTGTAATCAGGAGTGTATTTGCAGCGGTTCAAACAACAGAGTACAAACTAAACTAACAATAAACTATAACAATAAACTGAGTCGCAACATTGGTAACCTCACACAAAGGTGAACCGCAACAAGTGCTCCGCAACCGGTGGGCCGTGAGACGATGCTAGGTGTGCCGCAGTGTAACTGTAACCTTTAATACAGTGCTTCTCAAACTATTTGATGTCGCGGACCGGCAGTTTTTTTTTCAACGTGCCAGGTACTGGCGAGTGATGTGTCGCAATACTAAAATATGAATTTGCTGATTATTCTAATAACACTATAACGGATCGGCGTACCGGTAGACGATGACTCGTGCACCGGTACGCGTACAACACTTTGAGTAGCATAGTAGCGCTGCTTTAATTCTTTTTGGTAATAAACAGGACCCTTTTAAATATGTTTTTGCTCTCAATAAGCACCATCTTACCCCCCGTAGAGTTAACACTAGAACCGCCAAGGCGGTCATTTTGACTGTTGCGATTTTTATACATGAAAAATTTGTTTGTGATAAATGTATCCAGGTGAAGCTTTGTGACTTTTCCTAGATCTTTAAAATTTTCCTAAAAACTTTGTTACCCTCAACTTCCAAAAGCGGTCTTTTCGAACTTTGCAAATTTACAACGCTACAACGGCAAAAAAATTAACGCGTCCATCTAAACTACAAACATCCAAACTCCTACATTTTAGTTGAGGTGTGCCGCGGAATTTTTAAAAGATTAGGAGTGTGCCGCATCTAGAAAAAGGTTGCGGAGCACTGATCTAGAACACTTATGTTAAAAATTAATGTAAGCCGTCCTTGATCGTGAACCGCACTTAAATATAGGGTAGCCCACCTGAGCCTAATCTGGGGCCCCTATTTGAAAAAAAGTAGCCTCTAACCTATTCCTGCCTGAAACCGATCCCCGTGCAAGTTTTCAGAACGCCTAGCTAAGAACCCTAAACACACACACATTTTCTCCTTTATTTAAGAGATAGCAGAAGAACCCGACACCAAACTTATGGTAGCTGCAAATGCATCCAAAAATAATGCATGAACAAAGGGATCGTGTCCATAAGGGATGAAATCCTACTTCAGCAAACCCTACTTAACCAGCCTTACCTTGGTTGGTCACCTTTAACAAGAATCATATTTTTGTCGCAGGACTGAGTAGTACTTCATTCTGGTTATTCTGGTTTGCATCATAAATCCCCCGTTATATTTGTTATAGATCCGTTCCGAAATGGCAATGTTGTTTCAAATTTGTTGCAACAAATTTTCATGCCTATTATATAGATAAGAGCTTTTCCTATGGAGGCTTAACTGGGTTACCTCTACTAGTATACATGTATCACGAACTCAGTTCTATATTGGTTAGTAAATCCAGTTGTTCGGTATTGGAACCTTACTGTTTACGATCTGAGAAATGCATCATATCTGTACTTTGGTATGGTTTGATAAGTTTATTGCTGATGCTGGATAAAATCATTTGAGATCAAGTTTGAACTATAATAGAACAATCAGTGCATATATCTAAAACTACTATTTTATCAGTAAACGTTTCCCTAATCAAATATCAATATGATGAATTGAATCTATATGAAGATAAACATAGCATATTATTTTCCATGGGTTTACAAGTTTTGAGTCTGATTTTACTGTTTCATCCATTGAACAGAAAATCCCAACCTCTCTAATGTTTCATTGCAAGAGATGCAAGAATTTCATCAGTGCACTTTTCCCTACTCAAATATCAATTAAATCTATATGTAGATGTCCATAACATAGCGTATTACTTTCCATTGGTTTGCAAGTTTTAGGCTTAATTTTACTGTATCATTCATTAAACAGAAAATCCAATCCTCTCAAATGTTTCATTACAAGAGATACAAGGAGTTTTGGTTCGAGAAACCTCTATCACTCTCATGGATGGAGTCAATATCAGGCCGATCAAAACGCAGGTACTGTTTAGAATTTTCTTACGATATGTATTCATGTACACTCCTATTTCTGCATGCTCGTTTGAAATCAGTCTTGGCATTTCAGTTTCAACAACTCAGTAGAATGCAGCCGCCGAGAGCCAATGATGAAATCAAGATACAGTTGAAAATAGCGATTAAAGAATCTATGCAAGAAAATTTAGAACGAAATAGAGATAGTATTCACACCTGTATCCGACATCTCCATGAAAAAATGTTGTGAGTTCATTCTGTTCAAGTTTTGCTCATCACCAATAAAAGCCTTTGGAGATCTGCATATCTTCTATTGTATAATACAGTTGAGAATCCCTTATCCGAGATGTTTGGGATCGAAAGTGTTACGGATTTAGAATTTTGTTGGATTTCGGAATATTTTTATTTTTAATTAAGCGGGCCTGTTTTCATATGTACCCTATATGCACCCTGTACCCAACCGATAATCTAGCCTCCTTGGGACCCGAGGCTCCGTGGATTTTCCGATTTTCTGGTACTAAGGCATCTAAAAAAGGGGATACGTCACGAAGAACGCGTGCCTTTACGTAAAGCATTATAGGACACCGTCACACGTGTCATGTTGCGTCACAAAAGAAAGGAGAGAGGGGAAATTCATAATTCTTTACACGACATAATCTCAAGTCCTAATCAAAAATATTGGACAACTAAATAATTGAAATGGAATTAAGCGAAGTAAAACTAACGTCGTTCGTTCTACTGTTTTGATCAAAGGATTAAATAATTAACTAGCACAAAACGCACTGGATGTTACCGCTTCGAGATAAACACTGAATTGCATGAGTGCAGAAGTCTGCGCTTGGTCGGAGAAGCGCAGTAAATTGAGCACGTGCTATTCCTTAGAATTCTTAGAAATCAATGACGTCAGCTAGAAACGCTATTTATTGCCTCCGTTTATGGTACTGGGTTGTATGTAAGGCATAAAAATAAAGCATTGATGATTACAGGTAAACAAATGAAAACTGAAAAAAGTTAACATTTTATTTTCAAAGTAATGACGGTAGTCATGTTAAATTTATACAGGTGAAATTCAGATCTCAGGTAAAAATAATGTTTTCTATTTACTGTACATAAAAAGCATGATGACCACTGCTTTTCGGATAAAGGATTGTCAATTGTCCACATTAGACTGCAATAAAGTTTGTATCTATGCATGAAAACTGTTATCCTATTCTTGTGATCACTTATATATTGAGTATGATACTGTTGTTTAAGATTTCTTCTCCAAGATTTGGAAAGGCAAGAAAACATGGCCGAAGTAGACATTGATGCATGGTGTAGGTCTGTAGTAATACATTGTGGCATAAGCTTCTCATTATCTCGATTCTAGATTGTAATCGTTATACTACACTCGTTTTTTTGGCTAACTTCTTGTTTTCGCTTCAGGTACATTGACACTTTGAGTACTGAAGAAGCGAAATCTTTAACTGTGAGTCAAATCAGAGCTGCAGCTCTCATTGAACCAGATGGTTATATTCCTCCTCATGCTGGGGTAAGTATTACTGTGGTGAAATAGTAACTACACTAATAATAGTAATAACACTCGTAATATTCAGAACAAACAGAACCAACATAAATGATATTGCACTATTACTGTGAGGGCTGGAGTATTTTTTTTTTGGCATATTTAACAGGTGAAAGGTAATATTTAGTTTTTAATGAAGATGATTCTTGTTGAAAATCATTGCAGTATTCTATTCTATGGTCAGATGACTACGGTACTTAGCTTTGTGAATTGGAAACAGATAAACCTGATTTTGCAAAGATTACTCAAAAATTATGAATATTTCCATTTCATTCTGAGGACAAGTGTCTGACGTGAGGTTACTTTGATCGGATAACGATCACAACGAAAAAATGCGTAAAAATTATTCTTTCGCAAAATATATTCAATTTTTAATTTGTCATCAGATTCCTGTGGCTACTAGTACAGAAAAACCCAGTAACACAGGAAGAAATAAGTATGAGACTCAACTATATAGGAATTACAAACATCCTGATCTTGTATTGAATGCTGTTGCTGAAGTGCTGAAGGACCAGAGATTGAGATACTAACAGTTCCCATAAATATTTTCTTCATAAGGTACTCGTTAACACAATATTTATGGAGTTGAAGTGACAAAGTGAAGTATGCCAAGTGTCTACATTCTGTGCACTTTTTAAGGCTTCTGGGAAGGAATTACGACTGATAACAGTTGTTTATTGAGGTTCTGTGGTCTAACCTCGAAATTTCGAAAAAAATTCTTCATTCTCCCAGCATAGTATTAACTACAGTTCAAGGTAAAGTTAACTTTAGCTATTTTGACTGTTCAGATATGGCATCCTCTGGATTTTATTCTTTGGTTCATTGCAATGTGATGAATGCTCAATGCTCATTAAGAATATCTGTAGAGGTACTCCCTGCTTTACAAAAACCTCGTTTAACAACCGGTAGATAGTGTTTTCATTAGACATATACGAATTTCAATATTAAGATAATGCGTATAAAACTAATACTCGCAAACTTCTCGTACATTCATGAACCCTATTACCCGTCAGGTGACATTAACACAAGGTCTGAAGATATTTTCTAGGTTGTTGGAGCGGATCATGGTCGTTAGGTTAGGAGTTCGTTTATTGATGATTTACATCGCAACCAGGTCGTGGGAACGGAACCTGGTATTTCAGTGAAAAAGGGTCACAATATATGTTCAGATTTGATTATCACACCTCAAATTCAGTACAACGTTTTTGTTACCCTGACTCTTATTTCAAATATAAAAATCGGCCTGACCCTTCACATAATTTTTTGGGACTTTTGTCTCGTGCTTTTCAGTGAAGCTTGCAACTTTTTCCTTAACACAAAAATATCCATCTGAGCACAATGCAAATTTAATTTCATATACTGTATATCTGCAAACATAAGGCACTTTATATTTATTTCTGAACCCCCTTTTTCTTGTCATATAATGTCGCACAATTAAAACTATCTTATTGTTATTTTAGCATACGCTGTAGTACATTTAACACTGGTTCACAACCTTGGGAGGAATTCCCTCTTGGTTTGAGGTCGGTAGAGGTAATTTTTACAAGATGACAAATATAACTTTATGAATAGTTGGTTCTAATATTTGTCTTATCAAGAAATTTCACAAAGTTGTTAAAATATGCAATTATTTCGTTTTACCACCCTAATATATCTAGTTAGTAGAGCAAAACATTTTTTTGTTGTATTTTTATAGTATAATTGTTTGGTTATATTTTTGATAGATATTGTATGTGAAATTTTATTTTTTAAATAAGCTAATTCGTGCAATCCCCGCCCATTTCAATTAATGTTTGGTAATTCCTATTGGGGCGCCTCAAGTTTCGTCGGAACTAAAAACGAGTATATTCACGCTAGCAAGTCTAAATATTGACTATTCTTGTCAAGGATCTAGTCGCGTCCAATCTACCTTCCAAGCATTGATAGCAAATGTTTTATAACATCAAAGAACTATAATAAATATCGTCGGAACTTTGTTGCAGGAACCTCGTATTATTACTACCCCAATACCCATTCTTTATTGATCTTGTATGATGTGACAACGTAGGTTATTTTCAGTGATGTAATCAATTCCATTATTAAACTTGGAAAAAAATGAATTGTTACATTGCCCCACGACAATCTGACCCCATACCCGATAACGTAGTTACCAACAAATAATCTTTTGAATATATCGTCTTGCGGTGTTTAATTCGTGCGACTAAGTCTTGCGACATCTATTAAGGTGACTCGCCCCAGCAACGCCTCTTAAAATTCGATTCTCTGGAATCGCTGGTATGCACACCTTATTCTGCTTTCTATTGTTTGCTGAGCAAACTGATTCTGCTTCCTTGCTGGGTTCAACTCGGGTTCCGTCTGGAATGACAGGAAATTAGATTAAATTACACTCTTTCAAACTATTGTACCATTTGTAAAGAAAACAAGCCAGGCGTGCAAATGAAGAATAACTTGTTGGTTACTATGTTAACATTCTTAGCTCGTCATTGTCTCAACGGGACGTCACCTAATTTGAATTGCCTTTTCACTTCCCTTTGCTAAAACTCCACAGTCGTTACGACAGTAAAAGCAAGGTAAACATCGCTTATTTGCTATAAAGAACGTCTGACCTGTGTCTTAAAATAACATCATTCGTAAAAAGAGAAGTTTAATCGGCTTTCGGGGCAAGTTGAAACTAGGTACTTTCCGCATCGCCCAAGGAAAATTTACCATTTTAATTGTCACGCTTTCTTCGCTTTCCTAGTGATTTACAAAAGTGGAATTTCCCAAATGGGTAGCTCAGCTTGGTCTAAAAGGAAAGAGGTAGAAATAGATTACGAAGGAATGAATGGAGAAGTGTCTGAGGGAAGCGGAACAACACCTGTACACGCACGCGTACGTGCTACTCTGCCGTGGTCTGTGTTCTTGTTTTTAGTCTCGGCGCTGGCAACTCACTCTCTGATCCTGTCATTAGAGGTAGGTAGATTGTTCCAAAACAAAATCCCCTACATTTAAGCGGCTCTTGATCCATTGTTATTTTTTTACCATGTACACTAAAAATACAATCCAGCTCAAAGTAAAGAATATTGTTGTTGCATTTAGATCAAACACCTACGAAACGATTTACAAACTTCACATGAGCATATTCATCAGCTTCGCGTAGATTTTGACGAGGTGAAACAACAAAAATTTATCAAACACACTGCTGAGTTTGCTACAAATCCTACTTTTGCAGAGGTAATTGTTGTGAACAAAATTGACCGATGTATTATTAGTGTGTGCAAACTGCAGCTCCGCAGTTTACTTTTAAAATCCTTTGTTTAAAATGAATGCATGTTAAAATCGATAGGCGCTGATTACGCTGAGTTAGGTTAGCTAATGTGTGCAGGCGACATCGATGAAAAAAATACGTTAGCTTTTCGGAGTTTCGGTGACTACGTATACAATTGGCATACTTACTATAAACATAAATGAATTAAAAATACCGATATATTGTAGAAAAAAGGACATGCATCAGCAAAAAACAGCAAAGATGCTGCCGCGATTTTCGCAAACGATACTGCCGAGATAAAAGTGCGAATGAAGAGACGAGCATTGGAACGGCCTCGGCGATCCAGGGGTCAGAAGCGTTTTGCAAGTTTGTATAGCTTATGAATTTCGACTCAGATCTTTACAAAGTTGATTACAGTGTTCATGCAAAACAAGTGGTGAATGGCAATCTTCTCGGACATGGTTGCCAACCTTTTTTATGCCACACACCACATCACATTTGAAGATGAAGAAGTCGAATTAATAATTTTTGAACCACACATTACTGCGGGTGAACAAATCGAACTGAACAAATAAGCTCTAAACTCTGCGAAAATGCAAGTACACAAGCCACATCGTGAAAGTTTTTCTCGTACCTCGTGGGGATGCGGGCACGTTAGGTTGGGGACCCCTGCTCCCCTAAGAGAGATTTTTTCTCCACTGGAATTAGAGGGCGTGTTACAGAATGCAAAAGTAGATTTTCGGTAAACGGGATAACTGCCAATTAGGGAATGTTGGGAAACGCGACGAACAGAATATCTGAAACATTTTGTAGCTTTCAAATATTAAGTTGTACATTCAATACACGGCCCTTTAACAATACGCGTAGTAGGAATTCACGGTCGGTGTTAAAAGCCACTAGTAAGCTATTCAATATAGCGTAAAAACCGTATACATTTCCGAACTGCAAACAACTATTATTTTGTTGCAGAGAAAATAGGGCCTTGTCAGTTGCAAGGAATATCAGGACCTAACGCTCCACGCCGAAGTACCACTCCTCTTCAAAAGCCACAATCCGGTAAAGTTGTAGAAAATAGCACTTTGGTTATATATGCCTTGGTCTAGAATTGTTTTGATAAAAGATCATTTTTAAGTTGAGAAAAGCCTCCTGTGGCGTATGCCCGACACAGAATCCCAGACAAGTTGTTTCATGTCGACTAAAAATTCTCGGGAATATGATGCAATTGAATATGTAAAAATAACTGTACCCGGATATTATTACGTGTACAGCCAGGTATGTACAGTGCTCTTTATACTCCACCCACATTGGCATTCACTCTTGTGTCATTTCATGATTTTAAAGTATTTTCTCTTGTGTATCATTGTTAAAACATCAAAATAATATCGCATACAACTTGATGTTACAATGAATTTAAGAAATATCCTCTTCCTATCTAATTAAGAAATCCATGCGAGACAAAAACAAAATTTCCACTTCCGCGAAACAAAGATCAACCTTAAAAACAATCCAATTTTAACACCATAGAAAAACAACAACGAATAAACGAGGACATTAAGTCATTCGCCCATCTGGATTCTTTACCTACCAAAATAATGTCATTTATCCAAAATCTCTTGAGCATAGCAATTAAATAGTTCTATTTTTTAATCCAGATTGCGTACCATTCAAAAGGTCTTTTTCAAAGTGGCCATCAAGTCATGTTAAAAAGGCCACTGTCTGCGAATGCGGTGATTCTAATGGAGTGTGTTGCTCCTCCTATACGGTAAGAATATGTTAAAATATACGTATTACGCACTAGCTGGCTACGTCCCAAGCTAGGGAAAATTTTTAAGTGCGGGAAATTTTTAGAGCACTACGGTTATAGCTGAACCAAACCGCGTCACGGCTAGAGGTTTTGAATGAAAATTTTTTTTTGTCGGCTCCACGTTAAATATATAATCTAATGAAGAACTTTTCATGCTTAGAGTGAGTAGCGATTACAGCACCAGCGGTGGAATATCAAACGCTAAATCGTTATCAGAAACGAAATTCACAGCCGGAGTGTTTCGCTTACTTGATGATGATTTGATTGGAATATTTCCTCGGAAGGGAGGAGATGAATTTCAAATGTTGTCACACCGTTCTTATTGGGGATTAATATACCTTGGGAATTACTAAGCAGGATGACGCTTGGAGAAATAAAACTATGAAATGTGGACCATTGACCTTTGCTTTTGTACAAAATTTCCTGTAAATAAAATTGTATACATGGAAACTCTACCAAATGCGTGATATTCCAAAGGCTTACGAGAAAGCATATTGTTTGGATTCTGTTATGACAACCTCATTCTACATATGATTGGAAATGACGAGCCACAACGCAAACAAAGCAAATTTTGGAGCTGGAATTCTATTCTTCCTCCGTTGTGTTACTTAAACTCGAAGACTAGAGAAAGGTACTGACTATACTGACAGACTGGTTAACATTAATACTCACACTGATGTGCTAACTTACATCGATTGAATCACATGAGTACACAGATAGAAAAATATCTGATATAATCAGAAAATATCAAAAAATGAAAGCTCAATTAACGGCAGTATAATCGAATTCGTATTAGTTATTACCTCTGTATAGAAATAAATTTCAGTAATTTAAATCGACTACACTGCTGTTAATGGGGATTTTGATTCTTCATCGTCGCCAGCATGCGATTTCCATCTTGATTTTCCATCCTGAAATCTTTTGTAAATGTGTTGCTTATACTGCGGTTTTGCAGAGTTTGTTGGGCACCTTCGTACAGTCGTTATCGTAACAGCGAGAGTGCATACTATGAAAATGACGATGCAGGCCGTTTGCAGACTAATATCGAGCGGTAACTTGCGTTCCACCGAAACTTGTTTTATTGGATCGTTGTAACTCATCGCTTCCAAAGCTGCCGTCGATTGTGCAAAGTCAGATGTCGTTGATTCGGGGGTATTGGACAGAGCTGTAAATAAAATAATAATGCGTTATATGACAAATAATGTTTGATGAGTATGAATATCATATTTGTACATGTATGTCATACACAATTTATGTGTGAAGTTTCTAGGAACTTCAATTCCAGTTCTGTATAAATAGGCTTTAGAAATATCCAACGATTATTCCTGATTATCCACTAGGTACCACTGGCGGTACCAGGCTTAACTCAATCTTGTCGTTTCTGACTTTATTTTTGATTTAGTAACAAAAGTTATAACAATATGAAACCAATGAGAGAGCGATAGTAGAGTTGAGTAAGTCTTCAACACGATTGAAAGTATGAAAATTCAGTTTTACGAATGACGAAGTTTCAGTTTTCCAGGGTCTTAGTCAAATTTCACGTATCCAATTATCGCAAAATACTTTTGTGGCGTGGTATATGAAGTATTTTAAGCCAAACTATTTATATATATCTTGTGAGTATAGTTGAAATGAAATACTACGAGTTGCTTACATGAAACAAAGTACATTCCGTTTTCGTTTTCCCTTTTTAACAAGTGAGGCGGGTTGTATGGAGGCCATAGCATCTGGTAACACCGATGCGACACTGGAATTTGGCTAATCTCGCAAGCAGGCGCTTTCAAACTGTCCTTGTATATATCTCTGAAGCAATACGAACATTGCACACAGGCATAATCGAAGCTGTCCCAGTACATCCCTATTGTTGAACAGAATTCGTTATTGCTTTTAAAGGTACTAATAAAATATCAGGAGCATACCTAATGGACATGGACCACAAATAGTGTCGCTTTTGCTGGTACAATTTTTCGCTGTCGGTCTTATTCCGCAATTGGTGCATGTACGACATCTAGCGGGCATATATGTATATGACGTAGAAAAAGAACCAACCGGACATTTTTCACACTTGGTGTCGCGATTGTTTTTACATCGTATCTTCACAGAACTACCTACGTGAATAGAACGCCATGATTATCCAAATGAAAATTTCTGGTGTATTTGAATCTAGATACTTTCTAATGCAAAGTACATACCAGGACCGCAAATATTACAAGTACGACAGTCTTGGCGTGTTTCGTTGTAGAATCTACCCCGTCCACATCGGGTACTGTTTCCTTGTATGTTTCTCCTCGTGTGTTTTCTAGAACTTGTCGACGGTAGCATACTGAAAGCTAGCAAGCCGATAAGCGTGTATACCGTAACTGAAAGAAGTTTCATTTTGTTCTAGACACAACAGAGAAGGAATTTGATATAGAGCGATAATAGCTATTAAAGATGTCTCTAGTTAGAGTAAAGTACACCTCTCCTGAAGTTTATTTCATTAAATACAATCACAATCGAATCTAACTGAGATCTATCAGTGGCGATCTTGCCTAATTCAGCCGTTTGAGACGATGGAGATACAGTTAATTCAGAGTATTTTGATGACCCTGTTTCTCAACTGGGGGCCTTGTTATCTGGGACCAACAGAGCAGCTTGGCGGTACGTCTCATTATTATGACAACATTGTTGCTGAAATACTGGTATGAAACCGTAATCGCGGGGAAAATAAAATTTCATACGCAGGTAATCAGCCTGATTGATTTGTCAACAAAATCGTTTATTTACGCTGCATTTTAACATCGGTCTGAAACTTACTTTTAGTGGGTAATGAGAATTCTGATTCGTAAAAATGGAGAAGTTTCCAATTTCGACACAAACTTCAATCCTACCCTAACTTGAAATAATCTGGTTACCTTATAATCATGCCTCAAAGTTTCCACAATTCTGTCAATATCTAGATCTTTGTGTTAACACGTATTGAATTAAAATTGAGCGGCATCTCAGCTATTTGTTTACTATAGGAAACGTGTGGGCGTACTTGGGAGAAGCGCAAACTCATATCAGCTATACATAAGATTTTTCATTTATCTCGTTATGAAATGTTAGAGGGAATTCTCGAATAACGATTGTTGAAATTTAATGCTTCCGTATTTATTCTGGTGGGATGTTTTTACTTATTTGAACGATGACATTCATGAGGGGACAACCGTGTAACACGGAATATTGATACGCCTTGGAATTCCTAGACACGTACTGAATTAAAAATTAGCAGTATCTCAGCTAATTTTATTAGCGGAGCCTTTTCATTACTATAGGAAACGAATATGGGCATATCTAGGACCTAAAATAATACGAATTATATTTTATACTGATAGAGTCAATATTCGTACTCATTTTATATATAGTAACTAAAGTAGATGTCCCGGGAGTTCACCCGATTCAAGACGTCAAATATAAACCCCTTCTATGAACTGTCTTTTTATATATCAATGATAAGCATATCTGTGAATGGGGTTGAGAGTCGCATCACCGAAAGAGAATAGAGACCTTGTTACCAGATCTTGGATTATGTGACTTTTACCGACCACTCTCTCTCTCTCTCTCTCTCAGAAAGTATGATTGACATCTTACGGTAATGTTGTGAGTTTACAGAGAGCTGTCCTATTGTACATTTCGAATGAATGACTACTAATACCGTGGGTTTACAGAAGAGCTGTCCCATTATATATTTTAAATGAATGACTAACTAAATCAAAAACTCCAAAATACCGAGTTGATCATTCCAAGTAAATGTACACCTTGGTATTTGTTAAACGGGTGAAGGGCTTTTTCTTCTTTTCTCGGGAACTTTCCCGAAACTACTAGTTACACAGTTGATAGCGGTTATTACTTATAAATATATGTTTTATATTGAAAGATTGCGAAACTATGACGAAACTACTTTCTTCTTACATAGACCGTTGCGCAATACAACCCTTATAGCTCTCGGCGCTACCTAAATCAGACCTGACATCTCAGTAGTGTATTATTTTCTTTCTGTAACACACTACTCATCATCAATAGGAACGAACTAGAAGTTATTGGCTTAACTATGGTTATTCCGTCAAAAATAAGCACTTATATTTTTCCACACTAACACTGTACACATAACCTGTCGAATTTTAACAGATCTGTTGAATTGCGCATATGCTATTTCATTCGAAATAGAACTGAAATTGTATCAGGATTTCTCGCCATTATAAATGGGTGAGTAGGGGGTTTTGATGAATGATGAAATTTGATGAAAACCCCCCAAGGAAAAACGAAATGATGACGTAATTGTCGAAGTCTCATTCTCTCGTTTGCTTTGCCGAGCTTAAAGTCCGCTGTAGTGATCACTGAATAGCTAGTTAAGATTATATTATCCATGGCACACCCATCCTTGCGATGAATGTTATGGTTACGGTTTAGATTTCCCAATATTGTACAATAATGAGAATTCCACATCCCGGATTTGACTTTCGTTTAGGATACTAAACTTGAATAATGCTTTAGTATTATACTTTGACCCTTACACTTTTCTCACTAAATGGATCATGGATAGCACGAGACGAGGAGCTCATCAACACGCAAATAACGGTCACGCGCATACACACACACATTGCGCCACATGTAGTAAATTCTTATTAACTGAACAAAGGGTATTTGTTGCACAAAAATAAACATACGTCGTTCTATAATAGACCTACTTGGTGCAATAGAGTACAGGAATATCGATCGGTGTTGAATGGGTTCGTTGCAATTGTTCTGATTGTCAAGTGGCATTCTCTTGAAAGGATCACTTTTTTTAAAAACTGTGAGATCAAATACGAAAGCCTGTATCGTACTACAAATAAATAACGTCACCATGAAAAGTTTTATATATGTATTCTGTATTTCACGCGTCACCACATTAACGCTACCTATTCGCTGTATCACGAGTGTCAAAGCGCTTTATAATGGAAGTAATGTATTTTACATACTTTACGGCCTAAAACGTATTCTATTTCATTTTAACGAATATACCCATCTGCCAACAACGATGTTCTATATTTGATCGTACGATATACCGGTATACCATAAGAAAAGGAGTATAGAATAGAAGATAGTAATAGTGATTTTTAATTTTTCACGGTAATTTCCAGCGTATTGGAAATCATGTAGCAGAGTATACTGTAAAGCAAGTCATTCGCTTCTGCTTTTGCTGTCTTTTCCACTACATTGTCTAGTCCAGTGGTTCTCTACCGGAGCCACTTGGCTCCCTAATGGAGGAATTTTTTTCTGTTTTTTTTCTGTTTACGCAAAGTCTAATGTTATCAGCGCTACATGATAGTTTTCTAGAATCTAGATTTACCTACTAGCTTCGAGTTGTAATGACTAATGACTATTAGTTTCTCAGCACGAAGCTCAGGGTCCTCATTAAAGCTGTATGAAAATTTGTAAATATGTGATTGATATTTTGTTATTTTGTTTTCTGTAATGATCAAGCGTTGGGGATTGGTAAGAGAGGAATACGGAAAAAAACGTTGAGAACCCCTGGTCTTGTCAGCCAGCCATGGATGGGAAATGAAAAAATTGCTGTTTGATTCTTGTAATTGCGGATACTGTTACAATTCAATAATGGTATCAGGCATATAAAATTGCTATTGCATTTTTTTGTCAGCTAATCAAGAGATTTTAATTTGCTATGTGTATTATTACAAAAACTCCCTATAACAATAATATCTGTCGATTATTATCATTATGTCTGATAGGCAGTGTAATAACAGATTTGACTGCCAGTTATGCATCATGGAAGTTAGGTTATCTTTCTAACTGAAATTCTGAACGATACATGTTCAGAGATTCTAATTTTTATTGTAAACTTCAAGTCATATTAAGTTAGTAAGTGTATACATTGCAAGGAAATTCCCCATGAAACATCCGTGACAAACAATATAAGTCACTGTCTTCTTAACTTGTATAGTTCCTCTTCCGTGTCGTCTATTTGCTCTTCAACTTCCTTTTCGCGGTCAATTTTAGCTATCTGAAATAACACACGAACAGTTTTAACAGCCATTCTTTACTCCCAAATAGATACTTCTCGGTACTTTCCCGGGAATAACCTATATTGGCATAACATATTTAATCAGCGCACAAGAAACCTCACACACACTAGTTAATGAACCACATGCCTTTCGTTGAGGATCTAAAAGCGTTTGGAAAATGATAGTAAAATTGGACCATGGTTCAGAAAGGAAAGTACGGAGACCTGTGTCGCCTCAAGTGATTCTCCGTTTTGCCGACGAGTTTTCAGATCGTCTATCTGAGTTCTTTTCTTTTGCAACTTCCGTAGCTGTTTATTTAGGAATTCTTCTTTCGCTCGGAAACCCGCTATCGAAGCTCGTGTCTATTGCATAGAATAATATCATAAATATAAATCAGGCAAACCAGAAACTAAATGCGATGACACACGTCTAAATATATAACTTCGTTTTTTTTTACTTTCAATTCATTTTCATAACCACATACACCACATATACAACTAGTCGAAATAAAACCTATGACGAGGCAACGGTTAAATATGCCGCGTCCGAACTAGCACATTCGGTAGTAAGAAAGGACCACGGTATACAATATGTATAGCTTCAGGCAGAGATATTTTCAAAAATCATAATTCTCATACAATCAACTAATAAGTATTCGCGCAACCAAAGACCAGTAGTAATTTCTATGCACGTGTATATTCTCGAAATACAAGTATTCATTCGACACAGGATTCGACATAATAAAGTACAATTCCCTTTGCGTTAATGGTATATCTATAAATGTCGTGTTTGTTTTTTATATTCCTGAAATAACTTCCACAGATAACTTCGTGTATTAAAATTCGAGTGGAAATTGTTCGATGACACTTTAAACACGTACAAGTAAAGTATATTTATTGTGGTGTATTTCTTGTATATTTGCAGTTTACATACCGTCCATACTGCAGGATAAAGTAGTGATCTCACAACCTGTGAAACTAAATTGTATGGAACTGATGTATTTGTTTTGGAATGACTCAACGTACATTATTACACTATTGTATGGATACTTTAATGATGACATTTTTGACTGTCCAACCTGAGTTAATTTATCAATATCCTCATCGTTGTATTTACACGACAAATCCTTTTTCGTTTCGGTTGATTGGTTTGAATCGGTAAGAATTTCGTTTTGTAATTCGGAGGAAATATCTGATCTGTGTACATAACAATGAGGCGTATGAAATAGTGAATATTAGTACAATGACATTTAAGCTGACTCTTCAATAATTTGACTGCGAGTTATCATAAAAAATATGAAATTCCGAAATACTTAACACCCGCCACCACGTCTTGAGCCAGCCATATACGTTGGCGTAGTACATTCGCCTTTTTCTCATCCTGTAAAATACACACGAACATGTGACTTGATCTTTGCCGTAACTGAGGGGATTAGTGTATAATTTGGTAACGTCACGCGCCTTTGGGAGAAAAGTGTAGATCGTATGATAAAACCCGAACCTATCTATGCGTGTTAAAAGAAATTACCCGGGTACAAGAATAAATTTCAAAAATCCTGAGTCACGGTTACATAGACTACACCATAACACTGTATTTATGAAAACGCAATGCCAATGCTTACTCCCTGTGATTTAGCATTCTGGAATTCGCATCTTAATCCTTCCAGGGTTTGCTTGCCAAAACTCTCTATACTATTGGTATCTCTGTCTTGAAGCACACCTATCTTCTGCTTAGCAGCATCTCTTTGCTTCCTCCGCTTAGCGCCTTTGCTAAGATGATTTAGTTCTTTAGCTCCGTTCATTTTAATTACGAGCACTGTTTCAGCGAAACAGGAATTCCACGCAGCGTGTCACCTGTTGTATGGAATGGCAAGATTAAAACTTTTACCAATGGACTAAACGCCGCTGTACGAACAAACTAAAATCAAGTGAACTCCCAGACCAGCTAACTTCAGTATCAGGTGTACCTAGTGCTAAGGTGGTGGGTTAGCGAAAGTGTAAGGGTCTGCAGTATGAGAGTACAAATGGTATAACGGATTTAGTTCATTTGTGAAGCTTAGTCCGAATGAGGGTTAACATGATAATTGCTGTGATGACGTGTAAATTAAAACCTGAGGTTAATGAACTGACTATTCTCATCTCATCTCTTCTTATTCCGAATTGCGGAAATTTTCATCTGCAAATAATTAAAATCTTCAATTAAGCACGTGTAAATTAAAACCTGAGGTTAATTAATTGAATATTCGCATCTCTTCTTCATCCCAAATCGCGGAAATTTTCATCCGCAAATAATTAAAACCTTCAATTGAGCACTCGACAAGATTTTTCGAGATTAATCACAGACACTACATAAATTATGCGAAATAAAATATACTGACTTAAAATAGGAGCGTACTATGGAGCAGTAACGTAAATATTACGCATACACTTTGAGCGGTTTCAGCACACCGGTGCCCCTGTTGTAAAGTTGGTAACCAATATTATAAAAAAGTGCAAAATGTGTTTGAATGTGCCTGCTAAACGGCCCGCATTCCGAAGAAAATCGGAGGTCTCAAGTTTAAATTTGAATTATTGGCATCATTCATTGATTTGGCCAACCAAATTCACCGTGAGATTTAATTGACTGTTTAATTATTTGCGACAATCCGCTCCCTCGCGATTGTGAGATATGTTCGCTTTTCCTGAGCCACTATCCAATCATTCCGGTGTATTTTTTTTATGGGTTAACGCAGACCCCACTAACTGTAATGACACGCCCTATTTGCCCACATTTGAGGTAATCGCAGGGATCGAGCCTTACCCAAGTGCAATGGTTAGACCTCATCCAGGGAGAAGCGCCTACTTGATCATGCTTGACTCCGACTTCGGTATAGTAGTGTTGTAGGCGTCTGTTGTTTTTATGTTTATTGTTTTTGGGTGTTAGACGCTAACAAATACACTCTCGCTTACAGAGAGGTCGACTCGTCCGCTCTTCGTCAGATAGGTTACGTAAAACAAATGTAATACGATGGTCAATATATACTCAATCGTACGGTATGATGAATCAATAACTCTTTGATTTCTCGTATACAGTATTTATTACAGTGTTGTACTGCCAAACACAATCTGACATATACAACTCAAATCTCGACAAGTATTGAACTTACAATTTAAATTTCAACGACCATTTAATCATCAAGACAATATATTACGATGCTGCTCACAAGCATTCAATTCACCATCGTCCTATACGCAATGCTGCTTACAAGCATTCCATTCATCATCTCCCTATATACACAATGCTGCTTACAAGCATTCCAAATCCATTCTAGTTACATGAAACGTTATTCAGTCCCTCTAGGGGGGTCGTCTCTCCATACGTCACGAGACTACATTTTTCTGTATAGCTTTCCCACTTAGCTTATCTCTATTTTCGATGTGGAAGCTCTAAACATTAATATTTTCCACAATCAGTTTTAGGGAGTGATATTTTGGTTCTCACATATTTCCACTTAATCGTTCAATCGTTATCGTTGTTGTTTTCAACTACTATCGTTGTTATTTTCCACTACTAAGAATCATATAATTCTATTCCCTATACTATAGGGCCTATAGTGTGAGTACTGGCCGGCAAGAACGCTACAAGGTATGATTGCAACATCTGGCGGTTAACATTCTTATAATAAACACGGTGTGTTGGTATATATCTGCAGTGGTTATTACTTTTCAGTGTATATGAAATGTATATTTATGGGATCGGTATTAAATTTTATATAAATTGATGTTTCGTATATAGTGGGATGGCAATTGTATTGCGAGTTTTTAGTTTTTTTTAACGCGGGGTCACTCGTTACGGCTAGATACTACGGCGGCTGTGCACTGAAGCATGACAAGTGCACACAAGTACCGCATTTTGTAACTTGGTTTCGAACTGGTAACTTGTACCATGAACATAACTGCACGAAAACTGATTATTATTGAGCTATCATGAATATAGTATACCCATACTTTGTTTCTGCTCGTCTGGTCTTCCACTGTTCGCGTACAGTGTCTAAAGTACCATACTCCAATCCTCTGCATTCGGCGTTACTATCAAGGGGACTTCATTTTACTGTGCTGCAGAAATCCAGCCACAAAAGAAATATCGAACATGTTCCAAACATAAAAGAGTTCTTATCAAATATTCAGAAAGACGATGACACCAAGGAATTAGAAGAAATCGTACCTCCGTATTTAAAGTTCAATGCCTTGAACAAGACAGGAAAGAAAGTATATTTTGAAACGTATGGATGCCAGATGAATGTTAACGATGCCGAGTATGCTTGGGCTATACTCAAAAACAGGGGATATGTTAAAACCGAATTGCTAGACGAGGTAATGCATCTTTTTTATTTACTTTATTGCGGAACATTTAAGCACAAAACCCGTGTTGTTTTTCTTAAATTTACTCTCCCTTGTGTCATAAGGTAATATCTCCTTACTGACTTGACACATCCATTGTTTCACTTGTTCGATTTTCACTCTTATTACTGCAGTGAAAAGCGATGATGTCCACCGGTAGATTGTTTGATTTTTTGAATGGGTAGGTTGGCCGGTCGTTATGTCAATGAGATCCAGTAGCCATGATTAAGCGAATTCTTTGATCTGCTCATTACTTTTTGGTTACAGCGGTTTAGTTGCATCAAATTGTAGTAGCCAAGCAGAATATTAACATTAAAAACCTTCAAAGGGATCTTAATGAGTGTGACTGTGGGTTGTTTGATATGGACTGATCTAATCAAAAGTTTAGAAAATAAAAGTTTCCAGTAGTAATATATGTATTTCAATTTTTTGTTGCACCTTATACTTGGAGTACTTCAATACATACTTTAGATCACTTGATTAGGATACTGCTGGCGGAAAATTTAGGACAATATTGTGTAAACATGTGAAAACAGCAATATGATAAACAATTATTCAGAAATTCATTCAAAAAACGTTAGATAGATTGGTATTAACGTGTTCATGAATTATGAAGTTTTGATATTGAAGGGGATGAGCGTTCACAATGGTATGGAAACTGACTTTAGGGAATTTAATAAAGACAGCTTTCTCCATTGATTTCACTAAAAATGTTGAATTTAACCATATTCAGCGAAGTTTCCTTTCGAATTTATACTTGAAAACATATGATAGATAATATGCTTTGAAGTTTGAATACCGTGCAGTAACTTTGAAATATTTAAAATATCTTTGCTCGAAGCATAAGTTCTACTCAATGGTTTAACAAATTGAGAGGGAAAGTAGATTGAGGGTATGTTGATATTGCCAATATCTATTCATCAAGAACTTTTATGTTGAATTACTCCATGAAAAAACTGATCATGCATACTTTTGCAGGCTGAGGTTATAATGCTAATAACATGCTCTATAAGGGAGAAGGCAGAAGAAAAAATTTGGAATCGTCTGCGGAGCTTGAGAAAATTGAAAAATTCTTCTTTGAATCCAGGCTATCCCAAAATAGCCTTGCTTGGTAAAACCCATATTATGTCTTTAAAAGTTGATACAAAACTCTCACAATTCAAATAGTAAATTGTCGCTGTGTAAGTCATACCACTAATATTTTGTATTAAATTTAGTTCCAAAAATAGGACTCATGCATGCGTAAATTCAGTAGTATAATATGTTCTACTGCTGCAAGAGTTTATAGCTATTGCAAGTAATCTTTTATCTAACTAGGGTGTATGGCCGAACGACTCAAGAAAGAAATTGTCGAAAAAGAGAAAGCAGTAGATGTTATCGCTGGACCTGATGCGTATAGGTATTGTTACTTGATATATAACCTGCCTACCATGATTATGAAATAAAAATTCTCGATGTGAAATTACCAAATTGCTGTAAATTAATATCAGGATGGGAATTATTGCGTTTCCTAAAATTCCTTCTTAGGCATTCGATTGCTTTTCAGAGATCTCCCTAGACTACTTGAAGAATGTGCAGATGATTCAACAACAGCAATCAATGTTATGTTGTCCGTAGATGAAACCTATGCTGATATCATTCCTGTTAGATTTGATGAAAAGTCAAAAAAAGCTTTCGTGTGAGTATGAAATTATTTTTGAAATTAAATCATTCATTGTTTAAAGCTTTTTCTTCGAACACTTTATCCATTGCATTCGTTTTACTCGCAGATCAATCATGAGAGGATGTGACAATATGTGCAGTTACTGCATCGTTCCCTTTACTCGTGGAATGGAAAGAAGTCGTCCAGTGTCCTCTATCCTCGAAGAAGTAAAGGTCCTGTCTGATCAGGTATGATTAACCAGGCAAAATAGATGTTGAAAGAGAACGGACATTTTCAACTTTATAGACCACTGGCCAAATACCTCAGTATATGTATATACGTAACAGTGAGTTTGTGAAACTAGGGAATTTGTTGAAAACCAACCAAAACATTTCAGTAATTTCAAGAAATCCCTGGGATTCAGTGTAATTCTTAACATTTTAGCGTTGGGTTTTGGGTTAGCGTTAGGTGGGGAACCCCTGAAATGATGAGAAATACACTAAATCCTGGGGATTCAATTCAAATTACTGAAATTTTCAGGGATTTCACAGAATCCCTAGATTAAGTAATTCACTGTACCATATATATATAGTAGATCCTCGAATAAAAGTTGTTTTGTTGAGTGTTGATGAGAAAAATAAATGAAAACATGTAAAGCGTATGATAATCATGCAAACTTATAACAATGAACAATGTGTTGGAACGTGCTCTGCGAGTGCTTTTGCTAGCGGCAACATTTTTTATTTGAGTGGAGGTAAGACCCCCAGACAATTTTTACCTTGCAAAATTACACCAGGGGTGCCCACACTTTTCACCATGTGAGCTACTTATAAAATGGCCAAGTCAAAATGGTTGGTTGAATGGCTTATTCTCTCGCATACTGTTTGGCTCTTGTGTGAGCGAATTATCGAAACGGTCACTTGCTATCGCGCATATTTCATGGTAACGATTACAATAGAGGGCTAAAAATTGGAGGCTAACTAGGCAACTCGCTAGTTTGTTAATTTTGCTACACTTGGCGCCGTTGTTTGGGCATGCGCAAATTTCACAATGGGGATGGATGATGGGCTGACGGCTATTTTTTTAATGATGATTTGTTTTCCTTCAATGCCATGCGATCTACCCACGCTACCTCATCGACGAATTGGGCACCCCTGGGTTACACTATCAGAACCTATCCACAACGTTAAGTGGGGACTTACAATACATTGTAAACCTTTTCTCATTTTTGGACGCTTGGGGGCGTTAGAGCAGTCCTTAGTGGGATTTCATCCTCTCTAGACCAAGGAGGCATTCAAGACCGGGGTTCTCTGTAGTATTGTGGGATGCATCTTGGACATCTCTCTTGAAATGCATGTTCCACATGATGATCTCATTTTATGTCAGGAAGTGCATCTCTTATGAGAGTGTCGAATAAATGATTTACCATTGCTTCATCTTTTCTCACTTCTTTCTCTGTAATAGAATAGCGATGTTTAGTGTAGAAGATAGTTATTGGTATAAATAGATGTTTCATAACTGAAACTTGGGTTGCAAAGTTCCTGTGATAAATTTTTATCGTTGTTAATCGATACAATTATACCCTACTTACTCATTGGGGTTAGGGATCAATTCAACTAAATGACCAGATCCTGCCACTTTAGAGTTCAATTGGTTCCAGTAGAGTAGATTCTCAATACCTGTAGCATGGATTGTTCTGCACAGTTATTCCAAAATTTCAATCAATGAATTAATTATTTCTTTCGTTCTACTTTTTTCGAATACAGGGAATAAAACAGGTCACACTTCTTGGTCAAAATGTCAACAGCTATAGAGATCTATCAGAAGTACAGAATGTTACTGTACATCAACCTACTGCATTGAGTAAAGGTATGTCTATGTTATGCTCATACATGACAACGATATGTTTCATATGTTCTACGACCTTTCTAGATACTATACTCCAATAATAATGTATGAAACCCCAAGTTTTTGCCTGAAATCTGCTTATTTATATTTTATGTACACTTACCTCGAGTTAGTTTTATGCAAATTTTTTATAATTTTTTATTATGATTGATAGGCATGTTTGCTGGAGCAAGAAAACCATGGGGGATTACGGAAATTCAGAAAGCATATCTGATTCAACATGTAAAAATACATAAGAAACATATATTAGGACACAAACTAAGACCACCAGTGTAATCTAACCCTATTCCCAGTGATGTAACACACTGATCTACATTATAAAAATAGTCTGCTGCCCATCAAGCAGGCAATTTGCTCATCAGTGCATCCGTGATATCTAGACATAGGAAAATATTTAACTCTTAGCATTTACCTCTTAATTATCTGACAACTTCGTGGATCTGGGACTACCAGCCGGGAGCAAACTGGTCAATTTAATGAGTTTCAGCTTAATATCTGTATACTATACATATGCTCAAGGTTTCAAAACTATTTACAAGACAAAAGTCGGTGGATTGCGGTTTTCGGACCTGCTAGACAAAGTATCGTTGATTGACCCCGAAATGAGGATAAGGTTCACTTCTCCACATCCGAAAGATTTCCCAGATGAGGTGGGTTGGGCTTGAGTGCTTTATTTTCAGAGTGAAAAAAGTGCAGCAATGAGGATCCCTGGTAATACTATTGTATTGCAGATTATTTTGAGAAGGAAGTCTCAAGAGGATATTTCGGATAGTTAAATTACTACATTATTAAGAATTGAAAATACATATGAAAATGGCTGAAAATGAATGCAAAGCAAAGTACTTTTGCCTGCCTTTCATGCTTTATCTCTCTGCCTTGTACAATAACTCCTACTTTGTTCTGGTAAACATAAAGAATATCTATTGAAAGAATGAGGTCAGATACAGATTTTCAATGGAATTGTGTTCTACTTATTAGATTTACATTGACCTTAATTCATTATTCATTGGGGCATCATTGCATTGTTACTTGAACTATAGTTCAATTTTTCTATTTCATTTATAATTTGATTCCTAATCATCTTTTAGGTCCTCCAAGTGATAAAAGAACGGAAAAATATTTGTAATCAAATACACATGCCAGCACAAAGTGGAAGTAGTGCTGTATTGGAGAAAATGAGAAGAGGGCAAGTACCATATTGAATTGAACTTCACAATAATTACATCGGGCCATGTCTTAGCCATTCCTGTACAGCTATATCTTGCATTATGTCATTAATCGGTTCCAAAAACCGCAATGTAAGTCGATTTTTCACGTAAGCTGGACCTAATGCCTTGAGTATGATGACAAACACCAGCAATTGGAAGAATATAATCTTGTTAAGCTATTAAAGAACTAGAAAACTTGAGTCCCCTAGAAGCACTATCCTCCTTAGGTCCCATGGCTATAACAGACATAGTCAAGCAATTACAAAAAAAGCAGCAAAAGATAGGGCAAGCACACGGTCGGCTTTATTTAGCTTGCTTGCTTGAGAACCTGCAGCAACACCGCCAAACGCAGTGAGATAATGTAAGCAGTTTATTGTATGATGTGCAATACTATACTGTATATTCATATTTTGTTTTGATGTGTTTTTATTGTAGAGTAATATTTTCATTTGTTTTTTAATGCATATAGTTAATATAAATATATTTTCAAGAAGTGTATTCATTACCTTGTCATTTCATTTTGTCAAGGTGAGTGAATAAGGTCAAAGAAAATAACATTTGCTGAATAAACATTAGTCTAGGAAAGTAGCGTAAAGCCGAATCTGACGTAGGTCGAAATGACATAATGCGAGGTATAACTGTATATAGTGTTTTGTGTATTACTAAATTAGAAGAATTAAATTCAGTATCTATTGCTTTGTTTTACACTTATGTTGTAAGTAAGTTGAGATTGTGTGTGGATTGTGGCCACTTGCAGGTCATTTTCAATTATTAACATTCTTACATGAGACAGGTTAAAGTACTATTTATTTTACATAAATTAGTTACCCAAAGTTTAACTATTTGAAAATAAATTTTCCATACTAACCTATATATATTTATATCATTTCAAGTATCACTTGCAAAAAATAATTTTTAAATGAGCAAGTGATTGGAATAGTTTGTATTTACAGGTACACAAGAGAGCATTACTTGGAGTTAGCCGACAGAATCCGTGGATTCATTCCCGGAGTTTCGTTGTCTACTGATATGATTTCTGGATTTTGTGGAGAAACAGAAGAAGACCATTTGGCTACATTGAGTTTAATGAGAATGGTCAAATATGAGAATGCATTTTTATTTGCATACAGTATGAGAAAGGTTTGTGGAGTATTCATCTAATAAATCTGTACTTAATTTTCTGCTAACTGCAGACTTTGTAGAGCCTATACCTCTGCCCAAGACTGAATGCAGTAGTCTTCCATACTTGATTCTTTGTTCATACATGGGGGGGTGTATTTCTTCTCGCATATAGCAAGCAAACAGACAATAACTAGTTCAATCATTATTTTTATTACAGAAAATAGAACATTGAAATAACAGAAATATATTGAATATGGGACAAAAGAGTAAATGATACATAGCATAAGTTTATGAAATAGCCACAATCTGATTCATCATATTTAAAATACTGGAGCAAGGTTTAAAACACTACTTTGCTGACTAACTGTGCATTTCCTTAGGGCATAGATATACGGTACCCATATACGAACCTTATCTGTTCCGGAGACACGTTCGTTAACCAAATTGTTCGTTACATGAGTAATTAAAATCACATATAAATGGGCTTATCCGTTTGAAACCCCCACGTTTAGCCTTTGCACAAATTATCAATTCATTTATACTATCCCCGGCAATTTCTTCTTCTTTAATCCACGGCAGCTTACGGAACGATTACAATATGGAGACCTAGTCGACGTTAGGACACTCGCAGCGACCTACACACATGTGTATTCTACTCGCCGTTCATTGTTCAAATTCCAGCTCTTTATGCGAAATTAATTTCATTAAAAAACCATTCATCATTCAATTGTTTGTTTAGCGAACGCTGTATATATGTACCCAACTGTATTTCATCATATTTTTCTCTCCGTTCTTAAGTCTAATTGACTAACTGACTCACCTGCATTGATGCTTTTTCCTTTCTTGGCCTAATGGATCCATTAACATTATCATTAAATAGTGACATTATCATAAATTGATTTTCAGAAAACACATGCCTATCACCGTATGAAAGATGATGTTCCTGAGGAGGTCAAAAAACAAAGACTACGCGAGATAATCGACCTTTATCATGAGCTGTTACCCAACATATTAAAGAAAAATGTTGGACAAACACAACTTGTTTTGGTTGAAGGGGTGAGCGTGTAATCAGATGAAATTATTGATATACTGCTGATAACAGAATCCAGCTAACTTCTTGTACAGCCTCACTATGTATGATGCAATTTGAAAACGGCAGCCTTTATATAATTTATGTTTTGTTGCCATATATTCTCATAAAATGTTATTCATACTTCATATTTAGTGTATCATTGCTTAATTGAGACCAAATACATAGTTTTCCATGTTGCCCATTTAAACATAGTCTGCTGTGTAAATATCTAGTTCAATAGTGTAATCCATTTTTTTCATCAAAGTAACATTGCGATTGAGAACACAACGATTACGAAACAATTAACTTTACTTAGCCGACTTAACTTGCGTCTGAGAAAGATCAGCCCATTATACCTTCACCACCAGAGATACATACAGACACAAGCATTCCAACTCATATCGTGACCTTTGCTTTCGAAACTTTTAGTATTTTTTTACTGGTGCATACGGGGACCGGAATCCTAATTCTTCGGAAGGAACCGCACTTCTGAATATGTACATTTTCCTATACCTTTTTTGTGCTTCGTTTAAAATTTAATATAGGTTTTAAAACAATATAGTATCATTTCTTTTATTATATTTATATCAAGGTCTAATATTGTTTTTGTTTTAGATAAGTAAGAAATCAAGGTATGAGCTGTCTGGAAGAAATGATGGAAACACCAAAGTAATATTTCCAGATGGTGCACTTCCTCATTACATTTCCAAGGGTCGGTGCAAAGGGAAGAAGACAAAAATCAAAAATGGAGACTATATTGTTGTTAAAGTATGAAACTTTCATTTATTTTGTTGCCTAGGAGTTTCTTATGTTAAATATTTCTTGCAGATCACGGAGTCACTAGGTGGAGTTCTTAAGGGACAACCAATAGGCCACAGTTCAATGAAAGAATTTTATAATACTAGCGAACTTCGCAGCTGATAAACACTAATAAGCCATCGGTATAGTAGGAGACCAGGCAACATAAGATTTATTTTTGCAACACTTTATATGAACATTAAACTTATCTGGCCAAATTTGGAATTGTCATTGATCGATTAGCAAATGAAGGATTTACACTTACCTATTACAAATCCACTTTCACTCAATTAGCAGATGCAATTTCCATAATGTATCATTGATAATTTAAACATTGAATAGTTGCAGGAGACTTGCAGAATTTAGATATTTTATCATAGGTTACCATGGTAGACTGAACAGTAGTTTGTTTTATTGTGAATCAGTACTAGTAAAAACAATTTTTATTGCTATGTGCTAAAGCACATAGGTAAATCTGGAACTGGGTAAGAGGTTGCATATTTATCTCCATATGAAGTTTGTTGGAGTATTTCAATTGAAATGTGGAGACAATCTAGTAAATTAGCATGTCCACTCGAAGTAAGAAGAGAGGAAATTCACAAATAACGGGGCATAATACTTTTATCCCTTGTATTACCTCTATTTGACGTATCTAAAGCCACTATAGGACATATCATGTCTGCACTTTTGTCTATCTTACAATCAACTGGTCTTGTTGCGATATTGGCCTATCACTGCAATTTTTTATACACACCGGCAATGAGTGGTCTAATACGAAAGTTGTTTACTCGAGGAAATAATTGGACCTACTTATTGGTGTTCCGATAGTTTTTGCTTAAAGTATGGCAGTATGTTCTCTCTCTCCCAAGTGCGAAATTGCAATCGTTTAAAAAGGTTACATTTAGCACTAGGATGAATGTTAGACGCACTCGACGTCTGTTGTCTGCGGCTTTATGCACTGCTTTGACTTGAGAGGAAAAGGGCTACTGTGAAAAGGAAAAAGGCGTATATGACCCCAAAAAAGAAGTCATGAATTACTCCAAACTTTTGCACACGCAAGATACGCTTCGTGAAGGATGGATTGCTGCTAGACGGAAGAACTGCTAAGAAAATGTCTTGGTATATCTTCATTGCGGTGTATACTACATTCGCATCTATAGTTTTTGCATCTCCCAAGTTCAAAGTTGAAGTTGTCACGAAGCCACTGGAATGCGAACGACCTAGCAAATACGGTGATCAAGTGTTTGTTCATTTTAATGGAACCAAGTATGATACAGGAGAGGTCTTCGATAAAAGTCACCCTGAGAAACCGTTTCGCTTTCAGTTAGGAATAGGCGACGTTATAGAAGGCTTCGAAGAGGGACTCATCGATATGTGCCCGGGTGAGATTAGGAAACTGACGGTGCCCCCAAATATGGCTTATGGAGTGGACGGTGGTAGTTCCCCCCAAATGCCTGGTGGCACTCTACTTTTCGACGTTGAATTGGTGCATGCAGAACAAGGCCCCCGTCATCCTGAAGTGTTCAAAGGAATGGATGTCGATGGGGACAAACGCCTGTCTAGATTCGAACTTGTCCGCTTCCTCGAACAAGAGATTGACAAGGCCAATGGTAAAAAAATGTCGAGGGCTGAAGAAATGAAAATTGTAAATGACATATTTTTAATGGAGGATGCAGACAAAGATGGCTTTATTTCAATCATAGAATTCAGTGGCAATAAACACGATGAACTGTAAGCACATGTGCATTAGTTTTGATATTGCAAATTCTTCATTCTCCCATGTCTTCATATTGCAGTACAAGCTATTTACAAATGTGTTTGCATTATATGCATCTTTTTACTTGACCATAATAAACACTTCACAAGTATTACACACTGACACAGCTACATTTTGTCATGAGTTAAAAAGAGGAAAGTTACGTGGCAAGACAACAATGATAATAGGCGGTTGAAAGAGTCATGACAAACAAGGAAACTGAACTGCATGATTCTTAAGTATGTGTGATGTGTATTTAATCTTTCTTTTTGTCATCATTATTTTTCCATATCCAAGCAGTGAGGCTTGTAGCAAGAGCTAACCAAATTAGGTAAGGTACGAAGAGTAACCCAGCTGTCTTGTCAACAGAATAGAATGACAAACCAGTCGCTGCTGCTGCTACATCCAGGGCAAGAATATCAGCTAAACCCTGTTTGATAAGAATAAAAATAGAAATCTATATTCAATAATTCACTCTAATTTGCCAATGCTAGTTGGTTGCAAACTAACATTCTTGTCATTTTTAGGGAAAAGTACAGTCGTCCCTCGCTTTATCGCGGATTTTATATTGTATTGTACGCATTTTAATGTAATATTGTATGTATTTTATTTCTTGATTAATGCCGTGCTGTACAGTACTAGTATTTTTAGGCGCTAAAAGTTTGATAAAATTATATAACAGGTCAAATGATTGTGGGAAAGGTTAATAAGGTAAATAAGAGTGTGTAAATGAATTACAATGGTTCAAAATACGTTTAAATATACCCCCCCCCCCAATTAAATATGTGGTTTCTACTTCGCGGAATTTCACCTATCGCGGGAGGCTCTGGTATGCATTTACCGCGATAGGTGAGGGATTACTGTACACTAGTAACATAATTGTTTATACCCATTTGAGACTATGCGCTCCAAAAAAGATTGGACTCCATGCCCAATTAAGGAGCAGTTGGCAACCATATAATCCCAATGGTAAATGGCAACTCTCATTCCATCCACCTAGTTCATGGAATACACGATAAGATGCATATCTGAAAAAAATACCTTCCTGCTCAATCTAATATTTCTATGTAATTATTACTACCAACATTTAATTTATTGTTGCAATTCATTAATAGGCTTCGATCCAGTGAATCCATACCCCATGGAAGTGTATAGAGTCGTCCAAACAGGTCCGAATACCCAACTAGGTGGTGTCCAAGAAGGCCTTTTCAAAGACTTGTACCATCCGTCTAGCTGCAACAATAACAAAAACTAGTAGTATATTAAAACAATAAAGGATGCAGTTGTCAAAAACTTTTAACTGAAATTTCTACCAACCTCTTTTTTAGTGAAAAAGCCTCCCAATATTCCACCAGCATTAGGAGCTACTGTGGCTACAATTGCGGTCAAATTCACCATGGCTATAAAAATGCAAAAATAAAACGCCTAGGAAAAAAAAGAAACTATAGAATGAACACTATTGGGTCGATGAAGGGCTCTGTGGATCATGGATATTCCAGTCCACAAAGTAAAGACTGAATCATCTAGGGAAAGGTACAGATGTTACATTTCTAGAGTTCGGAGATCTCTACTTTGGGGGCTGGAGCTTGTACCTGTGCCCTATTTGGAATTACAATTTACCGACGTGGTACAGATACTGGTAATATACTATTTTAGTACCCTGAATCAAGGTGCAACGAAGTTTCGACGTTTAATATGGGTTGTTTGTCTGCTCTTGTCCTAGCCATACTATCGTCATGATATTTATGTCATTGAAAAGAATCTCACACGCCTCATAGTGGATGTTTGTACGTACGATTTGAATGATATTAAATTAAATACTGGAATCAAGGTAATTCAATAAATTTAAAAATTAAAATCATTATATAAAAATCCTTGCTTCTGGTATAATTGTAAGAGTTTTGGTTTGTCATTTGCCACATAACCCCAATAGTAACTATCCCCAAAGCCTAGACTTTGATGATCCATGATGCGTAACGTGACAAGGAACTTAAATAATTTACTCAGCAAAAATATAAAATTTGTTAGTACTGTAGTTAGTACAGTAGCGGGAACTTACTTATCACTCACTTGAATACCTGCGAAAAAAATATATATAAAATTTCAGCTGCAGGGTGTCATTAAGGTTTTAAAAATATTATTATTTCAGCCAGATTGGGTCAGCGTAATTTAGGTGTACCACTGCAAATCATTTTATTATGTTTTCTACCTAAAGATGAATTACTGGTTTTGTTACAATATACTTTTTCAATCATAACAGTTTTAGAATGCCGGCCATACCCGATCGGGTGTTAGTCTTTCTAGGGTAATTTCCGTGTATTTCCATGACGACTTGCACACGCAGACTGGAACATTTGTGTGATGACGTAATATGAATACATAAAAATCTGTACTGTACAAAAGGATAAATTTGATTTTAAAAGAAATTTAGGAATAATTTGTAATGAAGTTTAATGTCGAATAGTATTCTGCAAAATACTATTTGAGGATTAACTGATTGCAAGTTGTCACATATACACAGAAATTGCCCTTCCTAGTTCCCACTTTGTGTAACAAGTGTTTGATTCTTATACAGACACAGTCAGTAGAATCAAAATTGAAAAAAATATTTTTTTATAAAAGTAAACTTCATTATGCCTGACCATTTGGGTTCCGATCAAAGACGTGTGAAAGATGACGAAGACAAGGATGAAAAACCTATTCAATCCTTGGACGAAGGTGACATAGCTCTTTTAAAAACTTATGGTCAGGGTCCCTATGCTAAACAAATCAAACAGGTCGAAGATGATATAACGGCCATTACGAAAAGAGTGAATGAGCTTACTGGTATCAAGGAATCTGATACCGGTCTCGCTCCTCCAGCACTGTGGGATCTTGCTGCAGACAAACAGACACTTCACAGTGAGCAGCCATTGCAGGTGAATTTAGGAATAGTATTTGTGAATTTTGTTTTGTACTTCGGAACGCTCTTGCTGAGGACCCGGGAGGAATTTTTTTTCATCTGTATTCATGCTACTAGATATCTCGAGTGGATATGTGGATTTTTATAAGGAAAATTTGGTGTAGGTGAATGATTGTGCTGTATCAAAGCTGCTTCAGAATCTAGATATATACCGAAGTTTCCCATAAATATGCCGTATTGGTAGAGTCGGTTCTCCGTTTTAACACACATTTGAGGATTTGCACTGTTGGTATGAATCAGCATTCAAGTTTTCAAGAGAATTTATACTTTGGCATAATTATTGTTATATGAATACTCTGATTCAGTATAAATTACATGCTTGAGTGTGTTGAATAATGAAGCATGTTAAAGCGCAACGAATATTTCGCTATAAGTGAAAAAAAATACATTATATCATATTACAGTACTTATTCTGTTTGAGCGATTTCCTGTTTACAAGCTCATCAGTGTTTATTTGTAGATGAACTATTTATTCCTTGTATTCTAATTTTTTTGAATAACACCAGGGTGTATTTATATGAAACTTTGGGTTTTACCAACACCAAATTTTGTCAATAGCTAATAAGTATAATTTCACATCATAAGTATCTTCAGAGGTGGCATTTTCAGGCATTCTTACTCAATTAGGGACCCGTGTAATATTACAACTTTAGTTACATAAGCAAAAAATGAAGGACTGAATGTAGCGGTTTCATCGATACCATTTGCGATATGGATGACATGAAATAATTTGATGAAATGTTCAAGAACTAAAGGCACAATATCAGTAACCCTGACTTACCCTGTTCCAAATATAATTGAATGTTGGGGTGTGTACCTGACCGTAATTAAGGCACTGATACATTTAATTTAATGGTGTATCAGGAAGGTGGTTGCAATATTCTTGATGTAAACATTACACCCGTGAAAAACACAGTTTGTGCTAGGATTACTGCTTTTTACAATTAATATTCTATGATTTCAGGTCGCTAGATGTACGAAAATTATTGATGCCGACACTGATAACGCCAAATACATAATTAATGTGAAACAGTTCGCAAAATTTGTCGTGGATCTTGGTGATCAGGTAAAACTTTTTCATGGTATATCTTGCTGGTATTCCTAATGTATTTTCAAATTATGTTACCAGAAAATGATTACCATCAATTTTCTTTAAATATTTATTAAAGTAAAAAAATGATCTATATTTATTATTGCGGATGAAAACTTGGAATTTTTCAATATTGTAGGAATGTTCGTAGGCATACTTACTCACAACTAAGAGATAGTAGTTTTGATCCTTGTCTGTGACTAAGGTCAGTCTGTCCTTTTTCTTGGCAAAGTACAATTTTGAAACAGAGTGGAATATATATTTTTCATCCATGAATTGTTGTCAAGTTAAGGATTTAGGGTTAAGGATAGAGTTTACAGTTGAAAATATTCTTGTGATTTTTATTTCTGTGATGGTATTCTCTACGACCCCTTAACAATATAATCATTGTAATCTCAGGTCGCTCCTACTGACATCGAAGAAGGAATGAGAGTTGGAGTTGACAGAAATAAATATCAGATTCATATTCCTCTCCCTCCGAAAATTGATCCAACTGTTACAATGATGCAGGTATTTCTCATTCATTACAATTCCTAAAATTTCGGGGTTACGTTGAAATGACGGAAACAGACTTTGCATTAAAATTATGGACATTTTTGGAGGCTGCAATAAAACTTCAATGAAAAACAAAACAGCGATGCGACTTATATACACTGCTAAGTAGGGCTGTGACGTAATCTGTAATCTGACGTCTTATTCAAAATCTAAAGTGTAAAATTTCAATTATAAAACTTTTGTAAAAACTTTTAACAATATTTGGTGCACTTTGTATTTAAGTAAATATGACTTCTGAATTCAATCAGGATTTCTTTTTTGGAATCCTATTCTGGAATTGTTATTTTGACAAATGTGTACATGACCTTTTGTATTTAGTACTGACAATGGGCTATAAAGTTGTAACTAAAAATAATATACAATAACTCTATACTTTACTTCAGTTAAAAGTGATATATGATTTTATGGTGGTATTTAAGAAAAATTAGCCATATTCGTGGGAGAAATCTTTTTTCGAAACCAGTCTTGGTTTTTATTATTTGAAACTGCTTTCATGTATCGAATTTAATTCATTTCAAGTGTGAGGATCAAGGATCCAAGCAAGGATGCCAGAAAATCGGTGGTGCACCTTGACTACCGTATATATTTAGTTTTTTTTCTTCGTGTAACCGCTTCTCCATTTCCATAGGTTGAAGAAAAACCTGATGTGACATACTCGGATGTTGGTGGCTGTAAAGAACAAATACAAAAGCTGAGGGAAGTTGTGGAAACTCCTCTCTTACATCCTGAGAGATTTGTAACTCTTGGCATAGATCCACCGAAAGGTTTGCAAATTATATTATACATTGTTGCATTTGGGCAAACACCAGACCAGAAATGTTTTAACAAATTGATTTTCCATCCTAGGAGTATTACTTTTTGGGCCACCGGGTACAGGAAAGACGCTCTGTGCTCGTGCTGTGGCAAATCGTACAGACGCCTGCTTCATCCGGGTCATTGGATCTGAACTTGTGCAAAAGTACGTCGGTGAAGGGGCTCGTATGGTTCGAGAGTTGTTTGAGATGGCGAGGACTAAGAAAGCTTGTTTGATATTCTTTGACGAAATCGATGCTATTGGTGGGGCAAGATTTGATGATGGAGCTGGTGGAGATAATGAGGTATGGAAGATGCTGATTTTTAGGTTTTTGAATTTTACACACTGCACACATTTAAAAAATGTCGCTGAATCTATTGAAACTAAATGAGATATTGGAAAGCAAAAAAAATTCAGTAATAATGTATCATTATCTAACGCAAGACTTATGCTGTGTGTGGTGTGGCTGATTAGATAACTTGATGTAATTTAGTAATTGTTGTAAATATATTTGTGTCGTTGCTTACATTTGTGTAAATGCACTTAAATAATATTGAATATGAAAATTCTCCATTTCATTTTCCGATGATATATTAATTATGATGCATGCATTTACCTCTTTTTTTTAGTTGCTCTGATTTTCTGATAACTTGGGACTGGGACCCCTAGAACCAATATCAAGGCTCGAGTGAACATGTTTTCATTTTTTTAAGGTTCAAAGAACCATGTTGGAACTGATCAACCAGTTGGATGGCTTTGATCCGCGTGGCAACATTAAGGTTTTGATGGCAACTAATAGACCCGATACCCTCGATCCAGCTTTGATGAGGCCAGGCAGAATGGACAGAAAGGTGTGATCATTATTCTGATTTTTAGATGATTTGTGAATGTTGTTTTCCTTATGGTATAAAGCTGAAAATTATATAGTCTCAAACAACAAAATGTCTGTCCAGATTATTGTTTCTAGGGACGGGACCCATGCAAGACTTCCTGGGAAATTAAATTATTCAACTTGAATGTTGTGTTGTACATTTAAATTTGACCATTCTTGCAGAGGATCAAACCCCTATAAGATTTCCAAAGATTTGAATTATCCATTTTCATTGTTTTGACCGTCATTAGGACCGCAACTTAAATGGAGTTTACTTATTGATAAAAATGCCGAAATGAGCATTTGAAAACTATAGATATTTATCTTATTCTTGCCATTAGTGAATATAAGTTGATTTGAAATAACATTTTGATAGGTGGAGTTTGGGTTACCAGATCTAGAAGGCAGAACACATATATTCAAAATCCATGCTCGGAGCATGAGCGTTGAACGCGATATCCGCTATGAACTACTAGCTCGTCTCTGCCCGAACAGCACAGGAGCAGAAATTCGTAGTGTCTGCACAGAAGCAGGAATGTATGCTATTCGTGCTCGTCGAAAGGTGGCTACTGAAAAGGATTTTCTCGAAGCAGTTAACAAAGTCATCAAATCCTATGCTAAATTCAGTTCCACACCGAGATACATGACATACAATTAAACAGTTACTTTTCTTATCTGTGTTCGTGGTTTTGTGTCACATTGAAACAATGGCAGTAGTTAGGCCAATTCCATGTGTTTTGATGTCTTACCATTAGTATGTGCCCGCATTCATATCTGTATAATAAACTGATAAATGCAAGAAAATCGGTTACATATTCGACAATTTTTACTCTACATGAAAGCACTGCAGATAGTAGAAAAATTATTTTAACTGATTTTGGACAGAGGGTTAGGTAATTAAAATTCTACAATGGGCTTATATTCTCATTCAATACGCCTTGAAAATTGGGCCTTTTTTCGTAAAACTACACATCGATTATTCGCAGTAAATTAATATCTTTTGGAGTTTATGTACATAGCATTCAAGTTGTCTCACATAGTTGACATCTTGTTTGAGCGAGGTTTGAAAATTGTGCGCAAGCAGAAAAAAGACGATTTTCCCAATCAGCGGTTGCTAGTCAGTTCGGCCCACCGCGGGATATTCGGACCCACAGTGAATGAATGCGCTAGCTTTCAGTTACTGTTGTTTTCAAAAGCATTCGTTTCTATTGGGGGTCACCAGTCAAAATATGTCATATGAGTTAGTCGAATCTAAAAGAATATTAAATAGAATTTTTCCAATATAAAGGCTTTCGTATATATATCGCCTATGGACAAATCCGCCATATTTCTACCAGCCTTTGCTTTGCTGGATAAATTAGTTCATTTTAGTCTATCCCTCCGATAACCTGTGTTTTGTATCATCAGCTTCCTCTGCAGCGATTACTTTATAATGCTATAGCCTATAGTAAATATGGATAGTGCACAGTATGTTTTGATGTGCTTTCCGGAGATCCTAGAAAGGGTATTTCATCATCTTCCAGTAATTGATGTTCTGAAGATGCAATCAATATGTAAACATTGGAAGGAACACTCAAAAAGAGTGCTATCTTTAAAAGATAAGAATCCGTATTTGGACGTTTTTACTTCAGTTCAGCAGTGGGAAGATCTCAGTCCAGTGAAATTCAACTCGTCCACCTCGCCAACACTTTTGACCTGGGACAAGGAGAATTCTATCTATGGAGACTTTGTCACATGGCGTGACAGTTGGCAAGGTTTGCCAGATATTGCGATTTGTGTTTGTTTAGGATGCGATGTGAGTAAAAAGAAAAAGGTTCATGTAGAAGCAGATAAAATTTTACGCCACTGGCTCCCGCCTTTCTGTCAAAGTCTAGTACTTGGATCAGTAATCAGCATCGTATGCAGTGATAAAAATCTATCTGACATTGAGTGTAATGTTGAATCACTTAAAAGATTTTACAATATCATGTCTTTCCCCGCCAACCCCGGGAGCGCATCCATTCGAATTCTAAACCTTGAACTTTCAAAAAGGAGCTGTAAGGATTCCTTTTTACAGTCTTTGAGAGAAGAAATAAGTTGCCCTGATCTTAGGATGCTTCTGGTATTTCATAAGGCAAGGCTTGAGGTACCTGAATGGTTTCTCAATGAAATTACCACTGCTTTCCAGAAAAATGTAGTGATAGCCGGATGTCTAGTGGATGACCCGATCATATTAAACACTGGGTCACGTTCTGAAAGCACAGTGCCCAGAGGTACTTTGAAACACCGTGGTATAGTTGAGCAGGAAGCCGTGGTCATATCATTCAAAGGCAAAAACGTACATGCTGCATCTGTTATTGTGGGGGACAATGTAGATGAGTTGACTGACTTAAATTCGCACTTGGATCGTTTAAAAGCTTCGGTCGAGAAATTTAAAAGTTCCTGTCTCTCCAAATGCAAAAACAGAATTAGTTCTGGATACTGCAAGGATTGTCGGTCTCAGACAATGGGGTTCATGATTGCATGCTGTTCTCGAGCTAGCAGCTTGGAATGGTATGGTAACACAGAAAATTGTAATTATAACGAAGAACAAAAAGCTTTCAGGGCAAAATTTCCTGAAATACCTTTATTTGGTGCGTTTGGTATGGGAGAAATAGGTGGATGTGTAAATGTGAATGAAGAATCCACCTACAAGGCATGTAGTGGAGCACATAATGAAAGCGACTCCAGTCTTTTGAAAGCAGAATCAACCATTTTTGCAGTGATTATGTTGAAATAATATTTTCTGTTCCAATATCATCAATTCCATACAGACAATATTTCAATTGTTACCATCTTTAATTCTATATGTTTGTTTACTGAATCATGTCTTAAGATACTATTATATATTTTTCCAGTCTGTATTCAATTGTGTTAGCTCACTTGCTGAAATGAATAAGATAAGACATAGGTCTGAACGCAGAAAAGAGCATGTGGAAGATAAAAGCGATAAAGTTCTAAATAAAGAACCAAAAGAAAATCATTTAAGTCTTCTTTTTGCCTTGCTCGTAGTACGACTTCTGAATATTTTTGGAATCCGTACTTCCTTCGTTCCTGACGAGTACTGGCAGTCGCTAGAAGTGGCATATCATTATGTGTATGGCCTGAGTTACATCACTTGGGAATGGCAAGTCGGCTTACGAAGCTTTGCTTATCCCGGCATATTTGCATTGCTCTATAAAGCAATGCACGTCCTGGGTATCAATAATATCCAACTCCATGTGTTCCTACCCAGACTGTTGCAAGCTTGTCTGAGCGCTGTGGGCGATTGGTATTTCTACCGCTTTGCCCGGAAATATTTTGGTGATTTCGTGGCAGGGACCGCCATGTACTCGCTGATGATGAGCTGGTTTTGGTGGTACTGTGCCACACGAACAATATTGCAGACTGCCGAATCTGCCATGCTGTGTATCGGCTTATATCACTATCCTTTCGATCATACGACAACCTCTCGTAGTGTATTAATTTACCAAGTGATCGCTGTGACCGTTTCAGCCATACGACCGACGGCAGCTGTGGTTTGGGTACCCATGGCACTTTGGCATATTAAGAAAGAGATGCGAATTAGGAACATCATTCCTGTAATATTCCGATACGTTTACGTATCTGCTGTGATCCTTGCCTTTCTGGCATTGATTGATCGCCTATATTATGGCACTTGGGTTTTCGTTCAGTGGAACTTCTTGCATTTCAATGTCATAACAAACCAGGGGGTTATTTTTGGAAGAAACCCTTGGTACTATTATTTTATTGAAGGCATACCTGTGGTAATTGGCACTCAACTCATCTTTTTCCTCCATGGCTTGTTTGTCTACCAAAGAAGTAAGAGATCCAATGCCATACTTACATGCTGCATTGGATTGTTCTTGTTGAATATATTCGTGTACAGTTGTATTGGACACAAGGAAATAAAATTTATCATTCATTTAATTCCCATAGCTGCTCTGTTTTGCGGAATCAGTTTATCACAGATGTCGCCGAAGCTGAGGAAGTATTCATTAGTCTTCCTAGCTATTACCAACATACCAGCGGGAATGTATTTTGGATTGATTCATCAAGGTGGGACGTTGAGCATAATGGCCAAGCTACACGACTCTGTTAGCGTGAAATGCGATAAAGGATGTGGAGGTGACGTACTGTTTCTTATACCGTGCTATAGCACACCATTGCAGTCTCATCTGCATTTGAATATTACTGTACGAATGCTCACTTGTCCACCCAACTTAGTCCACATTGACGATTATATAGACGAGACTGATCTTTTCTACCAAGATCCAAAGAATTGGCTCCAATATAATGTGTTAACAAGAAATGACAATGAACTGACCTTTGTACCACCACATCACATTGTGATATTCGACGTACTTTATGAAAAGCTCAAAAACTGGAACTTTTTTGTTGATTATTCTGTTTGTGCTTCTGTTTTCCACACTCATTTTCCTGAGAGGCGGACTGGAAAATACATATTGCTTCTATGTCATTTGTAAAATTCCACACTGTTTTCACAAGATTCGATACCGTTTGGTAATAAAAACCTTGCACCTAATGCTATTTATTTTTTAGATTCTGTTTGTAGGCCCTATGAAAGCACTGACAAGATATATTTTTACATATCTAAGGAATTTTCCTGTGGCGTACTCTTCCACTATGCTATTCGAAAATGTTCGTGGACTTAAAGACAGAGAAAACACAGTTTTGTGTAGGACTCCTTCTAACGCACAGTTGGGTTCGGTCGCAAAGGTGACAAGGAATTATGAAGGACATGTGGTATTTTTTCCTGGGGATGTACAGAATTTCGAAAAGTCCATGCAGGAGCAACCTCAAACAAAAGAATGGACAGCATGGAGCTTTGAGAAAGTCGCGATGATCCTGTCGGACAAGTTTCCAAAATCGTATGTCTGGGTGATCGCACCTTCCAAGCATATTTATAAAACATTTAGCATTTTTCAAAACTTTGTGAAAAGCGAGTCTTTGTTTGGCATTCCCAGTCACGACGATTCTCATGGTGGTATGCTGCACTTACAGTTGTTATTGCAAAACTCAATTGAAAAGTTGGTGCAGAGTGATATAATTCCACCTGGTCACAATTCTGATCTCCTGAACAACTATTCAATAAATTTAATTGGATTTAGCAAAGGCTGTATTGTTCTAAATCAGTTTTTACATGAAGTAGCTTCAATGCAGAGTAGTACAACTGAAGCTATAGAAGATGGAACGGATATTACACCTAGTTGTCAATTCCTCAACCGTATACGAGCGATATACTGGCTGGATGGCGGACACAGTGGGGAAAAAGAAATCTGGGTTACAAAACGAGAAATTTTATCATGCTTACGGCATGGGTGTTGGAGAGAAAATGTCAAGATTTTTATTCATGTCACCCCATATCAAATTAAGGATAAGGTGCATCCTTGGAAAGGGGATGAAGAAGCAGAATTCGTTTCAGCCCTGAGTGAACTGGGTATCGATTTTATTGAAAAAGTACACTTTGATGATGGAGATCAAGATCAGGACAAAGAGATAACAGTACAGAAGCATTTTAAAGTTTTGGAAGTGTTTTGAACCTTGCTCTAACCAACATAAACAATACAAACAACCAACAAAAATACTGTGATTCTCCTTGTTGCGATTATCTCCAGCGCTGCACTATATCATGAACAATAGCTCTTACAATGCATTCAACCAGATGGCAGGTATGATCATTTTTCATGAAGAATTAGACTTTCCATGTCTGGCATGCACACCACTTTGTGAGAAACATCTCCAAGTACAGTCATGTGGCCTAGATAAGAGTCTCCAGCCCCCTCTGGTGGCAAACGAATAGAAACGATTTCCTAGATGAGTAGAATTGGGTGATTATCACAAAGCATAATCATGTACAGTTGTACACACTTAGTTTACAGAATTACTCTAATATAAGGGCTCAACATTTATACGATATTAATAACCACACCTCATGAAATGAAGTAGGAGTTCCCATATCTAAATCAAGCACGATCTTCCCAAGAATGAGTCGACATTTTCCAGACTTCAGAACTTGAAGTTTCCCTATGTAACCCTCAGACAAACAGTCAAGAGTGCACCCTTGGCCCTCGTTTTGCTGTGAAGAAACATAAAATTACATAATATACTGTGTTAAGTGATATGCACAACTTACATCAACAGTTTTGCTGTCTTTCTGATTTTCGTTCATTCCACTTTGTCTACCACCCTGTTCTTCAGCATCAGTGTCAGCAGATGGGGCCAAAGCAGGCAAGGTGTCAGGGAGTTGAAAGACAATAATATCTGAATTCTGTACTTCATCACCCTCAGTGCTTTCCAAAAAAGAAGCCACTATTAGATGTTTCAGAATAAAAAAATTTCTTTTGATACTAGATTTCAAAATATATCTAAATAAACATCTTTAATTTCACTACAAATGGACAGTTTCAGCATTCGGACATCGGGTGTAGATTTAGGCACATTTGATAGAACTGCATAGCCCGTTCTGCCACAGTTTCCTCGCATCTACGTAAAATCGTTCGATTCTATATCGTGGGAATGAATCATACTATGAAACTGCACTTGGGTTTCGGCATTTAATTGGCTTTCCATGATAAACTACTAAATTCAAGATGGAGTCTAATCAGTTATATAGATGAGGAGTCAGATTGCGCAGGTAAATAAAGAGGCGAGAAAGGGCAAGGAACTGTAATCACATCATTAAATGAAGAGCATATGCAGCTACCAACAATTCATACGGTTCGCCGAATACATCTAATGTGAAAAGTAGCAGATTAAAACTAACTTCATAAATATATCAGCACAGTTACTAGTTCCAGGTTCCTTTTTCTTCAAACAAGCAGATTCTTGTTTTATGGAAACGCCAGAATCTAGCAAACAAGGATAGTAATTTAGCGAGCGAGTCAAAATTTAAAACAGTAATATAGAAGTAATCACCATCAGTTTTTAATTTGTGTATTTGTCTTCCTGGTGGCCATGAGGCTTTGGACATTGGTAAAGACATGGGAAATACAGAATCATCACTCTTCAAATCTGATAGGAACTGATATGACCGAAAAAGTAATGAGACGGATATTTGTGCTATCATGAAGTTCTATGTACTTACAGAGTCTTTGCCTTTCAAGCTCTCAAGTGCCTCCTCACTCTTTATCTTTTCATATTCTGCATCAAGTCTGAATGAAAAAGTTACTGTATATTCTCACTTATATAACGGGAAATATTGTCAGTTTCAGATTCTAAGGTTACGGGGGTGTAATATATTTTTGGTTATAATCAGACATTTTGCGTTTGTTAAAAAACTGATACGCCGCTGAACAATGTACAGTACCGTGGTTAGTCAGGCTTTGTATCAATGATGGTATCAAACGAAATATCATTTGCTTACACCATTCACTCTAAAGACGTCAGTAGAATATTTCTAACTATAATAAAGTCTTATTGAATATACAAGATTGCTTTTGCATCAATTGGGTAATTAAACTTGATAATACATATTAAATAAAGTTCGAGAGGGGTATCCCATGCTTATGTTGAAAATTAAATGGGAAGATTGAACACTACTCTTCTTTTTTAATCGTTGGTCTTTCAATTGCATCTTTTGTACTTCCTCCGCCACTGCCGCTGAAAGCACTAGGTCGTTTACCCAATTTTTCCATGCTCGGGCCAGATTCAAATATGGAGTGTGACTGTATAACCTATGCAGAAAAGAATCCACGAACCGTCAATAACACAAGATTCCCATTTTTACAAACGCGAGCACAAAGTGCTATGTGCTATGAATAATTTGTAATAATAAGATTTTACACTCTAATTTACTAGTAAGGAGACTTACGGCATGGAAATCGGTACAAGTTAAGTGCAAACCATTTGGAAAAATTTTAGAAATCTTATAACAAAGAAAAATTGGTCAAAAAGAAATTGAACTTAAAATCCAGTTCAGAAGAATATGCGCAATGAAATGAAAAAGATTGAAATCACCTCTTGCTTCACCCTACCACGTCCCCTTCCCCGACCTCCTCTAGAACCCCTTTTTGATCGAGTTTGTTTGTTTGATATTGACTTTGTTTCTCCATCTTTTGGTCTGGAACAGAGAGGAGTTTCATCAACTCATTCACAAAATGTGAAGCAAAGAAAGAGACAAAGAAGCCATCAAACATTTTGCCTACTCTTGTTTTATTCTTTCTTTCCTAACTGGTATAGTTGGTGCAAAGGTTTTCTGAAGGATAGATCAATATTTCAGATAAACATGCATTGATAACAAAACTACGACTATTTACAAAGAAAATTGAAATGTACAATCACCAACCTTACGAACACCTCCAAGCGTTAGATCTCTTGGCCCACGAAGTGACGGTAATCGGCGTGTGATCGAAGGTTTTACATCCTTATCCACTAATGAAATTCATGCGACTTGTTAGTTATGGTGTGCAAACAGGAGCATATATACCTGATAACAAAGTTTACCATCTTGTTCCTTCTGGTCCATGGAATATTGTTCTGTCACTTTGCTTGGAATCTCCTACTAATGAATTGGCATGATTTTCCTGCTTTTTAACAACACAGAGGTTCAGAACTGTCTTATAAAACAGACAAATATTTGTTACATTAATTTTCTTACCAGCAGCAAAAATCTATTTATTTATCTTTATCTATTTAATCTTTTATTTATTTCTATCTATTTTATTTAATTAAGCATGTGTATCAGTATTGTAAGTCAATACTGCAGTGTAGTAATGAGCGACTCAAGATGTTGAGATCTCATTACTAGGCTGGTCGGAGCTCATCTACCCTATGATATGACTTGACTAACAGTAGGAATATGGGTACAAGTGCAGTAGTGTGGTACCTCCGAAAAACCAGAACCCAGGTGTTATCTCTCCTTAGGCTAAGTTTGCTGAGGGTAATGGTAAGTTAACAAGTTCAGAACTTTCCTGTAACCGATAGCTAATTGCAATCAAACTTTTATTCCGCAGGAATTACATTACATAATACCTTGAAGCGATACCAAGTTCACTTCTCGAATAGTATACAGTATTACAATATTTAACGACACGAGTATTATCACAACTCGTCGTTCTGCTGAAAGAAAGATACAAGAGTTGAGTTGCAAGTTGCTTGCAAGTTAAGTGGAATCGCAGCCGGGTTCAAGAACTTCTGGTTCACAAGTTCATAACTTAAATTCTCGGGGATATTTCTGCTCGCTACTGTATTTTTGTAAAAACTATTCCGAAATATTATCGTTAAAGATGAGATGAGATAAATGATGTGGTTATTAAGGTAGCAAGATGATTGAAAATCTCTCATGAAAGTGTAAAATTATTCGCAGACGGCAAAGTTTTGATATGATAATAATAAAAAATACTTAAATGAAAAATGAGTACATAGCACGGATGTTGAAGATAACCAGCTGTCTACTCTTTTATTGGAATGAAAAAGATAGTGTTTTACATCTTGTAATATTGTTATACTGTATATGATATGATGATAGTTATAATCTGCGGGATGAATTTGCTTTGTACAAGTAATTTCACCGCGTTCGAGGTATCAATCGTGTTAACTGTAATTGAATACTTTCGGAACTTCAGAACATATACCCAAAGAGTTAATCAGCATCGTTTTATGGAGAAAATGATTGAGTAAATTACATTACTGTTTACAATTCTAGGCGCAATTTCTTTTTCCGTCGGTAAAATGATAATCGATAGAAAACGACCCGACAAGGCAATTAGAAAACATAATGGATAATGGAAGATGTATACAAGTGTTCCGTGTTCTCGTGAGAAAAAATGCCATTTGAACATATATTTCCGTGATTCGCGACTCCCGAGGCTAATGGGATTTTTGTCAACACGCATGTCACGATCTCAGAATATAACATCGTTAGATATTATACATACCCAAATTTTGCTATCCCTTACAATAGTGACACACGCGTGCTTAAGTTTTTGTTTGATGTTAGGGTCTGCACACGAAAGTGGGAAGTCACTAACTTACGAAAAATACAGAAAAAACTAATCTGCCTTGGTAGAAGATATGGTTTGCGATTGTCCGCTTCCCCCTTCTTTAGTGAATTTTCCGCTCATCCCATTTTCCCGCTTATCTACGATGCATGGGTTCCCCCAATAATTCCTGTGATTGTTTGCCCGGTACAGTTCGACCACTATTGGTTTAGCGTTACGCATGCGCGTGTCTGCTTTTAGTCTTCCCTTGTTATTACTTTCTATACTGGACCGTAATCTTGTAGACACCGAGTGATTTTCATACACTCGTTAGCTGGTCTCAGGTTGCTTTTTTCTGCTTGGATCGTTTATGCAAACGTTTCGTACGCAGCAAGTCAGCAGAAATATTTAAGAACTGTAAATAACAGACATACAATCTGTCATTCGCGAAATATTGGATATTTTAATGAAAATAGTGTCATTGGTTTTCCGGTAGGCAGTATTTTACAATAGCTTTTATTGAAGATTGATAGGCTTGGTTAATACATGGTTACTCTTGGAATTCATGTTTAGTGCGATATATGGTACAATTTTGCCACTGCAGTTATAAAATTGATGTTATTTGTGTTTATTAGTGTGTAGTGAATCACAGATTAAGTTGCCTCGATTTAAGGTCAAGTTCGAGATCTGTTTGGACTATAGGAGGTAAAATAATGAAATGCCTGTATTTTTGCGGACATATCCATCAGTTAGGTCTCGAAATCTTCACCCAGATAAGGTTTTTCAAAAGTCTGGATTTTCGACTTCCGTCAGAATGGAAAAAGCAACGTAAATTAGCTATCAGTGCGTTTAAGGCATCATTAGTGCGTTTACCATCATAGTGTGAAAGTCGCCTGAAGACAATATGATAGGTTGATTTGGGAACAAGTTAAAAAGTGTGGTCGCTATTTTTTCCTTGTCTACTCAATTGTACTGTTGCTTTGGAAGTGACAATCACAACATTTAAAAGCTATCTAGTGGTTTTAGCACTGTGTATACATGGACTGTACTTCTCAACTTGTAACTTGATTTACAGATCCGAAGCAGCCGCCGCATTATCAACTGCATTTGCAGTATTATTTAAATTCAATAGTGTAGATGGATGGTAGCAAAGGTACACGTATTGTAACTTCATCTCATGGATCCGGTGGTGGACTCATGGGTGATGACAAGTGGAAAGATATAGATAAACACATTAATTCGATGATGGACTGGACGAATAGCAGCACTTTGTTATCCAGTTCGCCTAGCAACAGTTCAGGGAACTCGCGACAAGGTCACACTCACAGAAGGAGCGAACCGGACGTGGTGATGATACGAAAAGCTCTGCCGCAACCACAAACACCGACAAACATTCCTCAGTCAGCTCCCGTGCAGCCGGGTGGATTTACCCTTGATTGGCCTTCTTCTGTCCAGCTCAAGAATCCTGCCATCCAAGCGCGTCACATCCAAACATCTACAAAAGATGGCGTTACGACTGCCTTCTCAAGTTTATCTCCACCGGCCGTGAACGGTAACTCATATCAAACATCTTCTGTCGCCCAAAGTCATCTTTTAGATAAAATGAAAGATCTCTGTGTTAAACCAAGCAAGTATTCAATGTCATCCAAAGAATTACCTGGTTATAAAATTCAACCTAATGTCGTGTTAAAGTATAGTGAGGGTTCAGAACACTACCCTCTTTCCCGTGTACCTCCACCGTACCCCGTCGACCATGTTGATACCGGAAGTGCCCCTGGAAGTGGGACATCGTCACCTTTTAATATGAGAGCTGACTCACCCGGTTTCAGTAACATAGTCACTTCTATCAGTGGTACTCACACGCCTCCAATACCTGCGATTCCTGAAATGATATCAACTCGAGGCTCTCATTCAATGTATCAATCAAGTCATAAGATTTCATCAAATAGCCCCCTACCACATTCACCTGCTATGAGTCGAAGAAGTTCAGCCCCCGGACAGCAAATGGATCCAAGGTTTGTAATATGCTTTTTCATAAATATATAGACCAGTGGTTCACAAATGATGCGCCGAGTTGCATTGAGTTAACTAGGTGTACTGCATGGCAACCGAGGCAAGTAGCAATTTTTTGATATTTATTCAACTTCAAAATTACGTTTTTTTAGTTTTTCTTTCCATGTGAGGTGTGCCAGTTTTTTTTATTTCATGTCTAATGTACTTTCAAGAACCACTAATATATAGTTTGGCCTCATATCCATCAAATCAATATTTGGTACTAGGCTCCTCAGAAAACCTGATTACATTTGGGTGGTTTGGTTAGGTTTGACTTAAGAGTAGCATTGGTGTTAACTAACCTTTACACTAATGTAACTGGGTTTCCAGAGGGCCCACGCTAATGAACTAGTACCTAAATACAGTAGACCCTGGATTATCCGCACCCCTTAAACCTTAATTAACCATGATTAAAACATTATAATGAAAAAATTAGAAAATGATCAGTTGACAACTGTTACCATGAAGCCGACCTAAATTTAACTTTATTTTAGTGCAAGTTCCATCCTATCTGTGCATAGGAAGAAAAAGGGAAGTAGATCATACAGTTTAGTCAATCCGATTATTTTAAGCCAGTTCAATGTCAGTCTCGCAAAAAGCACAAGAATTACAGTTTATTGGTATTTACATTTTCATTATTATACAAAGAAATGGATTCTAGAATGATAGATATCGACATAAAAATGATTTTGAATGCTAAGTGAGCAGCAATTTCCATAGATAAGCTCTGGCAAGATTACAAATGACGTGGTTACGGTTTCTGATGGCTTCAGTCATAGTGCAGTATTGTGATGACACAATACGGATTCAAAAGTGGCACATCATAGTGTAATTTTTGCATTAGAATAAGAAAGCTCTAACTTCATGAATGAATCAATTTCCATCGTTTTTTTTAAATATGCATAACATATATTCAAATTTAGCATAATAGAAGATGACTAGATATTGAGAAGGGAGCTCGGCTTTTATCTCTGCCAGTTTAATTTTTAGCAGGTCAATCTAAGTTAAGTTAGTGGATTTTGAAGAACCAATATCATGTATTGTCATTAAAGTTTTAACAGTGTTGTGAAATCACTCACCCATGGCTAATTGCTAATGGTCTGTGACAGTGGTGCCCTTTTTTACTTTTCAATTCCCCTATTTTTAAACAACTGAAAGTAGCACTTCTTAGTATGATAAGAATAAGGATTACTGTAATGTGATGACACAATGTTTTTAAAAAGATTAAGGTATTTATTTGACTATTGGTTCAGAACCATTTTTAGTGATGAGGTATCCACACATTCTGACAGCAGTAAAAGTAAAAGATAGATGTGATTATAGTGATCCTACAAGATTACAAAATGCTAATAGTTTTTCTCACTCAGGTTGTGTTTTCCAATGTGTGGTTTCACTACTTATGCGAGATGGCACAAGTCAATTATTTTGGTACAGGTTAAAAACTGCAGTCCATCTGGAAACTCGGTTCAATTCAGCTGGGATTAGCTAGCTCAGCCTAACCTAACTGGGTTTTATAGGGGACCACACTTAACTTGTACCGACTTTTGTATCAAAGAAGGATTTTTGAAAAATCGATATTTGTCTATATTTGATGTATAATATTCTGTGGTATTATATCTGTAAGCAGTATTTACAGTACTGAATATAGATATTCATAAATACTTTATTGCATTTTGCAACATAACAGGCATCATACTATGTCTTAGCATAATACTACAGTTGAAACTATATTCAGGATACGTATATAAACTATATTTTGGATGTAAATGAATATCATGTTTAAACTTGGATTGGATCCCTGAAAATATACAAAATTCCAAAAAATTAAGGGATTTTGGTATTCTCAACTGTACTAGCATCTGACAAAAACAAATATGCCGAAAATAATATTTGATAAAAATAATATGTTGAATACGGATGTTGAGAACTTGATTCAATGATTAAAATTTATTGCAATTTCATTAGGGCTTTCTCTACTCTCTACATTTACTATTTGTTGAACACACCATTGGTGTTAAAGATTTACAGAACAGTGATTGTGCAAGAGCAAAATTTTCATAATATTTGTACATTTTAGTACATTCATGTCGATCATCTTGACATGATTGAACTCGTGTGCAAATCTGGAAGCAAAGTGTTCCGTAGTCAGTCTAGGTTGTTCATATATAGGTGCGGCTTGTTGAATGAAATTACTTGCGAGATAGATTGTTTGGATTTTATCTGGTTGATGTCGGCTTTATCTGACATATATTTGTAGAAAGTATATAGTTTCAATTTCTAGAATATGTGAGCCTCTGCTCTTCAATGTCTGCATTAGTGATGAACTGTTATGGATCCAAATATATATGGTGAATATCAGCTACAATTGTATATCCGTCGGAAAGATGTATGTATTAAATGTACTGGCATTCTTTACCCAGTATCTTGTCAGGGTAGCTGTAATGAACTTTTTCCAGTTTAATTCAGTTCGCTGAATGAGGTTTCAAAGTTATGAGTATTTTTCTCCTTGCTTTCATTAAGTTCATAAGCATCAAAAAATACAGAAACTAGCTCATGGGCCTCAACTTGAGCCGAGAGAAGAGTGTGATGAATAAACCATGTGAATTATTTTGCATAACATAATGAATAAATAACTAGATAACCAAAATATTCACTAAAATTAGTTGGCATGCAATACCTGTACTGTAAAAGACACCGTAAGCAAAGAAAACAAGGCAATGATTTGTCTATTTGTCATCAAACTACCTTGTAGTAATAAATTTACTTATCAGCTACCTCCCAGTAACAAGTCGCTTCAATTAACGAATTTTCGATTTACTCTAGTCCTCGTATAGCGAGGAAGTAGTGCCTTTGAAACCTAATATTCTATTCTCACCCTGAGTCCGTGCATTGTCTTTATCAAGCTTGAAGTCTTCAAGCCACTTTTCGGAAAGGTAAATGTAAATGTACTGGAATGCCAACCAGCAAAAAAAGAAATGTACTCGTCTGTTGAGTTATTTGATCTGAACACTGCACGATTCAAACAGATTAACCTTTTCTTTGTCAAGGTTCAAACAATTATTTTTCTTGACAGCTCTTTGGTATGCAAATTATTTGAGAATAGTCAACATGTGGCCTATTGATTATATAGCTAACCGGGATAAATTTATGCTTACGTTTATTGTTTGCTATGGCTCACATCCCCTGCTATTGGCTCCTCATCGCTATCATCGCCCTTGCCGAGTTATGAGTTGCCGCATTATTATGAATGAACAGTTCTCAATCAGTAGTCTTAATATTAGCGGTCAGAAATATTTGCCTAGGCTGACTGCATTACTGTTTTAAATGCTATTTTATTCAGTCGTGGAATGGTAACCTATTTTGTTTATATTTATAGTCATAATACTACTTAGCCGAGATGACGGACCATCTTTTTGCTGATAGATAATCTCCGTAATATAAGGTGTAATAAAAAAATATATAGAAAAAAAGTTGAAACTAGGGATGGATTTACCAAAATGACCTAATTTTAAAAAGTTTATTCCATTGAGTTCAGTGATTCGAGAATTGCTAAAATATTCTTAGTGTGACAATTCAGCATGTAAGTAATGGTAGCAGCATATTAATACAAGTTTTGTTATTAATAGTAGTGGATTCTTATCGCAAAAAGTTTTGTGAATGCTGTTCTAGTGCCAGGGAGAGTTGTCTAAAAATAGGTTGGGAATGCCTGGTTTATTGCGTTTCTTTTTAATATGCAAACATTAATCCACAGGAGGTGCACCGCACAGTAATGCACGAGCAAGGAAAATCCGGGTCTGGGGGGATGGAATCCTACTTGGTAGATATATACCTGCACTAGCTTTTCCATTGAACGTTCAACTGGCAAGGCCTAGTCGCTTCAGTAGTATTCTATATGGTACATCCTTAGTTCAACTAAATGTATGTTCTATTCCAGATATTGTGTTTGAACAGAGCCTAAAATTCCCAAAATAGATGTAGCATAGTACAGCATTTGTGAATTTTTGATTTTGGTCATTGCCTTATGATACCGTATATCATAAAATCATTACTAATGATATGTTATTTGATGCAGATCTCACAGCGCTAGTCCAAGCATACCCAGACGATCAGCATCACACACAGCAGCGATGCATCGAGGCAGAACGCAAGACTATCCTACACGTTTCCAGCCAGCAATTGGTGGAATTTTACCTGCCAACAGGCAGCCAACATATGTCTTTCAGCCACGACAGCCTCGACAGCCTGGAACCCCCGAAGTTAAGCCAACCCCGGTTGTACAAGTCCCGGTAACAACTACCCAATGCGTACCTTTTAATGGGTATGACGACCAAGAATATACTAAAGGTAGGACCTTTTTGTGGTAAATGAGATTTTTAAAAACTATAACTTGTATTTCTAGAAATTAGTTGAGCACTCCATTTCTGACTGTGTGCTGTTGCGATAAAAAATTGCTACTACTTTATTCCGTGAAATATTTGAAATTAAATTAGTCGACATAAATTTTAAAGTTAGTTCATATAGTGTTATTAATCAACTCTACCATCCATTGCAAATATTTAAATGATATTTGCATTTTTGGTAAAAAAGAGACATCATTTTTGTGACTTCAAAGCCACTGATGTTTAACATGTTAAGTGACATTAGGTGTCGACTTCGAGGTTCTGGAATTGATTAAAAGGAACTCCTATTTATTATGTGTTTTTTATAAACTTTCACTGAAATCTCATGGAACGAATTAAACTTGTACCAACTGTATTCGATTTTCTGTGACAAATTCACTGTTAACCGAATCGAATACGATATCATTCAAAGCCCTCATATATTGTTCATATTATGAATGCGATTCATCTGATATATCCGAAGTACTGCACTTTTGCTCAAATGTGTGATTCCAGTATTAAAGCACCACAAGTATTGTACCAGAACTTCTGAGTTGCTATGTGTTAAATACTCATGCTGTGTGATCACTTTTGTATTTCTTTCAGTATTACTACAACATCAGCGAGAGCGCATGGAGAGACTTCGAAGGGAGCTCGAATCCAAAAAAGGATTATTTGACTCATTAACCTCTACTGTTAAAAGCATGGAGAGCAGTATGTTTCAAAGAAAGAATGAGAAAACCTCCACGAATTTACCTACGGTATGATGTTATGTATGCAATACTGAAGGAGATCTGTAGTTCTGTTCTGTCGTTCAGTTACTGTAGGTTTAAGCATATTCTTCAAACAACAATTAATACAGGTATGGTAGATCCTTCACATCTTGCAGCATCATTGAATTTTTGTTTTAGCAATATTCACAATATCAGTCTTGAGTTTTGACCAGAGATATATACTGGTGCACTGACTTAAGATCAAATTTCTTCAAGGATGAGTAGATTAGATCAGATATTTAAGTAAATAAATATAATAATTTTGAATGAAACAATAAAGAGATCCTGAATTTTAAAAAAATATATTATTGAAGTTAGAAAAATAGGGAGTAAAATTTTTTTAAATTCATTTAATTTAAATTATTTGTACGTTAGGAGTTTGGAATCAATATTTTTTTGAATATTTCAACTGGAATCTGATCTACTGGAAAATTAGCCTGGCTAAGTCCCTAGTTTCATCCTTCTGTTAGCAATTCAGTAGTAAGCCACAGTCAGAATTCATCTTGAAGGCTTGAAAGAAGAAAATAATTGAGAGGCAAACCTGAATGAATAGGTTTTAATACTGTTAAGTATTTTATTAGTAGAGTTGAGGAGTGACATGCTTAATTAGGATTTGTTATTGAATATAATAACTTGAGTTGAAACATGTAAATTTCCTGTGAGAAAGAATGACAATGAGTCATGTCTTTGTATTCACTTCGCATCTCAACCTTATTGAATGACTGTACACCGTAGACACACACACAGAAAAAAATGAACTATTCCCGGCAAGGATCTCCCCACTTCCCGCATTTTTTTACGCCACGATTGTAAGAATGGAAATTACAGGTTTAGAAATGTAAAGTTATTTTACGAATAAGCATGAAAACTACATCGTTTTTTGAGAATTCTTGATATGATGTTATGTATAGTGGTTGAATATCTAACACTTTATAGTAAGGAATGTTTGCAGTGGGTAGCAGTGTACAGTACTGAACCAATTATCCGGGCTCCTTGGGACCCAAGGCTTCTTGGATTCCACGATTTTCCGGTTTTCTGGTACCAAGGCATCTAAAAAGGGGTTTCGTCATGAAGAACGTGTGACTTTACGTAAAGTATTATGGGACACCTTCCATGCATCACAAAGAAAAGAGAGGGGAAATTCAAAATTCTTTACACGACATAATCTCAAGTCCCAAGAAAAAATAACGGACAACTGAATAATTGAAATAGAATTAAGCAAAAGAAAACTAACGTCGTCCGTTCTACTATTTCAATCAAAGGACGGGATATAGCACTTACTTCGTTTGGACCCATGGTTAACGCAAAGAATTAACACAAAAGAAATCCAGAAATTGACTGAAACACAAAAAAATTGACTAGCCCAAAACACATGGCACGTTACCGATGTTACTTAGAAATCAATGACCTCACCTAGCAGCGATATCTATGGCCTCCCTTCACCTTACTCATTGTACGATGCAAAAATACCGAATGGCGGCTTGTAAAGCAAGTTTCTCGAACAAAGGGTCACTAGTAGTGCAAGGTTCTACTGTACACAACTGTGGTGACTCGACAGGTAAACAATGCAGCTCACTGGTCTGGTAAGAGCAACAATCGCATGCGCGAACTATGAAAATAGCACCGGGAAAACTCCCAGTTTTCTGGTTCGTCCGGATTTCACGAAGCCAGATAATTGGTTCGGTACTGTACGTTGTAATAAATCTTGAATTGGTTTACAAACTGGTTAAGGATGCTAATAAAATAAAATAAGAAAAGCTGTTTCACTGATGAAAATATATTGTACATCTAATCTTTTGGCTTAACAGTGTATGAAGTTTAAATCATTAGTGGTTTTTCTTTAAAACCTAAATACCAATTCTGTAATTCAAAGCTACACTGGTAGACAGTGTAAGGACCAAGTAGGAGCAGCAGCGGGTGGGTGATTGGGTTCTGGCTGACACTCAATGTTTATATTTAACCCTAACTTAACACTTATCCTTATTTTCTAGCTCAACGATGTCACGAAGCTTCGAGAGATAAACCGTCAATTGGAGATAGACTGTAACTGCATGATTAGAGAAGTTCAAGAAGTTTCAAAAAGTGGCAAGTTTGCTTTTATTTTCTATTCTCAGCAGCCTAAAGATAGTAAATGACCGGAAAAATCTTTTGCAGGGAACTCGATGAACAAAAATTTTCATGACTCCATAACAAGACGAAATCCTCAACCAAACTTAAGAAGGCCAGGTAGTAGTATGATTGGAAGTCTATAATACGCTGTCAACGTCCATATTCTAATTTTGGGGTTGTTGGAGCCAGTGAGTGGCAAAATTAGAATGCATAATTTAACTCGCGAGGGTCGTCGATTTCGCCATTGCTAGGTTCATTTTCTTATGAGCAAGGGCAATGTAGAAAATGCGAACCATCAATGATTCTTTTGTTAGATAGATAACTTTTCACGAAATAGTTCGGTAAATTTCGTTCCATCACGAGCTGTGTAATGAAATAAATTATTATTATGGCAACCAGCCGCATGGACCGAAAAATAAGCATGTTCACAAAAACAACTTTACACAAAAAATGCACATAAATCTTTGGAGAATCACTTATAATATTTTTCATCATATATGATCTGCTTCAGCACCCCTTTGTCATTGAAAATCATCTCTTGCATCTCATAAATTTTGGGGAGCGGAAAGGGGCATACCGGTAGTCGTAACTAACATGTGTGATTAGATACTTTTTACCTCTAATAAGACAAACTAACTAAGCATGTAAATAAAAAAATAATCACGTTTCTTAGAAATATGCACAAAAATATAAATGATAGACACTGTTCTTCAAAACAAGCACAAACCTCAATGAGCGCGATTTGGCAGCTGTGATTATAATGTTCAGCGTTGTTTGAGCTCATTCATTACAGTATAAAGCACTCTATAACATGCTGCAAGGTTGAACACAGCCTTAATTTGAATATTTTTACTTATAAAAATCATCAGGTTTATAACTGCGTTGAACAGTCGCCAAGAATAAAACAAAAAAATTCTTAAATAGACAATATGTTAAATTTTTTCGATGATGTATGCGTGTTGGATCTCAAGAATCTTTCTAATCTTTGAAAATCTAATGTTATATCAGAGATATGAAATTTTAGTTATGTTAGTTTTACTTTCCATATAAAAATTTGCATCGAAGGTTGTTAAAAGGGCATAAAGTTTTTGCTATTGTATTGTAAATTTTTCAGTTTTCTGGTTAGCCTTGCGGGTTGGTACATATATCATTGAAATGATTAGCAGTATATTATTATGATTCTGATTGTAATGAAATCGGCTAATATTACTGTAGCTGAATTCCTTTCTAACCTATTGACGAAGAATTATCCTCTCTTCGCCTGGTAGTGTGGCGTGGCGCTAAGTGTGAATATAGTGAACACATATTTAGACGATCGTTGGGAAACAAAACATACGTGCTATGAGAAATTGGAAATGGAGTCAGATAGTTATACCCATTGTAGGCAGAATTTTACAAGATACAAAATTCTTTTATCCACTCCACAGCCATGCTCGGGACCATGTAACCTTATGACGTACAAGTGACCTTGTTCAATATGCATATAATAGTACTGTAGTATCATATTGAACATACCTTACGCTACTATGGGGAACTCTAGATAGGTTGATTCAACTCAAATCCAAAGAGTTATCTTTCACATAATTAGTTTGGTAAAATTATTTAAGAGTTTTTCTTCTCTGATTCTCGCATTAGGAGGAATATTTCAGTAAGATCCATTCCTAAGATCCAGATCATAATTGAATTTTAGCTAAATAATCATTAGGTAAAACACTTAATAAAATTCAAAATTTGTCATTATGTTAAGTATATAATCCTGCTTAGACAAAAAAAGCAAATCAAATCGAAACCGGGGTTCGAATTTCAGATAAATGTAGATTTGATTTCAGATAAAAAGGATCATCACCGTGGTGATCTCCCATCTCCTCCTTTGCCTCCTCCACCAGTACCTCCACCGGTCGAGAGTGAGGAAGAATCAAAATGGTCATGCAATTGGTGTACTTTTCTCAACCATGCTGCACTTAACAAATGCGAGGTACAAAACATAATTAGTTCATGCAATGCATTTTAGATAGATTCTTTACCAGGAGTTCCCAACACAAGAGAATTGTTTTACAAATATAGTACTGAGTTATGTTAAAACCGGGCTATTAGCAGACAATCCTTCCACAAAATTAGCTAATGTTAGCTTGTTCTCCACATAGGCTTATTTATGGATGAAACATGAGAATAGTGTACAGCCATGTGTTCGCATTCAGCAATCAGTGACTTTGCTTTTCATCGGTTTTTCTATTTACTCATGTGCTCACTTGGACTAAACAATTAGCATGTAACATTTGAAGAAGTCTTAAAATAATCTATGGATTAAGTATGACAAATGTGGAATGTAAACTCAGTCTATGGTTACTGTAATTTCCAGTCGATGAGGCAACCCCAATTTATTGTTTGGGTAGGTTACGTACAATGAATTTTTTGTTGTGTTGTAGCCAAATTCATAGTTCTGGCAGTTGGTGATTGGGTGGTTTTTGTAATTAACTTGAATATTTGGGAATATTGGTAGACATAACTAAATAATATTTTCTTGGATTTACCAGATATGCGAGTATAGAAGAGAAATGACTAAGTCCAGATTCCAGCCGCCACAGTCGTAATTTCAGGAGTACGATTCTCGTCTGTAGCCGGTTATATTCTAAACAGAAAGGGAAATTAGCCGGCCGTTACACCATATTTCGTAAGCTCGTGGTCCAACCAAGACAATAAAGTTGGACATTTCATGCCATCAAGTGCCTGATACAATTCTGTTGTCCACAGAAGAGAAGTTTGTGATCTGCGATCTTTCAGCCTGTTAGTGTCTTCCCTGGAAATCCACTGTCCAGTATTTCATTTCCTTTTACTACACTGTCCAACTCTTAATAATACGAGTAATAATCATGAAGGGGCCATTAGTTACTAAGCTACCGCTTGACTGACAACAGATGAAGTCGTTGGTGTGCGGAACCCCAATTGAAATAATTTAAAAAATTATCTAAACATTAGGGCTTGGATTATTTTCAATAGCATTCTGAGTTGGAAACTGAATTATTTGAAGAATAATCACACAAGGATTGGCTAATTTTTAAGGGTCAATTGATTTTCCCTTATTACTTAGTATATCTGATAGATGAATATCAATTGTAGATTTGGTAATAATCCGATTTGGGTTGTGTGTCCATGGATTTCCAAATTCCGCTTGTTGCTTTTACTCCATGTTGTTTTCAGTTTTTCTCCGAAAGCAATACTACTCATTTCAAACCTGAGAAGTACATTTCACACTCCTCAATAGTTCCCTAAATAATATATGAGGAACATTCTTTGTAAACGTTCCATATATAGATTCCTCCCCTTCCTATGTGAAAATAATTCTTGCCTTGGTGATGACACAGAACAAAGAAAACTGAACATTCCTAGACCAAACTTCATTCCGAAGTATGCCCTATCATTTAAGTCAGAGTGGTCCATCAGCCTTGATATTGGATGCACATAATTGTTGAGTGAACTTTATCAACATTCATTTGGTTTACTTCAATCCTCATTCATCTGCTTGGCCTTTATCATCATGGAGAATAATTGTAAAAAAGCCCACACTCGAAAACTCAGCAGCGCTGTGAATGCCACTAGTGATCTGTATCACTTTAAAAACTTGGTTGGGATTACCGTAATTTTCCGAATACAATACGCACCCCAACTATGATGTGCAGATAGTTCTATACCAATGTGTAATCCACACTCCAACTTAAGATTCGGAGTCAGTGTAATCAAAGGCATGTATTAAATAACGTTTACCCATGCGGTGTGTAGACATGGTAAATGTTTAATTAACACGTGGCAACAATAAGTATATACGCACAACTACATAAGTGGAAGGCGATTGCGCTATCAGTATTATTTAAATGAGACTGAAAGCATTACATATGACGAAGCAAATCACCACCGAGACTAACTTTAAAACATCGTCAAAATGCCGCAACTTGTTAATGAGCAACATGACATTTCAATTTCACGCTGAACATTGTCACTGTGTGTTGTACAAATCAATAGCAGTTAACTCTCTTAGTGTGTTAAATATTCTATCATGTAGTAATTAAGTTACAATTGTTAGAGATGCTAATTTCCTCACTGCACCTTGATAATAACAGTGACGCACGACAGTTGAGATTGCGAAGGTTAAATACCGCCTCATTTGAAGGCTATTCTAACCACCGTTTGCTGTCTGTTATATCTCATGGCTGTAGAGCCATTTTATTAGCGTTAAGCAACTTATGCTCCACCAGCATGTATCTAAAATTTTCTGAATTCTCTTATCTCCATGTACAAACCCCGATTATTGAATAATTTTGTAGGGCAAAAAAAAGCATATTAGACTCGGAAAATTACGGTATTGCTAGCAAAGTGTTCCCATGCTAGAAACATAGAGATGTTGTTCTAGTTTAATCGGGATTTCGACAATGGCATTTAACAATGATTTCAGATACAATTGATGAAAAACTTCAAAGGGAACACCTCCCTTGGGACCTTCCCTAAGGTCCTGTCATCTCTTTGCGTTCTTCCATTTAACTGTTGTACGAGATATATAGTAATACAGAACTTTAGGTGAATGTAAAAAAGTAACAGTGGTTGGCTAATTATTATGGGGACCCTCATATTCCATACCCCATGAACTAAAGTTAGGTGACTGGGAATATCAACACCAAATAATATGCCTATATAATAAAAAACTCTGAGAATAGGTAGAAAATCATGATGGGACCCTTTTTAAAGACCTAAATCCACTTAGAACAGACACTATACAGGTAAGAATACATAAATCTTCGGGAGTTCAGATATGTTGCTCATGAGGAGTGTTCAAACAATTATATGTATATATATACATAAAAAGGCATATTTATAACAGATTTGAATAAGCCTGAATATAAGTCTGCATTGGTGCCACCCTGAATCACGTAAGCTACGTAGCCAGTGCAGTTTTCCTTTATCCGCTGTACTTAGATTCTCTTCTGTATTACTTTCATATCATACCTGTTCTACGAAACGGAATGATGGATTGGAGACGTTTTGCAGTGTTAGCATGCATTTTTTTTCTTTTATTGCACTAATATAATATTCTTTGTTGCTTTATGTGATCTTTAACTAGCTTACTAACTAACACTGGCTTCCATGTAAGCTTTTCTTGAATACTTACACTTAATATATCTATTTCTACCATCCTTAAAGCTGAGATATTATATTCTATATAGAATTCGATTAGTAAGATATGCAGGCCCACATGGACCTGGTTATTTCCCACTTCATTAAGTGATGTTTTATTACTAATATTTGTGATTAACTGTGCCGATAACTTTTATTCCAAGGTACGCTTTAATAAAGTGAATTTATTTCAAAAATTGAGGCCGTGACACATACAATTCAGTGGTACTGTACTTAAGATATGATCCTGACGTACAAGATCATGCGCATGATTATAACTGATGAGATCTCAGTAGATCATTCTTGGACTTTTCACATGCAGAAGTTTCAGCTAGGGCAAATATTCAGCTGCATTATCACCGTAACTGTCGTGTGTTGTGTATTCTGGCGAGCAGGCCATCAACCCGAAGTAAGAACCGCATTAAAAGAAAGAAACAAGAATGCATAACACGCTGCAAAAAAGGAAAAATCTGATGATGCCAAAATATTTTAAAATATTCAGCTGCATTATTTACGTACCCGCTGTTTAGACCGGTGCAGAATGCGTTGTTGCTGTTGCTCCAGTCGTAGTAGAAGTACTAGGACCTCTGTCAGGTTGTTGTAGTGTACTGCTAAAGCTAAGTTTATCATAACATTCTTTTTTCTTCTTCAGACACTTGTCCAGTTTGGTTGGATCAGTCAGTAGTCCTGGAGTTATTTGCTGAAATGCACAGTAACAGTGTAAGGTCCAATCTGTATATCATTGCAATTAAACATATATATTGGAATAAGTATACGGAGTATTAAGACTGCATGAGCGTTTTACGACCCCTTCATTAAAATATCAATTCAGGAAATGAATAATAAAGATATACTAAGTATTTTGCCATTGTGAATTGTTTCCTGGGGTCTAGTTTCACTAATATAAATCACAATATATTTTATATGTTTTTTTTAAATTACCAAAATAGATATAAACTGAAAAAATAAGTTGCTCAAATTATTATCTGTCAACAGGAAATTTTAACATAGCATTTATATTACAATTTAAAATCAGTGAGGAATGGTAAACATGTACAGACTCCCGTAACCCAAGAATTGCCTCCAATTCCATGGCCCTGCAGATAATTTAAGTTGGAATCGGCAAAGCAGATTTTTTCCTAAGCCCAACTCACTAGTATTGTACGGTAAATTATTTGTGTAACTTCGTATAAAGCCAGTGTACTGCAGTGTTGCACTAGCCTTTACCTTCATATCTTTAAAAAAGCATTCTTTTTCGGAATATTCTCGCAACATATACATTTTTCCACATTCATGGAATAATCTTGTGTCGTGTATTCTGGCGAGCAGGCCGTCAACCCGAAGAAAGAAACGCATCAGAAGAAAGAAACAAGAGGGCATAACACGCTGTATGAAAGGAAAAATCTGTTTATGCCAAAATGTTTTTAAATTTCCATAAGACAAAACTGTGGTAATCACAACGACATACTATTTTAAGGCTCAACTCTGCACATCCGTGATCTGCAAGTTCATCTTCAAACAAGATAACTTGCTCAAAGAATGTAATCTTCTCATGCACTTTTAACTTTTCTACGTCGATTCTTTCATTCGTTTCTTCAACCTTAGGAAATCAAGAGTCAGTGGTGAGTTGCAACTAGTTCGTACCGGTTTTCACAAACCAGTTACTAAAATACAAAAGTTTGCGGAGCCAATTGTTTTAAACTATAGTTTTCCTAATCCGATACATTATTAGCTGCATATTTCTCATTAATCGATTCCATAGACAAACAAATAATAGTGCAATTTAAAATTTCGCCTTTCATTCTGTCTAGCGAAGGGGTTCTTAAACTAGGGGGCGTGTGGGATTTGCTGGGGGCGATGAATGCCAATAAGGAAATTATTATATAGTCCAGAGGTGAGCAACCGGCTGCCCGCGAGCCAAGTGCAGCCCGCAAACCGAATTTGTGCGGCCCGCGGGGAGCTGCAGTACGATTTTTTTTCAAAGTTGTAAGGGAGGCGCAGCCCAAAAAGTTTAAGAACCCCTGGTGTAGCGGCACCTTGAATCGGACATTAATTTGTCATCGTTTTTGGGAGGAGTGTTAGTTAAATAACATGCAAATAGTATTTATTGGGCAAAAAAGGCTGTAAATGTTCATCTACACAGCTAAAATATGTAAATAATATCCTTGTGATAAAATCACATCCATCCATCCACATCCATAAAATACCACCAAAGCGCATGGTATTTCAGACATGCTTAATGTCTTGTTAAAAAAATGATATTGTCTCCATACTGAACATAGGCCACTAAAATAAGTTTTGGGTCATTGTAAATAAAATCAAAAATACAGGTCATACTAAGCTAGGGTCCTTAGTTTAATTAGAATACAAGTTTACAGTGTGGTTTATGTTATGTTTACTGTTTTTATAATTAGTAATTTTTAACCACTTATCCATTTTGAAGGACTAAAACAAGTACAGTGGTGCCTCGTATTTCGTACCCAATCCATTCCATGAGGCCGTTTGAACTTGGAATTGTTCGAGGTACGAATGAATTTTTCCCATTAGAAATAATGGAGAGTGAATTAATCCGCGCCCAGACCCTAATCCGAATTCATTACGGTAAATTTGAACAGCAAACGTACATAATTCTAAGTAAAAATAACACAATGCCCTGAATAAAGTCAAAGCTCGTTACAAAGTTTCGATTAGAATTACTCATTCAACAGCTCACCGCAATTACAGCATGTTGCCGATCACAAACATTCTGCCGTGCATTATAACGCTACATTGCTTCCACAATTTTCTTGGATACCATGATTAATAGATTGGGGTTATTATCAACAAAAACACCAAAAAGGAGGACTGAAACACACACGAGACTAACGATATGTGAAAGTTGCTTCACAGTGAGAGACAAATTGCGCACAACAGATGGTGTTTATGCAGCTAGCTCATTTTTTCACCATGCGTGCAGTTCGAATGTTCAAACTCTAAATGAAATTTTTTCAAATTTAGAGTTCAAAGTCTTGAGCATTCAACGTCAGAGGCGTTCTAACTACGAGGCACCACTGTACTCTCTTTTTCTAGGTTTCCTGCATGATATAACTTTTATATATGATATTATGGTTTATGATCTATGGTTTCACAATGGTCATTGTGTAATCACAAGAAGCTATGGGCTAAGCTCAGTTAATCCAGCTAGGCTAATAGACAAGTCGGGCTAGGACACTGGGCTAGCAGTGTTGTAGCAATTACCAGTAGTTTTGATTTGTGCATAGCCCTAAAAATTTATGTGCAGAACCTAAGGCCTCGGGAGCATAACCGCTTTTAATTCAAGTATTAATTAAATCGCAAAAATACTTTGAGGTATTCTGGAGATCCCTTTATTGTACCCTTATAGTCTGTGGTATATGTCCAGTCAAACGGCCTCACTGTATTGTTGATAAATTCGCAGTCCTTTCTAAATATAAATATATCAGTAATAAGTAAGTAAGTTGAACATAAATCCATTGGGAACAAATTTTTGCATTACAGATTGAACCATTTTTAACCTGGTACTCTATTCCAGAAAGCCAATGCCCAGTCCGGGCGCGTATATACGCTACCTGGTTAGCAGTGGTAAGGCGCCAAAGTTTATTTATACTGCAGCCGAGTGATTTGGTAACACAATCCTGTTATTCACTTATATTTAACGGTTTAGCCCTTCATTGAACAATTATTCCCTTGTCCGGAAAAATTTATAGTTGGGTTATTTCCAGTTTCGCGCTCTATTCTACCTTAGATAACACAGCAATTATAGCAACAGATTTATTTTATCACCAATTATCATTTATGTGGCATTTTTAATGCCGTCTGTTAGCATTTTGCACGCAGCACGTTTTAGTTGCTAGGGATAGAAAATATATTTAAATAGGTCAACTGACATGACAGATTATTATATTCCGCAGATATCATTGAAATACTTAAGTAAAACCACACTATGCTCTCTCGCATCTCGCTTTCATTTGCCTACATGCTTATAGTTCGAAATAAATCTGTTGCATAACTATTTACACAAGCGGTTTCTGCTTTCTGGCACTGGCCAGGTTCCAGGGCTGCTGGATTAACAAGGTTCCGTCTGTACTCAAACAGTATATAAAAATGTTAAAAAATGGAAGAAGGTAATTTTACCACATATATGAAATTATTACCCGGATATCTATCATTCGAACCACTGCCCTTCATTTACACTGACCTGCTTTCCAGCCATTCTCCAGACACTGCCACTTTAATTAAATCTTGATTATTATCTACAAATTTCAGGGCATCAACTGCATTGAAGTCAATGGAAAATCCACTGGAATGACTGATGCATATTCTGTTCTCTCCAAACGTCATTTCTGGTAGCTGAGGTAGTTTAATGTCCTTAGACAGGCTTTAAATGAAATGTAAACCATTTATATTATCAGTATACAGTTTAAATTCGGTAATGTTTATAGTATCTGTCTACAACCATTTTCCACAGGAGGCTGAGGGTGACTTAACATAAAGCTAATTCTTATTTGTGGTATTTTGTTTTATTCTGATAAACTTTTGCATAAATCAACATCAAGCATATTGAAACCATATTCAAATGATGTTGAAAAAGGAATGTTCTGGTTTGGAGTAAAAGTGAAATTGTAAATATAATAGGTTTTTGCATAAAATAAATATACACACAAATCACTCTACTTTTACCAAAAGTCAAATGACATAATTACTGCAATTATTATTAGGGATCAATTGTACAAACAAGAAAAAAGATAATGCTAGGATTTGGTATAGGGGTGTTTCACTTGTTTACACAGAAAATGAATGTAATTAAACTAATTTAAACACAGTTGTGACCATGGCTAGATGATGAGATAGGTGATCCACAGCAAGAAACCCCAGTTGTGATAGATATTCCTTATCCACCACACTGAACCAAACTCACTTTTCAGCCTCATCACTACGGAGGATGTGGCCTTTCTCTGATGAAATGATCCATGGACCGAATTTAAAATCTTGCTTGCTTTTTCCGATCGGAGTACCGACTCGGGTAGCCATTGCGAATTACCTGAACTATTTTTTGGTGGTTCAGGCAACGCAAACAACAGCAGTATCCTTGTTAAATTACACCCTCCAAATAGCTTTGAAAGCGCCTGTGAGCTCAGTGGCCGTATTATAGCGTTACCGCACAGTTCATGTCAAATTAATAATGTTTTGAAAAAAGAACACCATATAATTAACAATATGGCATTTTAAAGTCTGTATGTTCCTTATGTACGTCTACTGCAGGTAGATTGCGGGATCGGAATCTCACGCGTTTTTAGGTCAATTACCCTGGAAGTGCCAGGGCCCCGACTGTAATTAAGATTTATCCTCTCTGGGCCCAGATAAAAATTAGAGGTTGACACCATTCGCACAGATAAACAGTCGCCAGTAGCAAATTATAAGTAACCCTAATCAGGTTCCGTTGTCCTGAAAGGGATAAGTTTCTCACTCCTTTCACCCAATTTACGGATTAAGACAATTGTCATTTCATAGCATATTTATAGCCTACTGAGTCTCCGATTTATGAAGTTTGTGGCGCCACAATGGCCAATTTTCTGAATTTTCATCAAATTAATCAAAACAAGTGATCTGGAGCCACGATATATGGACCTTATTTTTTTTAAAAGTAGTCTATAACCTATCAACTTGCCTGAAACCGATCAACGTGCAAGTTTGAGAGCGCCTAGTCAAGAACCCTTGAAGTTATGGGCACACGAACACACACACACACACACAGTTTCTACTTCAATCATGAGAATATAATGAGCCATAAAATCAAATTTTATTTATCGAAAATTTGAAATTAAACGCTTCATAAACAGCGGGGGTTCTATTGTAATGGGTGGCAAAATATATGGTAGTTGTCAAGTGACCATTTCGATAATTCTCTCGCACAAGAGCCAGACAGTATGCGAGAGAACAACCGTTCTAAGCGTGTTGCATAGCAGTTAATTATTCTTCATTTTTTTTCTGCCAGATTTTGCCTATTTTTAGGTGTTTTTTAGGGTCTATGCATTCCCTGAGTTTTGTGTTATACGGTACAAGGTATAGCTTAAAAATAGCAGGATGCTTTAGTAGATTTTTAAGGCAGCTAAAAGTTTTCAGTTTCGTCATTGATCATCCGTAATTAATTCGTGGGATTAACAACCATAACGAATTATGAAGAACGTATTATGACGTATTAAAACGTACTAAAACGCTTGAGCACCCAAGCGTTCAACAAAGTGTTTTAGAAGTGTTACTGCAACTGAACGTTAGGTTATATTATTAGAACAACCGCTGCAACTGTAAATTACATTATACTGTCAGAACACCGGCGTAAAGTGATCACACACTTCGTCATCCTACAGTTAGCGCAAATTCCTAAGTCGGAATGATTATTTCGTCGGAATAAAATGCTTGTATCTTTTGTCGTATGCATGTTAGAGAATCAAGGTTGCGATTATATGATACTTTGAAGCGTTTACTAACGTAGGACATTAAAAAAATTCGAAAAAATTGAAAAATAAAAATTTCACCCCAAAATTTCGGACCCCTGTGCCCCCGGAAGGGGTCTGCTGAAACATGAGAGGTCTTAAAAGGTTTCTTCAGACATTCAAGAATACATTCTGAAAATATCTCCGGGTTCGGGA
>QRAM01000333.1:77714-111123 GCA_013436055.1 Halocynthia roretzi
AAAAAAAAAAAAAAAAAAAAAAAAAAAACACATATTTACAAATTTTCATACAACTTCAATGAGAATCCCGAGCCTCGTGCTGAGAAACGAATAGAGAAATCGAGGAGAAAAACACGTCAACTTTGCTCGAAGATTTCCGAGCTCTCCTCTTTATCTTGTCTGGTTCCATTATAAAACTTTTCAGGTAAGCATTTCGGGTAAGCTGGCCTTTATACATTTAGTTTATATAGTTTGGTAGCAGAGTGGCTGATTGCGTAGGTAGTAGGTAGGATAGGTAGGATGGAGCTCGTGGAAGGCGACAACATCAGGTAAATGATACAAAATACATTCATACATAGAAGGCATTGCAAAATCAAGAAAATGCTAACGATAGTATACTGTTGTTACCACAAGTTAGTTTCTGAAACACTCTTTGCCACACTAGGAAGTTTACCAAAACATAATAAAAAAGTTCTATAGTTATACAGTTTTTATTACGTTTAGACTTTAGAGGCTTCATCGAGGACAATTGCTAACAGAGGAACTTACCTACATATATAGATATTTAGCTTAGTCGAAAAAGATTTATTGCGCTCCCGGAAAAACAAAGTCGCAAAGGATTGAGAGGCAGCTGATGAGGGTAATTTGAGGTAAATATTTTTATATGAAAATATTACAAGTGGCAGTAATTTTCATTCGGTGTTCATGTTTCACATTTCATAGGGCCTAAGCAGACACGGCAGTTGCAAAGGCATTAGGCGAATTCTTCTAGAAGATACGGTAAGACGTAATAATGCATGATATATTCTAGCACATAGAATATAGGAGCTTGTCGCCATATGAAATATGATGACTGAGCGGGTAATTTAACATATAACCATGATTTTTTACACAACGGGATTTAACCTGGGGGGTTATTTGTGTAAACCGGGGATTCTTAAATTGTGGGGGGAAGGCGCCCCCCTTGAGGGGCGTGTAGGATTTACAGGGGTGGGGGTGAATGTCAATAAGGAAAAGTTTTTAAAAAAATAAAAAAATTTATTGATTATTTAATAATCAGTGTAAGTCTTACACTAGTGGTGTCAATGGGGCGCAAATTTTTATGAAAAATGTAAGGGGGAGCAGCCCAAAGAAAAAAACTGGACTGTAAACTAACCCAAATACACTCGCTCCTGTTAATGCAATATACAGCAGCGGCATCTAGGATATTGAACGTCGTGAAAACACAAAGCAGGGAAACAGAAGACATCACAAAGATAAGTTGATGAATTTTCCATATTTATTTTTTATTACGGGTTCATATTACTAAATACTGGGAAGCTTATCAATACTAGGAAGCATCGCAGATGCACATGTGGAGCTTCCGAATCGCGACCAATTCCATTTTCCGGAATGTTAAAATTGAACTTTATACACCGAATTGTCTTGCCTTTCTTGTGCATGTCATGATGTAGATGTCAATGTTTTTAGATCTGTCATCGACATTCAACGAGCAGATGATACCTGTCAAGCTGGCCTGAAATATACAACAGAGGATGGAGAAGTAAGGTAAAATCTAAATCTAAAATCTCACAAGCGAGGGCAGTTAGTATATTCTCGTTTATAATTATACTCATGCATTTCAACTTCCCTACATACATATATTTGTTTATAATTTTTTTACACAGTTGAAAAATATCTTCTGCGCTCCCCGAAGAACGAAGTCGCGAATGGTTTAGTCCAGAAAAGCAGCTGGTGAGGGTAATCTTTCTTTTTATTATCTGACAAAGACTCTAGTTGAAGTAATTTTTATTCCAAGAGAATGTTTACATATTTTTGATTTAGCGTCTAGTTTGTTTCTTTCTATCTTCCCAGACTCAAGATCGACTACTTAACCACAATCAAGGAAGTCGGCAGAGACATGTGCTTTGAACGGAAGAGGGTCCGTGAGTATATTCTTGTTTATAGTTATACTCGTGCATTTCAACTTACCTACATACATATATTATTTTATAATTTTTTCACTTAGTCGCAAAAGATCTTTTGCGTTACCTGAAGAACGAAGTCGCAAACGGTTGAGTCCAAAGAAGCAGCTGATGTGGGTAATCTATTTTTTTATTGGACAAAGATACAAGTTGAATCAATTTTTATTCAGCGGGATTGTTTCACATTTCACATTTCACAGAACCTTAGCAGACACGACAGTTGCAAAGGCATAAAGCGAATGCTTCCAGATTCTACGGTAAGATGTTATAACGCACATTGAATTTCATAACTTGTCGGTCCTGGGAAATGTGTTGACTAAGGAGGAGAGGAATTGGTCATATCAACATAATTTTCATGATGGAGGCTTTCGATATATTAGTTATCTGTGTAAACTATCTAGAATTACAGCGTTCCATTAACAAACCTAATCTTGATCAAAATTGAAAAATGTCCATGCCGATCAATGTCTGCTATTGGACTTTTATGTGTCCTGTCTGTTGTTAATGAAATATTATTTATTAGAAAAATTGGGTTTAAATCAATGTCATGAGTATGTTTAAGTTAGAAACATCCATCGCGAAATTATTTCAATTACTGGCGATTTTTATTAGTAAAGTATTGGTCGATGATTCGTAATATATTCAGTGCTGTTATCTCAATATAAGCCGTGGTAACTCGGATGTGGAACGTCGATGGAACACAAAGCAGGAAGACGGAAGACATCACAAAGATAATTTGATGAGTATTTCAATTCTGATTTTTATTTTGGGTCCTGAATACTGGAGAGCGCATTAATATTAGGAAGCATTATAGGTGCACATGTGGAGCTTCCTAATCCGCGACCAATTCCAATTACTGGAATTTTTTTATTTCATTTTAGATGCAATTTTTTTTGTCTCCTTTGTTACATCAGATGTTGATGTAGATGTCCATGTTTTTAGATCTGACACTCACATCCACGAGAAAAACATCGCTGGTTGGAAGAACAATACAGAGGATGCTGTAGTAAATTAAAGTTTGAATTAGGAAATTCCTACAATAAATCTTTTTAGTTAACTATTAACGTATCACCCGAGTGAGCCTCTCCCGCTCAAGATCGCACGTGAGCTTTCACCAGAATTATTGTATAAGAGAAAAGCTCTTTGAGTATTATATCTATATTCGGGACCTCGTAATATAGTGTTACCGAGATATTTGAAACTGCAAGGAATTTGTCTGTCTCTTCGACGTGTTAGTCTGACAGTTAAGGGCGGTTTCCAAAGATGTGTGCAGGTTATGGGTCAACCGCTTTTTGACAAATAACGCCGCTAAGACCTACGCCGGGGTAATAACCCCCTTCACAATGTTCTCTCTTTGAATTTATAAGCTTCGCTATGATGCTCGTCCAAACAAAAGAGCTGAAAACACTGCTCTCGATATAGAATCTTTTTCAACAATAATAACTAGAATACAATCGTTCGCTTAAAAATAGGAGTTGACTGGAGGGAGAACAAAATCTTGCTCTATATCTCGAGCACCTTAAAAACAGTTGTACTTGCAAAGCTTGGAAAGTATGCGCGTCCAGTACATGAACACAGTCTATAGTTGTATGCTAGCTTTTCCTTTTTTTGTGAACCGACAAATAAACTTGTGTTTGAATGAATGAATGAAAAATATGTGGAGTGAATTCAGAACTTGAAGCATCGGAGAGAAGGCGGGAGTTCTAAATAATTGAAGCCCGGTTCTAGTATTAGGAAGCATATCAGAGTACGTGTGGAGCTTCCTAAACCATTTTAATTTCCCAAATAATGTGATTGAATATTTTATGCATAGCAACCTTGTCTTGTTTTTTTACGCATGTCGAGATGTATCGGCGGGAGTTCTAAATATGGTTGACCTTTGACCGGATTCAACATTAAATTGACAGTGGTAAAAAATTGCAAGGTGAGTAGATTTTCTCTCTTTGAATGTAGAATATTGTACTGCCATAGCTGTGGTTGTTGTGCCTGCGGTAACTGAAGTATTCTTAGCACACAGTTCGCTAGCACACAGTTTTAGGCGGCTATGCCAATTATGCCCGGGACATTGAATAATTATTTACTCCGATTTTATTGAGGATAGAGAACTAAAATTATTATATTTATCACTTTGTTGTGTCTAGCAACATTCTGCATTAAAAATTTGAATTTTAAAATTAGTAGAAAAAAATATATATCCAAATCAATTATTATGCTAAATGTGCCCAATATCTGTCCCAGCCAATTTGGACCCCTTACAGTTACCGGGCTACTCTTAAACTTTGTCAGAAGCACTAGCATCAACATTTCCTGAAAGTTTCGTCATATTCTATCGGGGTAATCGATGACAATTTTCGTTTTGAAATACCGATATCAATCTTTTTTGACTCGAAATATATGTACTCCTTCTTTGGACCCCACCGGTCCACACAGTAAAGTTGTCAGAGTTAAACTTTGTCAAAATTTACTTTACAATACTATAAACAATTCCTGAAAGTTTCGTTATGAGTTTCAAAGTAAATCGCGGTAAATTTATGCGTCAAAAATTCCATATGTACTCCGTATTTGGGCCCCACGGCCCACACAGTGGATTTGTCAGAGTTAAACTTTGTCGAGATTTACTTAACACTACTGTGAACATAATTGGCATAGCCGCCTAAAACTGTGCGCTAAGAATAGCCTGGTCCTGCGGTAGCAGAACTACTAACGAACATTATTACAAATCACAGAGGAGAGAATTACGCATATGCTATTGCTTACCCAAAAATCAAAATGAATTACTTTATCGGGGTTTATGCATGCTGTTGTAACCAGTAGTACGTGAGATTCGGATCTAACGCAATGGATCAGTGCATCCATAAGTAGTTGAACGCTGGAAAGCCTGCCTTGTATAAACGTGCAAATCCACCATGTTTTTTTAAAACATTAAAATTTTCGTCTATAAGTGACCGACGGAAAATGACATCAATAATGCATTCGAAATTTACGTCACACAAAAGCTTTTTTATGCTGTAATGAATGAGTACATATAGTAAATTGGTTAATACAAGTACATAGTGGATGGTGACGACAAACCTCCGCCCCCTAAAAGTGTCTTACCTAATTGGCACCTTGATACTAGCCTCTATTGGCTGTAGACCATCTGAGGAGCATACTGAATAACTGCCACGTTTAAGCAAAGAACAGTTTCGTTTAATATAAAATGGAAGCTAACTGAACCATGCCTATTTATGGACTAGACTGTCGCAGCCGTGAATATGATTGTTATGGGACAGACTATGAATATAATTGAACCCAATCTTCACCATCATGTAAACGTGTGGTTTAAGACCATAATGTTGTGAGCACTGAGTAAGTAATGTGCATTTTTTCTCAGGGTTGCAAAACAGTAAATTAAAGGTACTGTGTGATTTGATTTCTAGTGAAGCAAATACAATGTAATAACTTGTAGAATTCATTATTTTAAAGTGATTGCAATAGAGATAAGGTGAACAAGAGTATGTAACGAAGTGAAATAACTCGCTGAATAGGGATGTTGAATTGGTCATGATGGTGATTTTCTTGAATCCCAATTTAATGGGAACCCTGTTTTTTCGTGGTGTAATTTTATGGACCTCAATGATCATGTCATGGGTTTCCACTGTATAGTTATTTAATTTATACGGGGAGGTTCTGTCCGCCTCCAAAATCAACGAATTATTGTAGGTTTATTGGTAAAATGGGGTCTGGCCCGCACCCTAATGTCAAATCAACAGTTTAACGATGACCTTATGTTCACTGCTGTATCTTCAGTTCATTGCTACTCTATAATTTCAATGCTGTGTGAAGGGAATGGCAGGTCATGAAGCTATTCAACCTCAGGAATCAAGTCCTTTGAAGGTGATATATGTAGGAAATAATTCCGGTAACAAACTATCTGTTTTACTGACATGCATGTAACATATACCGACATTTTCGAAAACTTTTACCATTTGCCCCAGTGGTCGGCAAACTGTGGGCCGTGGCCCAATTCTGGCCCAAATCATAATGGGCCGATACAAGTGTTAGAAACTTACTTGTTGCTGCAACAACTAACTTTATTACCGACTTGAATACAGATGACTGCAAGCAATTTCACAAAACGCACTGATTGATCGAATAGACTAGTAAATAGGAAGAGTTTGCATTGTACAACTAACCTATGTTTTACTATTACAGTTATCTATTAATAGTTACTGTGGCATGTTTCACATGTAATGCTGGGCCTTTAATTATTTTGAAGAGAGGATTTGGGTCATTGTAATATATGTTTGCTGACCACTGATCTACCCCTAAGGAAAGCACTTGATCTGTCACAAACCAAACCAAATAAAATATTAATTATAACAACCAGAAAGAGAAAATGGCCTATCCTCGAAAAATGAAAATCTGTTGATTGAAGCACATTGTTACTTGTTACGGGAGATAGATGTGTGGGACACCAACAGCTGCTATTTATTCAGGATTTTACATAAAATAAGTTCTTTCTAAGCCATAGACAGTATCGAAACACTTCTCTGGGCTTAGGTTACTGCCCATGAGCTACAGTCCTATATTATTTGATGCTTAATGAGATTACGGATAGAAAACTATCGAAGACTTCGTGTATACATAGTCTAAACCAGTGGTTCTCAAACTTTTATGTAACGTTGCCCCCTTCAAACACTCTAGATATCATCATCGCCCTCCACCCAGCAGTACAAAAAGATTTAAAGTTACAAAAATTTTTATTACTGTGCAAAGAAATTAAACAAGTAGGTTAATCAAAATACATGATGTTTATTCAATGAGATGGATGAGCTTGGTAATCTTCAGCCAGTTTTTCAATATTTGGGGACATTTTGGTCAGGTACTTGCCGGAACACAGGTTTACAAACAAAACAAGTTTCGTGATAAATCTCGTGATAAATCTAACTTTTTGAGAATGCGCGATCGCCCCCTATTGTATATCTTTCGCCCCCAAGGGGGCGATATCGCCCACTTTGAGAACCACTGGTCTAAACTAGGATTATAATAACCTGCTTCATATACAATTATCCTATATATTCCAAAGTCCAATTGACCCAAGTAGTTCCACTGTTGCTTTATAACTTTTGCCCGATTAACTAATTACTCACTTCCTGTCTTATTTCAGAAAAAACTTATACGTGGATATGGATTTGCCGCGATGATAATTGCAATGGGTGCTGTGGTAGCAGTGGGTATCAAATCATCAAACATCCATCGTAACATATATCTGCTTGCAAATATTATCAGTGAGTTTAATCCTTCTCTTATATAGTGAACCATGATTCATACATAACCCATGGCATAACAGTATGAGTCAATCTGATTCTGTTTCAATATTGTGTTCTTGATCATTCTGCTAGTTTTTTAAACATGAAATTCAAATGCAAGCGCAATTTCTGATCACATGCTGCTAGCTATAAATGTTTGGTTAGTTTAACTATGTATTTAGTTAACAAATGTATAAATCTTGATTGGCTAATACTGGCACGTGTATGGATGCGATAAATGGTACTGGAAATAGGCATTCGGCGAGTGCTGAGTGCAACACTATAGCCGGGGTTAATATTTGCCGTGAGACGATGCTAAGTGTACCGCAGTGTAATTGGGTAGGGAAATCTTATTTTTTTCCCAGTCATCCTTATTTTGGGTTCCAGACCGATGGTAACCCTGACTATGGCACTCAAAATTACCCTTGAGGTAATGTCTGTTTAGCAAAAATATTTCAAGATGCATTGTCACTAATCCAGTACAGTATACCAAGCAGTATGCAGCAATGATTCAGTATAAAGTCTAATGAAAATAATTTTCAAGATCAACTGTTTCATGTCAGATTTTAATGAATAGGGAATGACTTGACTTAGGGAATCATAGTCACCCTATGGTAACAGGAATGAATGTCACAGTTATGGTGCAGTATTCATGTCTGATATCCTTCTCCATGTAAAAATTTCCCCCAAAACCCAGATAAATAGGTTTATTATTATTCCTAGATGCCTGATTTGCTGTTTGCTTCATTGCATTCACTATATATTTAATCATATTGCATGTAGTTTTGGAAAAGTTCATGTGGATCTTCCTTAACTGAGCATATCTTCATTGAAGCTAATGAAAGATTTTAAATTTCACAGTAAGCATCATCATAACTTCATTCTTGGCTTTTTGGTACAAAAGAGGAACTCTGGTTTGTGATATTTTTTTATTTTCTTTTCAAATTCTCGTTGAAATTTAAAGCATGTTTGGTGTGCAAGGTTTTCTCCATAAATGCCATTTAGGTTAGTGCATAGGGCAGTGGTACCCAAACTGGTGGCCATGGCCCAGTAGTGGCCACGAAGACATTTTCAGTGGGCCACAGAACTATTTGGAACATACTATGTGTTTTGTATGCAACCGTATTTGAGGGCATTGTTTCTTTGCTGCACAGCGTGGAAAAGTTGCTCTTTTTTTGCTTTCATATACTTTTGTCGATACTACTTAGAAGCAATGACATTTGTTTGGTGACACCTGGGCCACATCTCTTTAGTTCGTTCAATAAGTGGGCAATGACTTAAAGTTTGGGAACCACTGGCATAGGGGAATGGTTTATATCATATTATTATATTTTGTATTGTCAGTATATCAGTTGCAGCCATTCAAATTATATTAACAAATTAGGAAAGGGATAGCTCCATGTGCGGGGAAATTTTTTTAAGGCCTTGACAAAAAAAAGCACAAGCACAATAAATTCAGCATGGTTAGCGTGCTATGTCAATGGTTGATACAACTATGTTTGACTCTTGAACATTATCTTACTTTCTTCACAGAAATCTGATGTATGGTGGTTTATGATCATTGCATTCTCATCTCTGATCTATCAAAGCATCGTATCTATTATTTATGTGTTCCGGAGAGATATAACGAATGACGGGTTTGGCGACAACACTACTATATCACCGAGCTTACGACCTCTCACTATGTTTAATACCCTTACTAGGGATCCAGATAGTAATCAAACTTAAAACAGCATGTATCAAAATTTCAACTATGCAAGTTCTCTTCAAAAAATCGAAAAGAAAAATGACATAATTTTATCAACATGTTTTTAAATAGCGCCTTTCAGAAGTAAGTAGAATAGATATGAAATTTTCAAACAAATAGCAGTGGGGGTAGATGGAACCGAGCTATACCTTTTTCAGTATTATAGACTTCATTGCTATGAAAATTACCGTAATGTTATGAGCTAGTATTATTTCTTACCGGGGAGTATGCTAATGTAGAAGTCTAGTAAACACCTGATTATAGAGATGATTTTTTGCTGAAATGGATATTTTATGATAACTTACTTCGGCTAATTTTGATATAGCTTAGTCTTTTTGATTACCAAATCTACTATACAGTCATGTGTGTCATTATAATAAATATTGTTAAGACATTTTATGCAATATACATTGTCATTACTATAGATTAAACATAGCATAACAAACGATAAGTTATGGTAACCATTGTGTGCAAGAATGGGTTATTCAAAGTTAGGACAGAAACCCTTGACATTATTAAAACAGTGTTCAGGTTACAGTAAAAATAAGCCTCGAAATAAGAGCCATTAAAAATCGGAAAAGGCTACTAACAAAGTCTAACTTATCTACGGGTGGAGAAGTCGTGTGACATTTTCATAAATACACTCCCGATTACAAGGGAGGATGCTCGTATATCTCAAGACTCTGTTTCTGTAGGGTTGCGTAGTCAGGAATAGCACGTGCTTGTAGATAAGGTATGAAAAGAACCACACACGCGTGAATCTCTAATTATATTGAAACACACTGCTTTTTATTTAACATCGAGATAAACCTCCTTCAACAATAATATTCTTCTCCGCCATCCAGAACAGTTAATCACACTTCAGTTTTGATAAATCAATTCCACATTAGTTTACTTCTCACCATTGTCTGAGACTTACAAATCCTTGCCTTAGCGTTAATATTATCCCTCTCTTCATGTTCAATGTCTTTTTGCTGTATCTTGTACAGTGTACAGGAAATAGCGTAGCGCATCATCGCCATGAACAATTGTATCTCCATGTTTCAGACTAGTCATTTACATGTCCCATGCTAATACATGTTAGTAGTACAACTATATAGGCTATTGACTTCAGTTGTCAACCTATAATAACAGGGCATCAACAAAGGTGTCACTATAGTATAAGTAGAAGGTGATAATTCGCAATTATCCGTCATTCCGCATTTTAGGTATGTCCTTGAGAAGGAAATCTAGCACTGTTAACTGTTAACCAACTATAATTTTAAGCAACTCTTTTGATAACATGTACTGTATATTTGTCAATTATTTTTTTCGCATCGAAGAGCTGGGGCAAGCCGAGCTGAGTCAAATGCTACAACTCGCTGCAACATCCATCCATTCAGTCCGTTTACTCACATGCACTTTTTAAGCGCACAGTTTCATTGCTTTACATACTACAATGGACATAATAACCTGGAGATTCCGCGGAGACTTGTAGGGGGGCTCGAAGGAAAATACTTACACTATCCTACCATAGTCTTTAATATAGTGATAGTATTTAAAGACTATTATATTAGACTATCCTATTATCATTCCATTTGCTCTTTATATAAATTGCTTTGAATTTTGCTTAGCTTATTGGAGTTGTAGGAGAATAAAGAGTGATTTACTCTTAATAGAACAAGGAACTTTTGTAGAAAGAATGCATGAACTATAAGCAGTAGTACACTGTAGCTGTACGGATTTTATATAGTAGTTTCCACCCTGTTTCTTTGTCACCCCTATTTCGACAAGAAAACTCAGTAATTCAGTTTTGGTGACTGGAAGGGAACAGTATAATTAACTGTATTAAGTTCTATGGTAAATAATGCTTTGCGATACGCAAGTTCAAGGAGGTTCTAGGTCGCAGTTCCATTGTATTTAACACGTGACAAGTATAACGCTTGTGAGCTCGTTGAATGATCACATTCGCACGTTTACGATAATGACGTCACTCCCCTGCAGAATTTTTTCCCATTTCTCCACCTAAAACGGATCATAATTTCTCAATTTTCTCTCTTACTTATTTACTATTATCACGGCGGCAACGTGCCAATACCATCGAGTTACCTTTTCACGGTGTAAATTTTGAAAGAAACATTGCTCAGACACTCAAAATAGGCGAGTACAATAGATTGACGAAGAATTTATCCTGTTACACCGTGCAGTATTCGTTATCTTCTAGTTTTAGGTCATTCTTACACTTACGGATATGAACGACTTATGGTCTGTTTGATAGCGTGGCTAATACAAGGTTCGCTCGTGGGGTTACTCGCGGTCATTTCACAACCATTCTGACACACCCCCTTTCATCAATGTGAGAATGAAAGAGAAGAAAAATTGCTCAATAACAAACCGTTTTCGTAGTGAGAAAAACATTCCATCGCTCAAATTTTTAACGAACCGAGAGATCCTGCTCTTTGTATTTTAAAGAGAATAAAGAAAAGAGCAACAGATGAGTAATTGGGATCAACAGCGTGCACAGGCGAACGACGTAAACAAGTCGATTTGTGCAGGAGCAAGCTTCGGCATCGTGGTTTACCGAGGTAGCCGGAGTTCTCGTACATGTAATTTTAGTGCAAGTTCGAGATTTATCTGATTTTATTATCTTATGCTTGCATTACTATGAATTATGAATCGCTGTAGTTAAGTTCGGTTAATGCATGCATATGTACAATAACTTGAAAATCGCCATATTTTGGCTGCATTAACCACATTTATGAGTTATCGGGTCAATAATATGTAACATTGTAGAGATTTGAAGAGCAAAATGAAATGTTCTTCAAACTTTCTTACAAGGCACATGCAAGGGATAAAGTGGTATGAGATGAAGTACCAAGTGGTGCTAAGAATGATGGAATTGTGAGTGGGTACAGGATGTTAGCTATTTCAGATTTAGGGGGCGTAGGGTGGTTATTATAACAAGGATTGCTGTTCACGGTTCAGAATGTACTTCTTTAGCATAAGTGTAACTCATAAACAAATCTAGAAACTTTATGCTATTTCCATACATAAAAACAGTGCAAGTAAACATGAATTGCACATGTATGAACACACTGAATTCCCATATGCAAAGAATTTAATCTTATGCATAAATTCGAAACTTGATGTCAAATAGATAACATCAGAGTAACTTTACCCTGGTTCCACTACAGGGAATAAAATTGTATAATACACCAGCGATAATAGTGGAAAACGATAACGATTGGACGTTTTATTTTAAGTGAAAATATGTGAAACTCAAATATAACTCCCTGAATCTAACGGTGGGAAATGTCACTGTTTAGAGTTTCCACACCGAATATAGAGATAAGCTAAGTGGGAAAGCTATAAAGAAAACCACTATCTTTGGAAAACAGTGAAGAGAGGCAGGAGACGAAGTTCTACTATTTTTATGTTGTATTTTGTTATTTTCCTCCTAAATACATAACTCTCATATCATACTTATTACTTCGGTATCTTAATAACAACTTGTGAGAATTTCTGTTTTATTGTTTTGTATGTGAAATCCTATCCAAACCTACCGTCTGTGATTGTCCTTGTTTCATTTCAGACAACATGTGACTGTACCATAGCATTACAATATGCCTACAAAGAGAAACAGGAAAGACAGTGAAAAATCTGTAGGATCCATAGCGAGTAATTGCTTGGAAGATGATAGTAGTGCAGTAGTAAATGAACTTTCAAGTGCACAGTCAGGTAATTTTTGTATTGTGTTTTTCATTACAGTATTTTTCCCATTAACTTGAAACCAGTGGTGTGAACTGCTTGTGGTGTGTTGTAAGCTTATTGTGTTTTTAGATATGTAAATCAATAGGTATCGAGTTTACCCCTTTTCGATCATTTTTGCACAACAAATTTGAACTTATTTTGATAAGATTGCTATTTCAATTCCCTATTCCTGTGCGAGCTTCAATATCCTTGTCAAAAAAATATTTACTCAATGCCGTGTATTTAATTTAGGTACAAATATTGGTTTACCATCGTTTTCTTATTTTCGCATGACATTCTTATTTGATGTCCCATCAATAACCATTTTTTTCATTGCTACCTGTTTGTTTTCCAAACTTTTTGTAGGGGCCAATTCCAGTACAAGTTCAGGCTCGGTCATAGATGATTTCGAATCACCATGGCAAAGACCTTGTTGTATGCCAACAGGATGCGTAATATGTGCTCCTGTGAATTTGACAGAACCTACCCAGGTAAGCCAATCTACTTTATTTTTCACTTTTTAAAGTCAGCACTTTGCAAAATAGTTACCTCACACTTTTATCATTTCGTTTGAGAATCCGTATGTTACTCTGCATCTTTTTGTTTTCTGGTTGTTGATGTTGCATGATAAGTTGAGAGTCTTCATCTGAAATTCCAAAATCCGAAAAGCAGTGATCATTGTGTTTTTTTTTTGTACAATACGTACAAAACATTATTTTTACATGAGATTGGAATTTCACCTCCATGTATGAGTGTAACATGACTTGCGTCATTACTCGTCATTACTAGACTAAACTTTTTCAGTTTTCCTTTTGTTTAACTGTAATCAATTTCAATGCTTTGTTTTTATACCTACAAAAGTCCAATACCTGTATAGTAAAAAATCATAAACAAATGGTGTGAGTTTTTTGGAAAGGAAACTAGCCAAGGGCATTTAAAACCTATGAAAAAAGGCCCGCTCATTTATAATGAATAAAAATATTCTGAATATTCTAATATTCTATTCTTTATACGTTTGAAACCTCTTGTGTAAATATGTTCTAATCAAAAAGTTTTTTTTTGTTTGACACCTAAATCAACTTTGTGCATTCGTGACTGGTACAGTACAATGATATCTACCTTTACTCAGACTAATAGCCATTATGAATTACTCAGTGGTATCCAGGTGTAGTCAGTCTATTGCTAGAAATAGGAGTGATGGGATGCACTTTGAAAGTGTTCCTTAGATGGTGGACTACGAGGGTGGGTTGAAGCAAAAACATTAGGGATCATGTCCATGCTCACTACTCTAGGGTATATAATATGTCGTATGGTATCGGCATGGCTGGATCGCTCTTCTAGTTAGGATAAAAGTGAGGTGTATTTTATCATGAATCTCATTTGTTTATTTGAATTTTTTAATAAAATAAATATCCATAATAGGCTCCACTACACCCCTGGACAAATTTTTTTTATGACTTAAAGCAAGAGTTATTTACTGGAAATATTGAAAAAATTGAATATTTACCAAGTTTGGCATTAATGGCATGAAAGCTAGGCAATCAAATCTTCGTTTGCACATGTGTATCGGAATCGAACTGATTTGAAAATACCTGAATTGTTATGTATTGTAATTTTTCCAGAAGTGAAATATTTATACAAAAATCACTGGTGTTGAGATTGGAAGTGATTAACATATCCTTGGCTATATCGATGTAACAGGAGCTCATCATGAATAAAATATTTTGCAAAAAACATGAATTTACATGTATAAAGTAAGGCTTGGGCTTGGGCTTGGGTGTCTGACTCGATAAGATTTGATACTTGCAATAATTTTGAAAAATTTGAATTCTCAGTACCATATGTTTCATGACCTGCTCACCATTGCCACTCCACATTTAGTTAGGTGTTTCTACACAGTAAATACTTACCACTTGTGAAAGTTGACCTCCACTTTAAAAAATATGCTATATCTTTGGACTTTTTTTACATTTTTTCTTACACTTCTTATATCTTTACATTTTGTATAATCTGTTCTTTACTAATTAACACTTCATCAATCGTCTCGTGATTTCAGAGCACGTCATTGTCGTTTAGGGATTGTTTTTCTGTGTTTTCTGTTTCCTTTATTTAAATATATACACATTCTCATTCAGGTTGTGAAAATTATTTGCAACAACGAAAACTGTATGTTCGGGCCGTATATGCATAAGGAGTGCTTTGAAAAGTGGGAAGAAGGCTTGCTCACATATCTACGATCTCATGGTAGTATTTAATTTTTTTTTGCTTAGTACTCATTTTCTTTGCAGTATAGTTTCCTGTAGTTTTTTCAAACCTTCATTATTATCACTTGTTGTTAGTGTCGATAATATGATGATTTTACTGGAATTGCTTGCAAAATTCAATATGTTCAGAAAAAACACCATTAATTAATTGTCAAAACTTTGCTATTGTGCACAGTATTAATAATTTAAATCACTAAGTGTTAAGGAAACAAAGTCTTGATGAACTGTTGCATAGAGTTTCATTAATGTTTACTCGTATTATTTCGCCTGACTGGGAATTTAAATTTTTTTTTACATTTTTGTTGGATTGTGATTTGTTTACTGCGACGAAATCAGCCCCGAGCCATTTGGCTTTTGTAAATTTCACATCATTTTTAATGAGAAAGGCCAAATTGAACGAAGTTATTCTTGTGCAAGAAGTAGAATAATTATAAAAAGTGAAAATGCTTTCGTGATGGACCTATAAAGTGTGTGTGTAAAGGTGATTTGGACAGCACTATCTGAGTAAGCTCTAATTGTTCTATCTAAGCTAAGTTTACATCCCAAAGTACTTTTGTAATGTGACCTCACACATATGTGACTTAGGTGGAACTGCATTGTTCGATGATGGATTAACATTGAAAAAATTACCAAACTGCTAATAAAAATTAGGTGCTATCCCTGCATGTTTGTTACAGGACGATGATTGAATATGTTGGGTGGCTATGACAGTAATGATTCTTATGTCATTAGCACAGTGTGCCTTTCAGCAATACGTTAGACACATTAGGTCGAATGAATCATTCCAAATTGAAAACTCATTAACCCTGACAATTAGCTGGAATTAGATTCTATTGCCCTTATTCTACCACTAAAAAATGAAGTCTGGAGCAACTCCACACGAATAAAAGCTTAACCGCAAGTCTGTGTTGTACTTGCGTCAAAGCAGTATTGCAAAATCCACAGCAAGAAGCTTGAAGATCCTATAAAGCAGTTGTCACAATATCATATAAAATATTTGTTACACTACAGAAAGTGCAAGTGACTATGGAGATGTGTGAACAAGTGTTACAAGTGAAAGATTACAATATTCCCTATATATTGTTTTTCGTGAAATAATATTGAATTTGCATTAATTATTGACATGATAGTGCGATAGATACACTGTAGGCAGTTGTAAATCTGGCTTCGGCGATCTAAATGTGGAACATTGTGCTATACAAAGATCGAAATTCATGCACATTTGAGATTTTGTCTGTTAGGGAACTAAGAAATTATAGGTAAAATTTGGGCATCCTATTAGGTATGGTATGATTGATATTTCGAACTCTATTTACGATACTTTTATTAACAAAAAAATACTTTTTGGCACATCAGCTGGGCATACATGGATAGAAACACAGTTATGAGCTGTCAATTAAATCTTCAAAAATAGTTTTTGTTTTCAATTTTTTTAGTGTTATATACTATCTTTTAATAAGGAACCCTTGGAACTTTATAAGTGCTCATCAACCTAATGACTAAATATCTTATATAGGTCGTGCTAGAAGTTGGTCAGAGAAGCAGAGAAAACAAAATCTGTGGACGAAAAAAGGATATGACCTTGCGTACCGTGCTTGTGCTTGCCTTTGTGGTCGTGGGCATTTGCGCAAAGATCTGCATTGGAGTCCGCAGGATGTTGCCCAACTCAGTAAGTTTAATTAAAAAATTCTCTTCACTTGCCCTGGGAATTTATTTTAGTATTCTTTATCAGTAGGAAAAGAAGGAATTGCAAATAATGAGGAACAAGGCGGAGCTAAGAAGAAAAACCGCAAAAAGCACAAAGACCTTCCAGCGCTTGGAATTAAATACACCACTGGCATGAAATCAAAGTCGAAACCTATTCCTAACAAGTATGCTACAATATCATGTATAGGAATATTGTGCTTTTATCGTTTAGTACCTCCTGTATACCATCACATAGAGTTATGTTTTCATTAGGATTAAATTTGTGGCTGTGCTTTCATAAAATGGTTTGGAAGAATAATGATGAATTTAAAGTTGATTGGTGGTATGAACTAGCACACATGATACAAGGATAATTAAAGTCTATTTCTATGTGAGAGGGAGTAAATGAAAGAGAAAAAAAGCTATCTGTAGCAGATAGAGAACTGAATGTTCTTGGGCCTGAATGTTGTTGTCAAGGCTAGGACAAAGATTGAAACATGAAATAATACAACCATAAAAGCTTCAGAGCCAAGTTTTATTGTTTATAATATGAAGGTTGCATCCCCTTCTTGGTCTCCTCAATGACACCCTGAATGGGTTTACATCACTGAACCATTCGACTGCAGTGTAAATGAATTTCGTTCCTTTGGTATCAAATCTAAAACTAATGGCAGGAATAGGAAAATAAGATCATCAATATGCATTTGTTTAATTGAAATAATGGTTACTATAATAATAATATAAAGGACCAGGGGTCTTCTATCATAATCCATTGCCAGCTAAACATTGGGAATCAGCTATAAAATCATTTGTAATCTGTCACATGCATCTGTTACAGCAAGGACAATAGAGCCCGCAATAGTTCAAATAGTTCAATTATGTCTGTCGACCAAGGCTACAGCAGCGCCTCACCTGCTAGTGGCGAAGTCATGGGCGGTCCAGGCTCTTTTATTTTCTCTCCACCTCACAACAATCGAGTGTCATCTGGGTTGATGGTGGGAAATCAAAGAAATCTTCTAGGTTCATTCAATTCGTTCCTGACCGCTAACATCCTTCCCGAGATTCCTGACAATGATATCCTGCAAGATTTTCAACACAGAGCAAGCTCTTATTCTTCTACGCCGCCGATGTCTCCTGATGAATCACTTTTGGGTCGTCAGAATGGAGGTAGAAGTCAGGCACCCCATATCAGAAGCCTGAGGGGAGGTTGGTCTGATCTTTTCCCTCAATTGAGAAATCCAGAAGCCTCTGGTGATCCGATTCATGCTCAACAAGATCACAGATTCTCAGAAGTCAGTAAAATGATGGAGAGTTTGGGAATTTCAAAACGACCTGCCCTTCAAGGATCTTTCGATGCCTTCAGTAATGGCGATTTGCATTCTCCCAGTGGTCTGATGCGTCGCATGCGTTCCATATCTGAAAGCACAGTCGACTCAGCATCGACCCCAACAGATTCTTCATCACTTGTACATCCCTTGTTTGATTTCGACATGCACCACGATTACAACAATGACGTGGTGAGTATGGATCCAATTGGAACCTTTGGCTCTTCGGCATTCTACAATTCCGCTGCCTCTGGTGTGAATTCATCCTGCACAAATGGAGATATTCTGCATTCCTTTGCAAATATCCCTCCACAGCAGCAATTGATTTCACCAAAGTCATACCCTCCGTCTAATTTTCCGCACGAGTACATAAATCAATTGAAAAAACAGGGCACGCCATCATTTTGTCCGCCTGACCTGCCCAAGAACCAGAGTGAAGTCATGTTGCAAAACCTGCACCCAAGTGAATCTCAGATGGGTCAAAATCAACAGTTCGCTCACTTGCTTCCAGAAAACCACATCTCCATGATGTACAATAACATCGAACCAGACAAACCACAGGTAAAAAAAAACTTTTGTGATGCATTATTCATAGGTAAAATAAGATAGAGACTGGAAATGTTTTTCTCATTTTTCCAAACTAAGGTACAGTAAACCCTCACTGTCATAATTCTTGAGGTCTCGTGGGTCATACGACTTACAGGTAGCACAGAGAAAGAGGCATGTCATTCAGAAGATACAGTACACTGGTTTTTACAGATACTTGTACACTAAATTGCACAAATATTGTATTGCGCAACATTGGCAAGTTGACATAGGCACTCATTCAGAATTAGAGCGAATTACAACTTGTCAAATACGTCTTTAGCAACTTTGTTACTCTGTTCTCCAAATAAAGGCATTTCCATCATTTAATGATGTTACAGTCACCACCGGTTAATACATCCCCGGTTAATACAACCAACCGCTTAATGCATCCAATTTGCTTGGAACGGAATTTTCCTATTCATTCCCCATTATAAAAACCCCGCTTAATACATCCAGCCACCGCTTAATACATCCACTTTCTATTCCCCATGAAGGCAAATTGTTTTTTACTATGTACAAATAATTGCCTATAATGAACGAAATATATGGCCTATAATGAACGAAAATACTGGATTTACTGTGAAGAAACAAGAGCTGTAGGGACTGTGAGTTGATGTTGCAAAATGATTGAAGCTTGACTGTCCCGTGTACCTACGTTGAGTGTCTTACAGCTAGAACTGCACGAGCTTTATTATGATGAGAACAAAGGACAAATATGACTCACAAGTTTAACAAGCAAACTTAAGATTACACCGGACATACTGCTCAATTCCACAGGCAACGCACATGTGATATCAAAAGAGAAATTCAATTAACAAGGCTATTGAGTCTACCCAAGACTAGTCCAGAAAATTCCCTATTCCGCTGGACGGCAATTTCTTCCGTCACAATAGCCGATTATGAACAATCAAACACACTGGGCTTGAACAGTCTTAGACTTGGGCTAAATTTAATAAGGATGCTTGATCTTGATATATATGGTATGGTTCATCTATAAGAGGCTAATCAAAATAATTTTAAAATGAAATCGTTTTCACATAAAAAAGTTTTATGGTGTGTTATCAATTGTATGTTAACCTTCTGCAATTATCCTTACAGGTCATTGTGATCCCTGGTGAAAAAAATAACACGGGAAGCAGCAGAACACACACCGAAATTCATATAATTCCCATGTGTACTACAACATTTCAGCATCGAGTTGACTTCGATATGTATATGGTATGTGACTAGCTTTTATTTTTTCCTTACGATTCCATAGTACATTTCAGGTGCTGTACACCGCTTGATCACTTCATTGCATTTTTGTATTCACATTCCATTTTTATCCACCTAGGGGCTTCTACAACCACAGCAAGTCAATCCGTATCATATTAAGATGGAGGGTGAAGGTTATGGCAGCGACGATTTGAGAAATTTTATATTGTCAAAGCTAAGTCGATCTCGTTGTTCTCAGGTAGCTAATTTGCAGCAGTTTTAAAACCAATCGAATTCGAATGTAACATATTATTGTTTGATATTCAGATGAATTGTGTAATATGCAGCGCAAATCTGCCAATCTATGACCATTTTCCATTACTTGATGGCACCATGTTCTTGAGCCCTGAAAGAAATGAGGCATCAACTAAAATGGAACTGAAGGTAAATTACTTGAATTACAGTTTATACAACCCAATTGTTGTCGAGATCCATAAATGTAGTGATACAATGAGTCGCCAACTCATAAATATATTTAATTATGGAATTTCAACTGATAACAATGCCCTATTCAAGTACCTTGTTTGATTAATGAACAAATTTCAATTTACGTAATGGCCTGGCATGTAATGGGCAGAAGTGCATTGCCGCTGATACAGGAAATATCAATTGTATTACAAATGCTTGACTGCACATTGAGGAACTTAAGAAATTGTAATCAATTGGCAAACAGATTTTCTTTGCCAAGATGGATAAACTGCTATATACATGCATACATATTTATACTCGTGTTAAGTACGTGCTGTGTATGATCATCTCATTATCGTGTGTTAGCTGTTTGATGATGTAATACCAAGAAATTCAGTATTAAGTCTACTCGTGTCGTGTGAGAGGCGTGGTTCAGGGCACAGACTGCTTTTTTCTTTGCTATTCCACACATCTCTGCCAAATTGCATTGCCTGTTCCCGAGCTATCTCTTGCAAAGTTATATTCAGGAAATGAATTTCATTTCCTGCAAGAGCTTGCCATCTGTTAGGCAGATAAATGGTAATTACAAGCGCTGTATAAAATTCTATATATAGATGGTATTTTGCAGATAGTCACGTTGCAATACATATTACTATTTGCAGGCAGGCTTTTGTCATCTATATGAATCTTCCAAAATCATTTGATTAATGATAGCCATTCGTTTAAAATTTGTTGCAAAATATCCATTAGTCTAGTCTTCCAGCAAAATTTTATTAGAAAAGTGTGTTGTGCTAAATCTCCAAGTCAAAATATAGGATGCAATTTATACACAAGGGTACAGAATACAGTATTCCAAAATATCATAACTGTTCAGTAGTGTAGTACATTCCTACATGAATCAATCTCTCTTATTCTAAACAGATGCAAATTGAGCACAAGTATGAATATGTCCATGCTGTTTGCATACGATGCATGGAGGGCGTCCATAACATTGTTTGCCGACTGTGCAAGGCCAAATGGCAAGGATCGTTCCATCAACTGGGTAAGATCTCTTAATACAGCAGACCCCCAACTTAGATTGACTTAACTTCCGTGATCTCATTTAGACCAAGACAGGTTGTAAAGGTGCGGCATGAAAAGGCAGATTTAATCAGCCTAAAGCTAAATAGAAATAAGTATAATTCTCTTCTGTAAAATATCCTTATTCCCCTTCTTCCTTTTTTAAAAAGAATAAATCCATCCATTGCAATATATACCTTTGTTACTGTTAACATGTGTGTGTGTTAACATATAACACTGCTCAGTTATACTTATTGTATCACAAAAATCATATGATTTTCAGTTTTATTTGATGAAACTATCGACATACCCTTGTTTAAGTTCATGGTTTTATAGTATGAAATAGGACTGCATGTATTTGTCTTCAGTTGATTAATGTTGTTTAATAGCGTAAGTACAAAAAAGATGCATTTTGAATATATCAAACTTTTATTGATTTGTGGAATATTGCCACAATGCGTAATTTAATTATGATTTCAAAGTCATCATTTGCCAAAACTTTTTAAGGCTGAGAAATAAATGCTGTTATTTCGTTAGGTTCTCTGTACATGTACGATTTATTTGCTGCTCACCCATGCTGCCAACATCGCCTTTGTTGCAAACAGTGCGGTAAGTAATAATGAATAGTCAATAATATAAAGAGTAGTCCTTCGAATTGCAACTACAGGTTGCAAAATTCTAAAAAAGAAAATTCAAAACACCATTTATTAGTGCATCACGGTACAACTTGAGAGTGTTCACTTGAATCTTTGCATTGTTTGCTGTTATTGAAAAGACTGGATAAAGTTAACCCAAGAATGCCAAATGTGTACGAGTTATGTTGAAGCTATTCATGGCAAATTCCCACTCTTCCTTTACACGAAAGAAAACACACACAATATATCAAAATAAAGTTGTGTGATTTCATAATGAAGTACAAAAAATTATTACTTTTTTATGAGCTTCAACAGTAAAGTACAAAACATAGGTAATATTGCCTCCAAGGACACATTAGCTTTAGCGATCAGTACTATAATCCCTAGAGATTTACGCTGGGTGACTAACTTGTAAGTGACCAGAACTGCATAACTCTAGTGGGATAAATCTGATGAATAATCACATTGGATAATGCTAAGCATGTGTAAACTTCACTCAAGAAATGCACATGATAACAAGAGTTGAAAAATGATGGGTTCTCAAGCAAAATCTTTGTGCAAAAATCACTGTTTATGCATGGAAATAATATTAAGTGACATTTTCTTACAAAATCCACTCATTTTGCAGGAGCTGCCATCGTAAACCACCGTGTCGGATTGAAGTACTTCAGTGAGTACAGCAGTAAGGTCACTTGTCCTCGGTGTCACAGTTCCGACTACCATTTCGTCCATCCCACCTCCTCGTTCCAGTTGGTCGGCCTCGTTTTTTCTTAGATATAATAGAGTTGCTAGCTTTGGAAATCCCTATTAGATAGCTTTCCAGATAATTTGATCCAACTTGTTTATATCTTTGTCTCGATATGCCTATCCTATATGTTCTCTTAATGTGTTGAGTGGAACTTCAGTTCCACGCCATATGCCTACTTACATACACGAAAGATGTATGCGAGAATTTGGCAAAAGTTAGTTTACTTGTTTCAGTTGCTCTTGAGGTGTATTTCCCTTTCTCTTTTTAAATATGATTTTTGCCACTCTTCATATGGCAGTAGTCACTATTCCAGGCTGGTTAGCTATGAGTTATATGTTCCTCTTGGATAGCTGTATGTAGATTCCGGAATTGCAATGTTACTTTCATTCATCGCAATAGCAATATAAGATATATTCAATACAGTATTACAGTTCGGAATAGTTTACAAACATGCTCTTGCAAAACCCACATCTCTGAACTACCAGTTCTATTGCTACTAAGTAGAATAAGACAGCAGATAATTTCTTCCTATTTCTCGTTTTATAGATCTTTAATACTGCCAAATCACTTTGTATGCTTGGCCTGTTAGTCACTTGAGAGTGCAAGTCCATTATTTTGTTATATCTTTATGTGATCTTGATTTTAAAACCATAACACTATATGGAGGGCTCACTATTTGTAATGTTTTTTTTAAGGATTTAAATGAATAGTTGTTGTAGCAGGTATATTTTTTTGATCTCAGTTCGATTAATTGATTCGTGAGATGAAGGGAATATTGCAGTAAACTATTAGAATTTTTTAGGTCATGTGGTATTTATATATGGGTAATTGATATCATTCAAATGTCTGTGGAACAATGTAAAATTTGGTAAACTCTCCCAATTAAATTAGAATGCAATGGATGTTGGATTGCTAAATATTTTTAAGAGCCTTCTTTTGAGATCCCAACTGAGAATTTACTTGTAAAGTTTGGAGTTGGTTCATAATAACTGTTTTTAAATGATGCTCCAAATCCTGTCTTGGTTAGTTTGAACTCAGACCTCCAATATTTGTCTTCAATTTATAGTTCAAAATTAAGATTTTTCAAATGGTAGTCAAAAAGCGAATGTATCTATATTTGGTAAATGTTATGTCTTTAGATGTTAGAATTGTTCTGTTCTTCTTAGGCTGGTTGCTCCGCTTTTTAATTAACACGGTTGCAATTGTTTTAGCCTCAATCGTGACTTTGTCGGTTTCTTCATCTCACTTGGCTCTGAGTATCTCCAAGTCTTGCTATCAATTAACTTTTCTAACTCTGGGCTCTGCTTAGTTCATAGAATCATGTATTCATAAGATGTGTGGTGATCTAGACACTACAAAACATTATAGTACTTTGTCAAATTGAATCATCATAGGAGTGGTCTTACTTACTTGATCTGGGTATAAAAAAGAATGTATATAAATATATCTTCATGCTTTTTCCAAATCACCTGGCATAGTTCTAAGCAATGGCTGTGTAGTCTGCTATTGAGCCATAATGTTATCATTGTGCAAATGTTTCTAATCAATGAATGCTGATTCTTTGGCCTTCCGTCTCTATTTTAATTGCAGGGCGGGGGCGAAATATGCTTTATCAATATACTATATTGAATTTGCCACCTAAGAGCCCCCCTTCAACCATGCCTCGGTACACTACTGGAAGAAGCATATCTTCAAATTGTAAATATCTTAGTAATCTAGTTTTTACTTGGTGCTCTTTTTTGTAATGGAAATGGCCCTTTTCAATGACTTGAATGTTTAATTTGTGTACATTCCTAGGTTAAATTTATGAAGATTGTTTTAGGCTAATGTGTTTTTTAGTTTCAAATCCTACTGGAATTTAGTGAATGTCATTAATGGTAACACACATATAAACACTCTTATCTGTGCAAAAAAATGTTTCGTAGGTTGTATAGGTTCCACATATGTTTTGTGCCTTTTACCCATGTTGTTTTTTTTTGCGTTTTTGAGAGCTTTTTATTGCTAGAAAATCGCTGTTAGCATCTTTATTTGTTCAAAAAAGTTCCAATGCATCTTCAAAAATGCCAACACTTAGATAAACATTAGACAATTGCATATACTGGTACAGAAGTTCCATTGCTTGTAAATTAGAGCTAATTATTTGGTAAGGTGTACCTATTTGTTATGTAACTCAGAAAAAACTAAGTTGAATTGATTTTTAGTACTGTATATAGAAGTATACCCTGCTGAATCCTGACAATTTTAATGTTTACATTTCATGTGATATCTTCGTTCATAAAATATCTTGACTTTCTTTTAGGCTATTATATAGTGGTAATGAATATGCCCATCTGCATTGTTCCTTAATTGATTAGTAGAAAATTAGGCTGGGATTCTCAGTATTATAGTCTCATTTGTTTACTATTATTAAGTATCTTCAGCTCTGTCAGGGTTAACTTGGCAGATGGAGATTATTTTACCCTTAACTGATATACAGTCTGACCTGCTTGGCTAATGTAATGCCAAATGCAGTAATATCACCCCACCCAGAAGTTCTATTTCATTCTTGTTTGCTTTTCGTGTTTAAGCAGGTTTACATAATAAGTAATGATATTTTCTACCATTCGCCAAAGTTGGTCTTGTATATACTGCTTATAGTTCACCAAGTTAATTGATTGAATATAAAACTGTAATTAGCTGCTACTGATATACCCAATGTTCATTCGATATAACCTTAGAGGGAAAAAATGAGTTATGGGTAAGAGCTGCTGATTGCACGTACCTAGCTTTCCAGTTATGTCTGATAGGAAATATTTTTAAAATTCTGACAGTAGCGAGTGTATTGTTTTACTAAGGTGTTGTGCATATCTTTTGATAGTACATATTAGGAAGAATTAAAAGTGTATAAATGATATTTCTGTGTTATTTTTTAGTATAGGTCATAGGATATGGATCTAAATAAAAGGGCATCTGGAAACGCAGGAATGACATCCCCGCANTTGTCTGGATCCAGGCTGACGGCTGAATGGAGTTTATGACATATTTCAACAGACTGGTTCTTACTAGGACAATATCCTACCGACTATTTCTTACATGATAATCTCCTACATAGATATTTTACACAGGATACATTTTCTTGCATTCCTTTTTTCCATTCTTCTTGTCGAAACTTTCACATTTGAAAGTCATTATAATTCCAAGCCTAACTCTCACCATCACCCGAATCCGAACCTCCTAAAAATGAGGTAGACTGCATACTATAGTAGAACATTTGAGTACCAGCAGGAATATGTCGCAGTTAGTATACTGATAGTAGGAAAATGTCGCAGTAAGAATTCAGGCACCTGTCCAAAGAAATTGTCTGGATCCAGGCTGGCTGACGTCACGCTGCTCATTCACTCGCCAACGGTGACCGGCTCAATAGAAGCGCTGCCTGGCGTGTGCACCGTGTTAAGTAAAATTAACCCAAACGTGCCAAACGAAACGGTGTTATTCAAAGGATTACTGCATATTATCCCAATCACATCATTGAGATTCTACGAAAAGATGATAAATTTTTCTACAACCTCTGACATTGGTAGATTTTACCCTCAAACTTTCAAGTGTAGGATTAACACCTAACCAATTCCCTGATAACGAATGCGGTGGTCACCTTAAAACGGAGACATGTAGAGGGACAGATGTAACCCGTATGACGCACGCGTTGTCAGATGTGTTAATCTTTAATGTTTGTTGTCCCCCTGCTATGTTTATTTTCCACTTGTCAATACCCGTGTCAGTTTTACTAGCCCAACTTCTATTTGCTCATCAAAAACGTTTTACGAACAAAGCTTCCTGTGTTGATTACCCAACTAGAGAAGTTTATTGTTGTGCTACGAGCACTACTTCCTTTCCTTTCGGTATATGCTAGGAATGTTTATGATGGAATCCAGCAGACCAAGATACTTTGTAATATTATCAATCAGTATTCTACAGTTCTTATCAGTCATAACTCCCAACGAACAAGTGGGAAATTTGAATGATATCAACGAAGGAAAAAGGTATGCAAGTGTTGTACCAGAAGTTATAGCGTTAATTGTACTCATTAATATTCGCGTATACGAATTATTTTGGAGTTCAAGGTTCAAGGTTTCCTTACCAAATGTTTGTTTTTAATTTTAGACCAGCATTTTTGGGAAACGCAACTTTGTACGAATCTATGCACGAATCTTGCTCCATAATAAATAATCCTTCAAACGCTTGCTTAGCGATTCCTAATGGTTTCAACATATCATACTCCCAAGAAGGTGACATAGTACTGGGTGGATTGTTACCAGTTCATATGGGTATTGCATGTTCAACACTGGAAGACATGGGAACAATACAGCGTCTTGAAGCCGTGGCTTTTGCTGTGAATGATGTTAATGGTAACCCTTCGTATCTGAAGGTATGTCTTTGTCAACCAGAAACCTATTTTTACACATTATTGTTCCAAATTATTTTTATCGCTGATTTAGGGCATATTTGTTTGCTTGGTTAAGTGTTCTCTGTTGAAATTTAGTTAACAATTCACTTAATAATAGTGATATGCAGCAGCCGGATCAACTTTATGGTGCTACTATAGTATACAGTACAACTCATTTTAGGGTTAGGGTTCAACTTTATACTTTATACTTCATAAGCCTTACAAACCCTATTCCTAAACCTAACCGTTATCTTAACCCTAATCCCGAAAAATGTGGTAGACGGCATACTATGATAATGCAATCTTTCTTCAGTACTCGGATTTTCCATAATTTTTTATACCTTCATTTAATGTTATTGAATTTTGTCGTCTGTTTTATCTTGCAGAACCTTACGCTAGGTTTTCGCATATATGACACATGTAATTCGGAGACAATTACGCTGGCGCGTTGTTTGGAACTTCTTCCTTCTTGTATCGAATGTGGGAACAATTATCCCATATGTGCGCCGTGAGTTGTGAACATGGATTGAAATTAATATAAGAATATAACTTTGGCGTTGCAAATTGTTATTTTTAGATATTGTCCGTTTGAAGTTGTTGGCTTTGTTGGCCCGGAATCGAGCTCCAATACATTAGTAGCTGCTCATGCTTGTAATATAGCTCTTACTCCAGTCGTCAGTTACTTCGCCACTTCTGTGGAGTTAACTAATCAGCTGAAGTACCCTACTCTTTTTAGAACCGTGCCATCGGATGATTATCAAGTAATAATTATTACCATAAGTAAATAAGTAAATTTAATCGTTGTTTCTATTGTTTTTTCGTGTAAATCTTAATTGGATATCGTATCAGTTTGATTCAATTTCACAGAAATGTAACGTTTTTTTTATAATTGAGGTGACTGCGATGCTAGATTTGTTGAATTACTTTGGTTGGAATTACTTTTCAATCGTCCATTCAGACGACAGGTAAGCAAGGCGAGTAAACTGGTCGTTGTTTGAATTCAGCGTATAGAATATCGTTATCCTTTCGTCATAAGGTATGGAAAAGACGCGTCAGAATATATGCAGTCAAATATGGTGGATATGTGTCTTGCCACCAGTGAACAGGTTATTGTGCACAAGAGACTGTTTTCATTAGGTATGTTTATACAGACAGGTTTATTCACACTCTCTTATGTAACAGGTATCCAGGACGGGATCGGATGAAAGCTATTTAAAAGTTGTGTCTGATTTACTGGCTGTGAAAGAATATTCGAAGTCGAGTGCCGTTATTGTGTTTACTGATGGGCAATCGGCAAATAAACTTTTTAAAGTAAGTAAAGTACAGTAATGTATTATGCGTTGAATTCAAATGTAATTGATATCGCAAGTGTTCATATTATTAAGTAGCACACGTGATGATATGCAACGATAGCAACGACTACAGGTTTACTATAAGAGAATGTACTAAAAAAAAGTAATAAGACTGCATCTTTGAAATCTAGTTTTTACAATGCAATTACCTGATGTTAAGGAATTTTTATATACAATATTAAAAGACTCGAAAAGTTCCTATTTTGGTCGCAAATCATGTCTAGTCATCCATGTCACTTCATTGAAACGACCAAGGTCTAGACTACACAAAGAAAATTGCATTACTGATACGGTTACTGAGGCTACGTAATATATGCCTCTCTGGTGGCAAAAAAACGCTAAACTTTCGAATACAATGTATAGTAACAATCTATGACTACTATCATCACTGGTTAATGTAATCTAAGAGAACAAAATCAAGGTTATCTGATTTAATTTCATGATACCAAGGCGGTTGAACAGACAAACACTACCGGTCAGTTTATCTGGATTGGAAGTGAAGGTTGGGGAGTAAGCACTAATGATATAGCCGCACATCTTGATGAAGCGCAAGGTGCTCTCACTTTTGTTCCACATACGGAATACAATGATGATTTTGATGCATATTTTCAGGTACAAACTATATTTACCTATTCCAACATGTATGTACAGTTGTCCCTCGCTATATCGCGGTTCACTTTTAAAATAAGAGTGTGTGAATGATTCATAATGGTTTAAAATACGTTTATATATATTCAAATAATAAAATAATATGTGGTTTCTACTTCGCAAATTTTCACCTATCGCGGGAGGCTCTGGAACTCTGGCTCTGGCTCTGGCTCTGGCTCTGGCTCTGGCTCTGGCTCTGGAACTACCCGTGATAGATACATGATGGATTACTGTAATTTGTTTGTAATTTGTAACTGTCTCTATATTAGCCTAATACTCATATGGTCCAATTGCCAAGTTAACAAAACCAAATAAAAAGAGGGAAAATGCATGCTGTATCTTACTGTAAATAATTTTAGGGATTTTATAGATTGTATATAATATCCTGTTTAGTCAATGGCAATAATACTACCAAGATATTTGCAATTTGCACAGGTTAATAATAATTGTGTCCTATAGTAATACCCCAAAACTGAACAGTTGTATATTTGTATATATAGCATCCAAATGTGATTTAACCTGAAAAGTTCATTTGACCTTTAGCATTTTGTTCACTCGCATCGAATTGGACTCCCACGTCAACCCCTTTTGACTCCTTGTCCTATCGACAACTTTAGAGAACTTTGATATATACCAAAATCGTTGAAACAAAATCCACTGGAACTAAAACGTTAAAAGCCAAAACAGGTATAGCATAAATAACTAAATGGAAAAATCAAGAATGGAAGATGACTAAAGTAGCTACGACTAAACTAATAACTCAACAGAGCGAGGGCCAAAACCGAGATTAAGAAACGTGGCAGCTTTTTGTATGCGCTATTTTTATTTTATGAGTGTTAGCGATCAAATATTTCGAATCAGCCTCGTTCAACATCACTTCTTGATATTAATATTAGTCCAATCACCTGAAGAATTTTTTTCATTAGCTTACGGAACCACTTTTGACTTTAATTTGTCCGTTATAATGCAATCGTTGGTATCCATATGAAAAGTATGATATGTCGAAGAGTAATTTATAATTCAATGCGATATTTTTATTCCGTCTATTCTTGGTGATATTTTGATCCTGCATATTAGTTTTAGACTGCCCAGAATGCATCTAATTAATAGCTATATACTTCTAAACATGAACCAAACTAAAAACGCCGGTTTTTCAAAGCGTTCCGGTTTTTAGCTATGAAAATATGAAAGTAGATCTACCTTTAATGGATTGTCGTTCTGCAGAATGTTTCCAAGTGAACATAAAGAGAATTAATTATTTCAATTTCGTTCTATGTTGAAAAACCTTACCTTTTCATATGCACGTCTTTATCTAAAATTGTGTTCGCATGACTAATTAGCATAAGCATAATTCGCGAAGATACACGGTTATATCGCATGTCCCACATATAGATTACGAAAACGTCGCTTCATCTTTCAAATATAATGAATGGCAATATAAGTTTGTGGGATGATGAGATGCGACAACGAACTAATTGATGTTTGATCTGTGAACGCGCATTCTATGCCCTAATGGATTAACAACAACTGCCTTGCCCATTGTCCATATCATAAAGTTGTCTTTAATTTTTATGAGTTCGAGCGTTTGAATAATAGTAAATATTTGTCTTGGACACCGAATTGTTTGTAATCTATGATTTTCGTGCTCAGTACATGTCCTGTGCTGACAAATAATCCGTTTTCTGTGAGCTAAATATATATATATATTTTTTCCTGTGATGCAATACGCAGAGTTTGGGCCCAGGTCATGACGAGAATCCGTGGTGGAGAGAAGTATGGAGTAAATATTTCAACAACTGCTTGTGGGACGTTCCCGAATCAGACGGTAAGTATTACTTACTAAAATCTTATCCAAAAGTTCAAAAGTATAGAGCGGGGCTTCTAGGGTCTCCGCACCCCCAGAGGGTATAATATATAATTTCACGGGAGCAACAGAGTGGCGTGCGTCCTTGACTAACGAAATTTGACTAATCCAATTATTATTATCTTTGTGGAATTAAAATCTTAATAGGTCAATCCAGAGTTGTATTTGTGCTGAGTTAAAAGCTTAAGGTTCACCCTTCGAAAGTCATGTTTTTTTAAGGTGATGCATATAGGGAATAGAATTTGATGAATAACAAATAATTATAAAGTGAAAAAACACCAACGATATCGATTGAACGATTAAGTGGAAAATATGTGAGAACAAAAATATCACTCCCAAAAACTAACGGTGAAAATATTGTTTAAAGTTTTCATATCGAATATAGAGATAAGCTAAGGTGGGAAAGCTATAGAGAAAACTTTAAACATTTTTGGGTGGGAGTGGGAGTGATATTTTTTTTTGTTCTCACATATTTTCCACTTAATCGTTCAATCGACATCGTTGGTGTTTTTTCACTTTATAAGTATTTGTTATTCATCAAATTCTATTCCCTATAATGCAAACATTGATCAAACAATTCTTAGGTATGTGGGGCATTAAAAAGAGTGGGATCCCTGGTATAATGGAAGTTTAATCAACCCATTTGAAATGCTTTGTATGAACACAGCGGTAATCGAAAAAAGTCAGTGGGATGACTGGGCGATATGAGGCTAGTGTGGCGCCCACAGAAATTAAACAAAAACATTGTATTTCCATATTGCATAGGGAATGGTCAAAAACGATTACGATTTTCAATAAGTGAGAAATTTCACATTACGTGCGGTAAACGGAAAACAGTATTCTCTATCCATATCGGTATTTTTTGCTCAGAATATGATGATAGTTTCTACTAAGAATGTAATTATCTAGAACTCAGTATTGATAACTCTGGATGACACAGTAATAGCGTAATAAATGAAATTAAGGGTATCGGGTGTGAATTGTGATTAAATTTGGGTTTGGTGTTAGAATATTGAATTAAGGGAATTCTTTTGGTAAAATAGTTTCCGGGACTTTTTACTTCAATCTTCTTTCTTCAATTTCTCTCCTGTCAACCAGAAAACAGTGTTGTCTAAGTCTTCGTAGTGGATTGTTCAATTCTAATAGAAAAACTTTTTAGAATCTTCGTGTCTCCAATATCAACATATTGATATCGACAATGGCTACATTCCTGATTCTACCGTTTCGCTTGTAACTGATGCAATCTACTCGTACGCTCAGGCAATTCAGGGCTATTTGAATGACACTTTTCCGGGAAAGGATACTATTTCACCAGATGAACTTGACATCTTACCGTGGGAGCTACTGAGATATTTGCGAAAGATTTTGGAATTTCCAACTGCAAATACAGAAGACAAGTTAAATATTGGCACTGAAGCTTTATACGATATAAACAATCTCCAGTTCATTGAACCCGACAGGTTGGTAGCATGGTTTCAACAATCCTATTATAATTGACTTCTAATCACTTGCACTTCATGTAAGATACGAGTACGTACTAGTGGGAAAATGGAGCTCAAAGACTGGATTATATATAAATGAAGATCTTATTCAGTGGCCGAATGGAGAAACAGCTGTGCCAAAATCTTACTGTACTGATCCGTGCGCTATTGGTGAGGTAGGTGTGGGGTATTCATAAGATATAGTATCTTGAATAGAAGAATGTTAACATTACGCCTGTATATGTCACACTCTTATCAAAGTTATTTGTGTTTTTGTGTGGTAATTTATGTTTGTGTTTCAATACGGTACGGTATGATTTCATTCGCCCGATATTCATCTGATTATTGTCCCAATTTCCCAAGCTGATTTGCTCGAATTTGAGGAAGCAACTCTAAGCATCAAACTATGGTTTTTCTAATTAGAATTATTAGAAAAGACCAATAGAAAGGGTACTAATAATGCGACAGAAAGTTTCTGTATACCAGCTGTAATTCATTTAATTCATAAGGTTAAAAAAATACCGTGCTTATGCCCACAAGACTTGTACAGTACTTTCCCTGTTAAGCAAGGTTGTTGGACTTACGCCGTTTAGTTTACTTAGAACTTGTTTACGAACAAACTTTGAAAAGTAATAGTATTGCAACGCGTTTAACTAGGCTGCGTTTAACGCTCTTCAAGCTCTGCCTTATATTTTGTAGGCTCAGGTTCTTATCAAAACTTCGTGTTGCTGGGACTGCGAACCTTGTACTTCAGGAGCAATCGTTGTTAACAACACAAGATGTCAGGTATGATTTCTTTGATGCTTTGATGAATAGTTTCAATACTATATTTGTTTACTTACCGGGGTTCGTCCGTAAATTAGCCCTGGGCGATTATTCTGAAAAATAGAGTAAGAGGATTACAAAGTTTATCTACAAATAAACGCCCGTGAGCTTTTTAACAGGAATTTCTTAAACAGCAAAC